>OW285242.1:5602500-6202500 GCA_935421215.2 Melolontha melolontha | reverse complement strand
ACAATTTTCTTAATAAGAGTTTTGAAAAATTTGACACAAACTTATAGTTTCAATGTCAAATAATAAATGTCATTATGTGGAAGTGGTTAAAGTATCAATCCAATTTCACAGTCTACTCCAATTATGAATTTTTTCGATGGCTCGTTAGTATAAAATATATAAATAGCATACAAGATTACAAGCATACAATTAAACAATACCTGTATAGAATTAATTCCATTTTGTAGTGTCACTAGATTACATAAAGATCATAATCTTTTGTGGTAGCTACAACAAATTTCGTTAGACAATGTAAGCAAATTAATATAAATGTTATTAAAAAAACGTAGGTAGAGACATGTAGGTCAAGTGTATAATAGAATTTGCAAAAAGAAATAATTATTTAGTTACAAGAAGACATTTGTTGTAAAAACCTTTATTCAACTAATGGTGCCAAGGTTGTCAAGAAGAAATGCTAATTATGTATAGACTATTTTAAACCTTGATTTAATTCTAATGGTGGTGTTGATGTCAAGGTTTAATTAAAATGCGAAAATAATATAGATAATAATATTTAGGTAAAATAATACGAATTCTTGCGCGTTGTATTTACATATAGAAGTAAGTTACCGCATGTTACATTTTATAACAGGCTTCTAAAATGCATGTACACGAAAATATAAAATCCAATCATGACAACTGTAGAATATAAAGAGAAGGTCTTACCAGACCATATTAGTTTTGCATTATAAGATCCGTTTCTTTGCAAACCCTTTTATACGGATCAAATTCCTATATTTTTTGTGTAGCAAGAAATATCTTTTGCTCTATTCGGCGACATGGAATATAATTTGTAATCACTCTAATCATTTAAATTGCTTTATTATATCGAGTTTCAGAATTTTGTTGAAGGTCGTGGCCACTGCCATTGGGCATTTTAAATATTAGAATCCGAAATATTGTGATACCGGTTTGGCATGGTCACCATCCGGCCGTAGTAATGATATGGTAGGAGGTCTTCTACAAAAGTGTTTCTACTATTGATGTTTGCAGATTAGGGCGAAAACATCGACCTAGTGTACCAAGAAACTGTGTTGGGAACTGCGGTGAAGGGTAAGCTTTCTAAAAGACTCCTTTAGGGGAATACGAGGGATATTTTAAATGTTTCCGGCCTTACAGACATAAAGTAATTGTAGAAAGAAAAATTTATAATTTCGAAGATATTTTGAACAACAAGTTACATTAAGACCGGTATGAAGACTTTAGCCAGAAAGATAATATCGAAGAAATTATCAGTGTTCGAACGGATTATTCTTTATAGCCACCAGGCAACAATTTTCTCAATGTAAATACCTACCCTCTTTAGTCACAACCCACTTTGCGGATGGGGATTACAATGAGGAGATGGTACTCTCCCACAGCGTGGTACCTGGCATGAGAAAACTGTCGGTTGTCCGCTCTCGGAAGTAACGATTAAGTAATTTACCACCAAGGAAGCCTCACATATTCAAATTACTAGACAGAAGTCCAAGTGTAAACAGCGAAAATCTAACTTTTGACCAACTCTTAAATTAATTTAAATATATGAGCAAACGACCGCATTTAGAGTACTTTAGTCGATTTTAGTCTCCACTTCAATAGGAGCATGCGACGCACGTTTTAGCAACATTTACTTAAGCCGAAATTGATAGAAATCCGATCGATACTTTGAACAACAGGTTAACATGAAAACCCGAAACACTTTAGCTAGAAATATAATATCGAAGAAATGATCAGTGGCCGAACGGACTTATTCTTTAAAGCAACCAGGCAACAATTTTCTCACTGTACATACTCACAACCCACTTTGCGGATGGGGATTACAATGAGGAGGTGGTACTCTCCCACAGCGTGGTACCTGGCGTGAGAAAACTGTCGATTGTCCGCTCTCGGAAGCCACAAATGAACCAAGGATAAAGTAATTTACTGTTAAGAAAGCTCCACATATTTAAAACTACTAGACGAAGTCCAAGTGTAAACAGCGAAAATCTAACTTTCAACGAACCCTTAATTTAAATAAATGAGCAAGCGGATGTATTTAGAGTGCTTTAGTAGGTTGAAAGTTGCGACTTCAACAAGTGCATACGACGTACGTTTTTACAACCTTTACTGAACTAGAAATTGCTAATAATGTGATACTTTAATTAACAGGTTACATGAAGACCCGATTGAAGACTTTAGCTAGAAATGTAATATAGAAGAATTTATCAGTGACCGAACGGACTTATTCTTTAAAGCCACCAGGTAACAATTTTTCTCACTGTCTCTACCTACCCCCTTGTCTCACAACCCACTTTGCGGATGGGGATTACAATGAGGAGATGGTATTCTCCCACAGCGTGGTACCTGGCGTGAGAAAACTGTCGATTGTCCGCTCTCGGAAGCCACAAATGAACAAGGATTAAGTAATTTACTGTCAAGAAAGCTTCACATATTTAAAACTACTAGACAAAAGTCCAAGTGTAAACTGCGAAAATCTAACTTTCAACTAAATAAATGAGCAAGCGGATATATTTAGAGTACTTTAGTAGATTGAAAGTTGCGACTTCAACAAGAGCATGCGACGTACGTTTCAGCAACCTTTACTTAAGTCGAAATTGATAAAAATGCAATCGATACTTTGAACAACAGGTTAACATGAAAACCCGAAGGAAGACTTTAGCTAGAAAGATAATATCGAAGAAATTATCAGTGACCGAACGGACTTATTCTTTAAAGCCACCAGGCAACAATTTTTCTCACTGTCTCTACCTACCCCCTTGACTCACAACCCACTTTGCGGATGGGGATTACAATGAGGAGATGGTATTCTCCCACAGCGTGGTACCTGGCGTGAAAAAATTGTCGATTGTCCGCTCTCGGAAGCCACAAATGAACCAAGGATTAAGGATTACGTAATTTACTGTCAAGAAAGCTTCACATATTTAAAAATACTAGACAGAAGTTCAAGTGTAAACAGCGAAAATCTAACTTTCAACCAACTCTTAATTTAAATAAATGAGCAAGCGGATGTATTTAGAGTACTTTAGTAGATTGAAAGTTGCGACTTCAACAAGTGCATGCGACGTACGTTTTTACAACCTTTACTGAACTAGAAATTGATAATAATGCGATACTTTAATTAACAGGTTACAGGAAGACCCGAACGAAGACTTTAGCTAGAAATGTAATATAGAAGAAATTATGAGTGACCGAACGGACTTATTCTTTAAAGCCACCAGGCAACAATTTTGCTCACTGTTTCTACCTACCCCCTTGACTCACAACCCACTTTGCGGATGGGGATTACAATGAGGAGGTGGTACTCTCCCACAGCGTGGTACCTGGCGTGAGAAAACTGTCGATTGTCCGCTCTCGGAAGCCACAAATGAACCAAGGATTAAGTAATTTACTTTTAAGAAAGCTTCACATATTTAAAACTACTAGACGAAGTCCAAGTGTAAACAGCGAAAATCTAACTTTCAACCAACTCTTAATTTAAATAAATGAGCAAGCGGATGTATTTAGAGTACTTTAGTAGATTGAAAGTTGCGACTTCAACAAGAGCATGCGCCGCACGTTTTAGCAACCTTTACTTAAGTCGAAATTGATAAAAATTCGATCGATACTTTGAGCAACAGGTTAACATGAAAACCCGAAGGAAGACTTTAGCTGGAAAGATAAAATCGAAGAAATTATCAATGACCGAACGGACTTCTTTAAAGCCACCAGGCAACAATTTTTATCACTGTCTCTACCTACCCCCTTGACTCACAACCCACTTTGCGGATGGGGATTATAATGAGGAGGTGGTACTCTCCCACAGCGTGGTACCTGGCGTGAGAAAACTGTCGATTGTCCGCTCTCGGAAGCCACAAATGAACCAAGGATTAAGGATTACGTAATTTACTGTCAAGAAAGCTTCACATATTTAAAAATACTAGACAGAAGTTCAAGTGTAAACAGCGAAAATCTAACTTTCAACCAACTCTTAATTTAAATAAATGAGCAAGCGGATGTATTTAGAGTACTTTAGTAGATTGAAAGTTGCGACTTCAACAAGAGCATGCGACGCACGTTATAGCAACCTTTACATAAGTTGACATTGATAAAAATGCGATCGATACTTTGAACAACAGGTTAACATGAAAACCCGAAGGAAGACTTTAGCTAGAAAGATAATATCGAAGAAATTATCAGTGACCGAACGGACTTATTCTTTAAAGCCACCAGGCAACAATTTTTCTCACTGTCTCTACCTACCCCCTTGACTCACAACCCACTTTGCGGATGGGGATTACAATGAGGAGGTGGTATTCTCCCACAGCGTGGTACCTGGGTTATGAAAACTGTCGATTGTCCGCTCACGGAAGCCACAAATGAACCAAGGATTAAGTAATTTACTGTTAAGAAAGCTTCACATATTTAAAACTACTAGACGAAGTCCAAGTGTAAGCATCGAAAATCTAACATTCAATCAACTCTTAATTTAAATAAATGAGCAAGCGGATGTATTTAGAGTACTTTAGTAGATTGAAAGTTGCGACTTCAACAAGTGCATGCGACGTACGTTTCTACAATCTTTTCTGAACTAGAAATTAATAATAATGCGGTACTTTGATTAACAGGTTACAGGAAGACCCGAATGAAGACTTTAGCTAGAAATGTAATATAGAAGAAATTATGAGTGACCGAACGAACTTATTCTTTAAAGCAACTAGGCAACAATTTTGCTCACTGTTTCTACCTACCCCCTTGACTCACAACCCACTTTGCGGATGGGGATTACAATGAGGAGGTGGTACTCTCCCACAGCGTGGTACCTGGCGTGAGAAAACTGTCGATTGTCCACTCTCGGAAGCCACAAATGAACCAATGATTAAGTAATTTACTGTTAAGAAAGTTTCACATATTTAAAACTACTAGACGAAGTCCAAGTGTAAACAGCGAAAATCTAACTTTCAACCAACTCTTAATTTAAATAAATGAGCAAGCGGATGTATTTAGAGTACTTTAGTAGATTGAAAGTTGCGACTTCAACAAGAGCATGCGCCGCACGTTTTAGCAACCTTTACTTAAGTCGAAATTGGTAAAAATTCGATCGATACTTTGAACAAGTTAATATGAAAACCCGAAGGAAGACTTTAGCTGGAAAGATAAAATCGAAGAAATTATCAATGACCCAACGGACTTCTTTAAAGCCACCAGGCAACAATTTTTATCACTGTCTCTACCTACCCCCTTGACTCACAACCCACCTTGCGGATGGGGATTATAATGAGGAGGTGGTACTCTCCCACAGCGTGGTACCTGGCGTGAGAAAACTGTCGATTGTCCGCTCTCGGAAGCCACAAATGAACCAAGGATTAAGTAATTTACTGTCAAGAAAGCTTCACATATTTAAAACTACTAGACGAAGTCCAAGTGTAAACAGCGAAAATCTAAGTTTCAACCAACTCTTAATTTAAATAAATGAGCAAGCGGATGTATTTAGAGTACTTTAGTAGATTGAAAGTTGCGACTTCAACAAGTGCATGCTACGTACGTTTTTACAACCTTTACTAAACTAGAAATTGATAATAATGCGATACTTTAATTAACAGGTTACAGGAAGACCCGAACGAAGACTTTAGCTAGAAATGTAATATAGAAGAAATTATGAGTGACCGAACGGACTTATTCTTTAAAGCCACCAGGCAACAATTTTGCTCACTATTTCTACCTACCCCCTTGACTCACAACCCACTTTGCGGATGGGGATTACAATGAGGAGGTGGTACTCTCCCACAGCGTGGTACCTGGCGTGAGAAAACTGTCGATTGTCCGCTCTCGGAAGCCACAAATGAACCAAAGATTAAGTAATTTACTGTTAAGAAAGCTTCACATATTTAAAACTACTAGACGAAGTCCAAGTGTAAACAGCGAAAATCTAACTTTCAACCAACTCTTAATTTAAATAAATGAGCAAGCGGATGTATTTAGAGTACTTTAGTAGATTGAAAGTTGCGACTTCAACAAGAGCATGCGCCGCACGTTTTAGCAACCTTTACTTAAGTCGAAATTGATAAAAATTCGATCGATACTTTGAGCAACAGGTTAACATGAAAACCCGAAGGAAGACTTTAGCTGGAAAGATAAAATCGAAGAATTTATCAATGACCGAACGGACTTCTTTAAAGCCACCAGGCAACAATTTTTCTCACTGTCTCTACCTACCCCCTTGACTCACAACCCACTTTGCGGATGGGGATTATAATGCGGAGGTGATATTCTCCCACAGCGTGGTACCTGGCGTGAGAAAACTGTCAATTGTCCGCTCTCGGAAGCCACAAATGAACCAAGGATTAAGTAATTAGCTGCCAAGGAAGCACATATTCAGAACTACTAGACAGAAGTTTGAGAGTAAAGAGTCAAAATCGAATTTTGTAACTCTCAAAATTCATTTCGACAAATGACGAAATGACTGTATTTACTTAGAGTAGTTTACTAGATAGAAAGTTGCCACTTCAACGAGTCAACCTTTACTAAACTAGAAATTGATTTAAATGCGTTATTATTAAATTTATTATTTTGAAGATATTTTGAACCACAGGTTATATGAAGACCCGTATGAAGACTTTAGCTAGAAAGATAATATCGAAGAAACTATGGGTGATCGAACGGATTAATTCTTTCCAGCCGTTGGGCAACAATTTTTCTCACTGTATATACCTACCCTCTTGACTCACAACCCACTTTGCGGATGGGGATTACAATGAGAAGGTGGTACTATCCCACAACGTGGTACCTGACGTGAGAAAACTGTCGATCATCCGCTCTCGAAAGACACGAAATGGCTACTTCAGGGCCTAAAAGGCAGTTCAAATTTGGAGACGCTATAGGAGAAGATAAGCATTTAATATCGAACTATTTTTTTAAATTTTGAAGTGAGTGATAGCTACATTGAATATTTAATGATAAAAAACAAATTAGATGACAACGTGTTGATTATATGTTGAATGTGGATTGGTTTTTCAGGCCAAGATTAAAGAGGAATAACAGAATTATATTTTGAGTTTCCTAGATCAAAAATTGATAAGAACATGAAATTATTAACTAGGAGAAAATCCAACACCGCAGCCTCGACGTTTTATTGTATGAATATGACAATAATTGTCATAAATTTTGTTAAATGTATTTTACAAACCTTCCAAATAAGTGAAATGTAATCATCGGCAAACCAAGAACTTTACGAGACTTTCGATTTTATATTCAGCCAAACACTTTACCTAAGACGAAGTGTGTCTGTAATACCTACTTGTTGTGTTGGTTTGTTTATAATATACACATTTTAATATACGGTTTAATTTATCTTATAGAGTATTTAATTATCTTAAGAGGTATTAAAGAATTATTAATAAATAGAAACACGTACCATACCAACAGAATACTTACCAGACCGGGGTTTTATCTACTGCAGTCAACTCAGGCGTAGAGTGTAACAAGAAACAAACCATTAGAAAAACTAGTTTTCAGGAATTAATGAATAGACATTTCATTTTTGAGTTTATAAATATTATTTATTTCTGAATTTGAAACTCCGTAAACAGTACTGCATATCTGCATATGGTATAGATACGTAGATGATATATTACTAGGTTTCACAAGAACAAAGAGACAATTAAATTTATTATTTGATTATATTAATACATTGCATCACAATATTAAGTTTACAATGGAACAGGAAACAAATAATAGTATTAACTTTCTCGATTTAACGATTACTAGAATTAACAACAAATGTAACTTTGCAATTTACCACAAACCGTCAAATACAGATATAACTATTCATAACACTTCTTGCCATCCGATACAACACAAATTAGCGGCTTATAACAGGCTTATACATAGATTAATCAATACTCCGTTGAACCAAACAAATTTCGAGAAAGAGTTAAATTTAATTAAACAAATAGCTATAAACAATTGATATAAAAGTAATATAATAGATAACATTTTAAATAAAAAACTCCTTACAAAAGCCTTATCACAAGTTTACCCAATATTAAATAATAATAACACCCAAACATTTAAAATGAACACGTTTATAGGCTCTTCAAGCACAAAAATTTGTAAATATTTAAGAAAGTTTGACATTAATACAGCGTGTAGAACTAACAACAATTTATCCAAATTTATAAAAAACAATAAAGATTTAACAAACAACAATAAAAAGTCAGGAGTCTATGTGTTAACTTGCGGTAGTTGCCCTATGACGTATATCGGACAGACAGGCAGATTGCTTGAAATACGCATCAAAGAACATTTTTCTTCATTTAGAAATAATAAAAGTGACTCTTCATATGCGTCTCACATTAATTCAACGAACCACAATTTTAACAAAGAATTTAAAATATTACACGTAGAAAATAGGGGCAAAAAACTTAATTTATTAGAGTCACTTGAAATTAATAAATTAAAGAACACCGACAAGATCCTCAATGATCAATTAGAAACAAATAATTCACCCTTAATCAATTTATTTATTTGATATTCAGACAGTCACATATTGTATTTTTCCATAGAATTTCTTTACTTCCCTGTAACATAATGTAAACCCCTAGTTTTATTACTTAACCCAATACCAGCCATTGCCCCATTTATGGGACGTGACTTTGAATCAACATAACAATACTAAAACAATAGAAATCTGTATTGTAATTTGGGCTGTAGTTTGGGTCTAATACGCGTAATCGACTTTTATCGCCAGATGGCGATAAAATACAACAAGTAAGGTTAGAAAGTGGTTAGAAGTTTTACGCTTTCAAGCTCACGTGCATCGGAAGAAATACAAGTACATAACAACTGTAAATGCAATCAAAACAATATAATTGCTCTTGATCAATAGTCTTCTCGAGTTACAGTATGTGATTCAACTGAAATTTGATGTTATATTTTCTGGTATTTATAGTGTATATGTTGTTTATTTTAGCGTCCCAATATTAGGACATCGGTTGATATCAGTATCAACAGGTTTGTGTAGGACTCCAGAGACATAGTAAAATACGCGTGAAGGATATTCATAAAATTATAAAATAAAACAAGTATGAACTCTGCAAAGTACAACGGTGCGAAATGTCTACAACAGAAGTTGAGGAAATATTACAGGATCCAGCGTTTTGGGAAGACATAAATAATAACGACGTTGATGGCGAAGATATTCAAATCGCAATCATTCCACCACAGCCAGATGAAGTGACTGATACGGAGAATTTCGACGAAAATAATCTACAAGGAGAAGAAGTACAAGATGTTGCAGGTACTCTAGAGCTATTGATACCTAATATCCGCGACGAATCTGAATTCAGCAGCGATGATGAACCACTTGCCGTGTAAAAGCGTAGAGTATCTAAAACGAAAGAAAAAAAAGCATCTGAATTTGATAAGAAAAATAACTCAAACTTTGGAAAAACAGCAAAAACACCGCACTGGGTAGATGAAATAAAATACACTGACGCAAACGGTGCATCGGAAAATGATTTCGAAAATGTCACATCACTGTTACATGGAAAAACTGTTGTGGATATTTTTGAGCAATTTTTTACCGAATATGTAATAGATTACATAGTACAGCAAAGCATATTGTACGCCCGGCAAAAAAACGATCAAGACTTTTCACTCACGGCTGAAGAGTTGCGAGTTTTCATTGGCGTTCTATTGTTCAGTGGCTATCACAAGTTGCCTCAGGAGGACATGTATTGGCAACAATCTCCTGATGCTGGTGTACCTTTAGTATATAACGCACTGCCGAGAAGACGATTCAAAGATATAAAGAAATATATTCATTTAGCTAATAACACGCTTTTAGATAAAGAGGATAAAATGTACAATCTACGACCGTATTTTGAGATGCTCAAGCAAAACTTTTTGAAATTCGGTGTGTTTCAATCCCAATTATCTATAGATGAAATGATGGTGCAGTATTACGGGCGATATTCCGCAAAAATGTATATGCGCGGAAAGCCAATAAAATTTGGCTATAAACTCTGGTGCTTGTGTAGTTCGAATGGTTATTTATACAATTTTGAGACATATTGTGGCAAAAGCGAAAACGTGGAAGGACCGTTGGGTGTTCTGGTAATTACAAATCTTATCTCTTCAATACCAGCCGAAGAGTATGAAAAACACGAATTATTTTTTTAATAATTTTTTCACAAGTCATGAAATAATATGCAATCTAAGAGCACTGAAAATGAAAGCAACGGGAACAATTCGAGAAAACCGTACTCAAAAATGCCCATTGATTTCAAACAAAACAATGGAAAAAGAGAAGGTACGAGGTTATTTCGATTATAAATTCGACCGATCAAATGAAGTGGTTATTCTAAAATGGAATGACAATAGAGCCGTTTCACTTGCCACTAATTATAGTTGCGTTCAACCTTTAGGGCAAACCAAACGTTATTCCCGTAAGGACAGAAAGCAAATTCAAATTCCAATACCGAAGGTCATACAGGAATATAACTCGCACATGGGTGGAGTGGATATGTTAGATAAACAAGTTTAACTTTATAGGATTAGAATTCGTTCCAAAAAATGGTGGTGGCCTTTATTCACCCAACTTTTAGATATAAGAATTATAAACACTTGGAGACTCTATCAAGTAACAAATCCTGAAGGCAAGATATCGCTTCTAGACGTACGTAGAAGAATAGTGTTGGCTATTGGCTTATATTTCCAAAACAACTTCTTCTACCCCTAAATGGACGGGGCCACAAACATCTAAATTGCTAGGTGGAAGAGTGAGCTGTGACGTAAGATTTGACGGTAAAAGTCATTTGATAACGCCAATTACGACACAACGTAGGTGCGCCTTCTGTAGTAAAAAAACAATGAGACTTTGTGGCAAATGCGATGTACCTCTACATGATAGATGTTTTGCTCCATTCCATACAAAATAAATGTATTATTTTCAATATTACTGCAATATTACACTATTATTGTTTTCAATCAATTAAACTTTCTGTATTATTTACTATGAGCTCTACTGTTTCCTAAATGCCTCATTTCCAGCCAATGTCCCAAAAATGGGACGTACTATATTTTTGTAAGTGTGAATATTTTTTCGAAAAAAACCATCACAATATCTTAATTTGTAAGCATTTAGTTGGTATTGGATGAAAAAAATTGAAAATTTGCACCAATCGAATTATGGCTAGTAATGGGTTAAGAACAGTATTGTATAAACCGTAATGAAAGTTTTGTGCATAGACATTTTAGTAATAAAAAGTACCCATTCCTTCAACTATTTAAAATAAAACATGTGTTTGTTACGGTATATTTGTGTTAAAAAAAATATATAAAAAAAAAATTAGTTATATGTCTGATGAAGCTCAGGTTGGAGCGAAACGATCGTTACAGTGTAAATTAAAAAGTGAAATTCATTAAAATTTGTTTTATTTTATCCTAATAATACTGCATATCTCTCCAATTTAATATCAACTTTATAAATATTTTAACACACATATTTTATGTTAACGACACTGAGTACGTTTATTCCGCAGAAATAATATCCGATCGAATTCTATCTGATATTTGAATCTGAGCAAAATATGCGACATATACGTGTTGAATTGAAAATTCGATCGGATAAAGTCTCTTAATTCAATCCGCTAAATTTATGAGATTGAATTTGTCGATCCTCTCGAACAACCAAAAAATGCTGACATAAACGCGATAGATAAAACGAATTTAATATGAAATGTTCCTTGTACCTAACTTCAAATCATTTTGAGTAACGTGCACTCTACGATGTATTATTATTAGAGAACGGACACGCTTACCACATGACGCAAAGCCCAATGCAGTACTGTCGAAAGGCTGTATTTCTAAAATATTTAATTTTATTTATATAATTGGAAAACGAACGGGTGGTGATCTATAAAATTACGAAATACATATTTATTTGTTGAAAAGTTGTATTAATAAAGTTTTTAATTTTATTTATATAATTGGAAAACATACGGGTGGTGATTTATCTATCTAAAATTACGAAATACATATTTATTAATTAATTTTATTTATATAATTGGAAAATATACGGGTGGTGATCTATATATCTAAAATTACGAAATACATATTTATTAATTAATTTTATTTATATAATTGGAAAACAAACGGGTGGTGATCTATAAAATTACGAAATACATATTTATTTGTTGAAAAGTTGTATTTATAAAGTTTTTAATTTTATTTATATAATTGGAAAACATACGGGTGGTGATTTATCTATCTAAAATTACGAAATACATATTTATTAATTAATTTTATTTATATAATTGGAAAACAAACGGGTGGTGATCTATAAAATTACGAAATACATATTGCAATGATTTTTTCCCCGAAGAAAAAGAAGAATTATATATATTGAACTTATATTGTATTAATGACATTTATTTAAAATGTATTTTGATTTTATAGTGTATATTTAAATGTTTATATTTTTGAATTTATTATTTTGGTCAGAACTGTATAATAATTTTGTTTAGGATGTAGTCCGTCTGGCGGTCCTATTTTGTAGCTTTGTTGTGCTATGTCCGATTTTTTTCGGTTTTTCATCGTCAGAGATACCAGAGTTGTTGAAGCATATGGTCGGGATAAAAAAACATCATTTTTTTCCTGTTGTATTTGGTTTAATGTCGGTTTATTTTATTTTAGTGTTTTTGATGTGCATTTAATTTCATTTACGAATTTTACGAGGGTTGGTTATCTCGTTTGTTTTAAATTTAATTATATTTGGTATCTCTCGCCTTAGTTTCTTTGTGTAAAAGTGTTTATGTCGATGTAAGTACTTCACACATTTGATTTATATAAAATCCTATTTCGAGATAATTCCTTGATATTTGTGCTTATATGTTAAACTTTCATTATTGTTGATAGTAGAGTATTAAATGGATATTTAAGAAAATTATCATGTTTTTGTGAGGGAGTTTTTTTATGTCAAGATTTTCTAGAACAATTTTATTCAGGATTCAGGATGTTTATGTTGCGCATGATCTGATCATTGACACGCGTGGTTAACAGTTGGTCTCTGTTGACGTTTGAAGTTTGGGGGTTAAAGTAATTATTTGAATTTGACAATTTTCTTAATTATTTATTAGTTTTATTATTGCTCGCGAGTCATAGGAGGTTTTTCTCTGTGTGCGTGTAATTTTATCACACAGACTGTTTCCTCCTAGCTTTAGTTATTCAAGCTTTAGCTCTCTTTACATTCTGTAAAGGGGTTTTTTTAAATTTTTTTTTTTTAATAAATTTTGTCAAGGAAAATTGTGATTTTTATAAATGGTATCTTGAATTTTATTTTCCACGTTCTTGCTTGTGCGAGAGCAAGACCTGAGGTACGAAGATTCCAGCTAGAAGAATCTACGATTGAGCTAATCCGGACATTTGTGGTGAGCTGCAATTATAAGCAAAGGCACAGTTCACTGCAATATGTATTTGTTGAAAAGTTGTATTTTTAAAGTTTTTAATTTTATTTCTATAATTGGAACATTTTTATTTGTTCATTTTGTCGTTTAAGTTGAGTAAAGGAGTATTAATATTGACTAGCAATAGTTTCTCAAGGTTTTCTTCTGTCAATTTTGTTCTCTTTGAATTAAGTACATCCTTATAAATAGAAAACGTAAGTAAGAATATTCTAGATCCAAATAAACGAAATTTAATAACGAAATTTTATGCACACTTACGTGAAAATAATTGGAAGATGTTGCTTAAATGAAAAGAAAAGGAATGTACGTGCTATTTCTCTTACGAAATACGATAAACTTATTTATTTTATCTACGTACACACCACTGAAAACACTATATTCTCCGAATACAATAGCTGGGTTGTCCATTGTTATCGCTGCGAGACCAGGTAGCCGAGTAAGTCAAACAAATACTTCATTGAATTACGCCGGGATGTACTGAGCGACGTTATACACAATTCCAATTGCCGATTGCGTTTTATGGAAATTGCATCCGTTCTCTAATTATTATACAAATTTATCAAAAGTATAACGTAATGTCGTGTGGAAATACAGATATAATAGAGAAAAAGAAACGACAATTTTGGTCATCAGAAGAAGTGTGTTTTTTCTTAGTATTAATTAAGAAAAATCACATATTAGGTTTAATGGACGGAAAGCGTTTACGAGTTAATTATATATTCAAAACTTTAGTCGGTCCAATGTCTCAAGCGGGATTTATTCCTAACGTTTCACATTTAACAAAAAAGGTAATTAAAATAAACTTTATTGAAAGTGTGTGTTTCATTTAGTGTTGTTTTAGCCGAGTGGCTATTGTTAAAATCTTTCCAACCTCTTGTATCTTTACTTGTATCATTAAATGAGGAGAATGAGGTTATGTTTGAAACGATTAGGTTATGTTTAGAATGTTTTAAAAAGGGTACCTAGTATTACTTTGACATTAAAGGGATTATCGTGAACATAGCATAGTTTCTCTTTTACAACATATTTTCATTTTTATCTAATTTTAATGGATTCGATCAGGTGGTTCAGCATAGTTTTTTGCCAAATTCGATCGGATGCTATTTCTGCGGAATAAACGTACTCATTAACGTTTTAGTAAATATGACAAAGCAAAAATGAAATTTTAACTAAATGTTTATGTTCAAATTAGAACTCTGATAATTTGTTAGGCCTCATAAAATACTCAAAATATTAATATTGCAATATATAGGATGTCACTTCTACAATCATAATATTGTATATTCACAAGACTCAATAATAGACTTATTTTGTTTGATTGTCTTTTGAAACACACTGGATTACTACAAAGTAAAGGTATCCAACATAATAACAAGTGTTCATTTGAAAAGTCAATCTAGTAGCATGTGATTTACTGAGAATATTTTGAAGTATGTCGTAAATTAAAATTTACTACTTAACCTACGAAGTCGTATATTTTGACAGTTTCATACATACAAATAAATAACAAATAATAGGTATTTATTGAAAACTATAACAAATGTTGAAAATATTGTCCTTCAAGATCAATGCACTTTAAAATCCTCCGTTCAAAATTTCTGCTGATATTCTGCAACATTACTGGATTGTTATTAATTTCCATATTCCATGCATTTCTGTTCGATTCTCTGTAGCATATCATTCAAATTCAATATAGGTGTTCGAAATATGTTATTTTTTAGATAAAGCCACAAAAAGAAGTCCCAAGGTGTTAAATCGCATGAACGTGCAGGCCAGGCAATTTCAGTATTTCGACTAATTATACGCTCATCAAGAAATTCTCTTAAATAATCCAAAGATTCTGCAGTACAGTGACAAGGTGCTCCGTCTTGTTGGAAATATGCATTTTGAAGTTCATCATCATGCAACTGATTGACAAATGGTTGTAAAATTTCCGTACGGTACCTTTGAGCAGTTAACGGTCCCTGAAAAAATATTGGTCCAATGATTCGCCTTTGGCTTATCGCTGCCCAAACACCAATTTTCTCTGGATATAGCGATTCTTCATTAATTACATGTGGATTTTCACTATCCAAATTCTTGTATTTTGTGAATTTAGGTATCCCGTTTTATAAAACCATGCTTCATCAGTAAAGATGACTCTTTGTGAAAGTTCTCCATTATTGTTCATATTTACAAACCAATTACAAAACTGTAGTCTACGTGGGTAATCAATTTCTAACAATTCTTGTACTGCTGTGACACGGTATGGATAAAGTTGCATATCTTTTTTAATAACTTGTGAGTTGTACCAACAGAAAAGTTTATTTGTTTACTCAAATGTCGAACAGATGTTTGTGGTTCATTTTCCATTATTTCTTCAACACGATTGACAACTTGAGGTGTACGTTTCTTAACTGCTCCGCTGCCTGATTTTCTTAAGAGACTACCAGTTTCAGAAAAAAAGTTTTAAAGTTCTATCCAAAGTATTCTTAAATTGTATATAATCTATTACAAAATGTGGAAACTCAACTTGAAATTCTACCATGCAATCTTGAACTGAATAAATCCAAACACCATCAATTTTATTACCACTTCGAAAATAAGCCTGGACTAAAAAAAAATTATGTTCTAAAGTGAAAGCCATTTTAAAACTGAGAAGCAATTTATTTAAACCAGAATCGACGCACATTTATTTTATGCACTAACAGATATGTATTTGTGATTGACATTATCACATGTCATTTAGATTTACGTTTATTAAACAACAAACACATACTAATATATTTGCGTCTTATTCTATCAAAATTTCTAAGTAAATAAATTGCTTCTCAGTTTTAAAATGGCTTTCACTTTAGAACATAAAATTTTTTTAGTCCAGGCTTATTTTCGAAGTGGTAATAAAATTTATGGTTTATGGATTTATTCAGTTCAAGATTGCATGGTAGAATTTCAAGTTGAGTTTCCACATTTTGTAATAGATTATATACAATTTAAGAATACTTTGGATAGAACTTTAAAACTTTTTTCTGAAACTTGTAGTCTCTTAAGAAAATCAGGCAGCGGAGCAGTTAAGAAATGTACACCTCAAGTTGTCAATCGTGTTGAAGAAATAATGGAAAATGAACCACAAACATCTGTTCGACATTTGAGTCAACAAATAAACCTTTCTGTTGGTACAACTCACAACTTATTTAAAAAAAAGATATGCAACTTTATCCATACGGTGTCACAGCAGTACCAGAATTGTTAGAAATTGATTACCCACGTAGACTACAGTTTTGTAATTGGTTTGTAAAATGAACAATAATGGAGAACTTTCGCAAAGAATCATCTTTACTGATGAAGCATGGTTTTATAAAACGCGATACCTAAATTCACAAAATACAAGAATTTGGAGTAGTGAAAATCCACATGTAATTAATGAAGAATCGCTACATCCAGAGAAAATTGGTGTTTGGGCAGCGATATGTCAAAGGCGAATCATTGGACCGATATTTTTTCAGGGAACGTTAACTGCTCAAAGGTACCGTACGGAAATTTTACAACCATTTGTCAATCAGTTGCATAATGATGAACTTCAAAATGCATATTTCCAACAAGACGGAGCACCTTGTCACTGTACTGCAGAATCTTTAGAATATTTAAGAGAATTTTTTGATGAGCGTATAATTAGTCGAAATACTGAAATTGCCTGGCCTGCACGTTCATGCGATTTAACACCTTGCGACTTCTTTTTGTGGCCTTATCTAAAAAACAACATATTTCGAACACCTATATTGAATTTGAATGATATGCTACAGAGAATCGAACAGAAATGCATGGAAATTAATAACAAACCAGTAATGTTGCAGAATATCATCAGAAATTTTGAACGGAGGATTTTAAAGTGCATTGATCTTGAAGGACAACATTTTCAACACTTGTTATAGTTTTCAATAAATACTTATTATTTGTTATTTATTTGTATGTATGAAACTGTCAAAATATACGACTTCGTAGGTTAAGTAGTAAATTTTAATTTACGACATACTTCAAAATGTTCTGAGTAAATCACATGCTACTAGATTGACTTTTCAAATGAACACACGTTATATGTATATTCACTTTATAATCCATGAAATCCAGTATTATAGATTTTTACCAAATCCTATTTGTAATAGCTGAGTACAAACTACTTCTTGTTGTCACTTTTTTTCAGCAAATAATCGCATCAAGTACAATAATAATCAAACTGTGTACAATATATTTCTCTTAGAATATTTACTTTTGTCTAGATTATATATTTAGGTATTAGTAAATAAAATTGAATTATAATTAAAACGGAAACAAAAAAATTACGCAATTTTACAATATGGAATGGATTAATATATTTGGTTGTAAATTAGGAAATAATAAAAAAAATCCTACCTTACTTCCGGTCGGTCCCGTTTCAGCAAGAAGATGTCACGGCGAGTTACCACCATGCAAGCAGCGGGAATCCTAAAAAATACATATCTAAAATTATATCACATTTAAGTTTTAAGGTACACCGTGAAATAAATAACATGGGATGTATATTACTGAATTAATTGAAGAACAAATACTTGATAGAAAAAATTAAACGCATAAATTGTATCAGAAATATCATTTAAGTAACTTTAAATAAGGGGAATTTTGAGTTTCTAGCAATAAAACTATCAACAAATGTATATAAGCTTGAAATTTTATTAAAATAGTGATAACCTACCTTTGCGGTGATTTTTCAGCGACTTTTCAATCATGTAGATCTATGCCAACACAAGCTTTTAAAAACGTGGATGTTTTCCATTAAATAATCCCAAATTTAATCAATTTCTTCTCAAATGCATTAAATCTAGAATATTTTTTGACCAATCAGTAAATTATATTTGTAACACATTTTAAAAATTACCATTTTTTCGCCGCAAACACGATCAAAGTGCAAACACAACGCCGGATTTGCATACGTTTTTTGTTCCAACATATTTCACGGCATTCTAAAATTTTCAAAAATCAAGAATAAGCGCGTTTTCAAATAAGTAGCATTCTGTAAATTCTAACGGTAACGTTATTTAAAATATTTATGTTAATTATCTAACAAATATGCATTTCACTTATTGTTATATAATTATTATATTATAATATTCAAACTCTTTTTAACTTTCGACGCGTTGATTCTTGTTTGCAAATCGCGTGATATGCCACATATGCCGGTTGTCATTTTTTGTCGTGACGTAACGACACATAGCAACCTATGAAATTATTCTTTTCTAAAATTAATATTAAACGTGAATTTTACTAAGAAATAAAAATTTTATTCAATTATTTGAATTATTGAATGAATTCAATTATTTGAATGAAAAATTCACTTATTCCATTTAATTTTATCAAATTCGCTTATTTAAATCGATAAATGATGATAATTATATTTTTAATTAAAAAGAAAAGAAACTTAATTCAGACGGTCTACACAAGTCATTAAGATGTATGTATAGCCTAAATTTGTACCATATATCCCAAATAATTACACATAATACAACACGAATGACAAAATTTTTACATAAAACCTAAAATTTGCATGCGTAAGAATATAGGTAACTTAGTATGGACATTAGTTATAAATGTTATAATTTACGATATTGAGGGTAGCTACTATTAATTCACTGCTCGCACATACCTACATCAATGTATAAGAATAAGAAGGAATTTACCTTTATGTTGATTTTACTGTAACTTTGCCGCAAGTACATAGATCTTCATCTTCGTTGATACGAGCTTCTGCAAAATTTAATGGGCAAAGTAAATTTTCTTTTTCTGTTAAATAATAGTAAATTTTACAAATTTCGCTGTATATGCATTAAACCTAGAATAATAAGGAAAAGTAATTAATAAATTATCTTCGTATAAGTTTTAAACTTCACCTTTTCGTTTCTGCAAACACGATCAAATACAGACTGGCGCCATATCTCCATATCATTTTGTTCGGACATATATTCGTGGCATTCGAAAATTTTCAAATAATGTAAATAAATTTAGTAAGAACTTTAACAAAGAATATGTCATTTTCCTCAAAAAAGTATACTATTGTGTAAATACTAATCATCCATTATTGAAAATGTTTGTATTAATTAGTGATTAGTTCTCTTAATTTCACTTTTTAAAATTTTCGACGTTTTGATTGTTCTTGTTTACATATTAGGTGATATTTTTGTGGTCGTCATTTGTTGCCGTGACGTAACTCAAAATGGCAACTTTAGAAAAGTTTTATTTAAAAATTAAGAATGAAGTTTTAAACAGATAAAACTGTATTTCATATTTTGAAGAAATAATAATAATATTAATATTTACTTCACTAAAATAGTGGATGACAAAAATAATGTTTCTAATAAACATAAGAACAAGCTTAATTTAAACAATCAAAACATGCTAATTCGTTATATTATAATTTAAGTTGTCGTCTATATACAAAAAATATTACAATTAATTTCTACGTTATATGGGAAAATATATATTAACACACGGGTTTCATACATTTTAGTAGTAGGTAACCTACCGTTGAGTTAATTTGCCTGTAGCACTGAATCGATCTTTGTCGACAAGAACTTTTGCAAAAAGAATAGATCTGTTATGCACGGAGGATTAAATAAATGCAAATTTTACGTTTCTTCTCATATGCATTAAATCTGAGATATATAGCTTATTTAGTAAATTATTTTGGAATACATGCGGTTTTAAAATGACTTTTTGATCGTTTCCAACCCAGTCACAATGCGGACACTATAAATTATTAATATTTTTTTGTTATTTGAAGTGTCATTTTTGAAACTGTTTCTATATTTATTACCGTAGGCGTAGTATTTGACCGATTATTGAAAATGTTTGAATTAAATAGTAATAACTAATAAGCGAGTACATTTGTGATTCAATTTAAACTGTTTCTAAATTTTTGATGTGTTGGTTGTTGGTTCTTAGTTTGGAAAAAGATCAGGTAGTTTGGAGATTCATTATCTATATAATATAAAATATTACGTCTGAGTTTAAATAGGTGATGTAAGTCTTTTTACTAAAAACGTGTTTCCACACTTCCCAATAGCCGTGATCGTCTAGTGGTTAGGACCCTACGTTGTGGCCGTAGTAACCCAGGTTCGAATCCTGGTCACGGCAATGTGAGAACATTGTCACGGTAGGAAGTTTTTTTAATGTAAGTATATTCAGTCTTGAATAAATGGATAATAAAAACAAAATATATTTCAAAATTATATATTTATTTATTTTAATAAATAACATCACCTAAAGTAGATACTAAACTTAACACACTAATCGAACATTTTTTAGCGTATTTCTGGCAATGTAAGTTTTTCTTTCCGTACTTTTCAGCTTCTTCGTATTCTAACAATCCTTCAGATTGGGACGCTGATGGACTAGAATTTTTTTAAAAATTAACAATTAGTTATAAATGCAATAAAAATTGTAACGAATATTCTTTCAACAAAATAATTACAGTTGCACGTCATAATTATTAAAAAATTTTGCTTAATTACTAAATACTTTATTGCGATTTTATAGTTATAAATGAAAAATACGTGAAATTAATTAAACATTTATTACAAAAATGTTTTAAATATGTCTATACGTTATATGCACGTATAAATTATATGTGCCCGTATACGCCGTATACATTATAATTATATAAAAATCCCAAGATAAAGTAGTTATAAAAAAATATAAAGCTAAATTGCCTCTTTCTTATTCAATTCGATTAAACGAAATGTTATATATTTTAGTTTAAATATATAACATATATTTCCAACTATTTGTCTGCTTGTAGTGGTTTTTTTTATAATTTGATATAAATATTATATGTATAAATCAAAAATATGATAATTTCCACTTTTAGATAGCGACATCTAGTATTATAAATAGGAAGGACCGCCAATTCGTCCACCATTTTGATTATAAAGTCTGCACTACGAACATCAAAGGTACCGACGGCAGTTGTCCTTATTGTATGCTTAATATACTGTGATATTGCCATGTGTTTGGTTTTTGTGGCGACTCACTAATCGGGTCAATTCATGTAATATTAGGCAATCATAAATTTTCACTGCAAAGAAATTACTAGTTTTTGTATAAAAATTTCAAGTTAAGTGCATTTTTTCGTACAGTTGTCATCCAAAAATTTACATTCCCTACAGAAATTATTCAACAACATACCTATACAAAATATGGCAAATTATTACATGTAAAAGTTACAAAATTTATTATAAATATAGGCAACTTAAGATACATTGATGGAATCATGACGTAATGTATCCATATAAGTTAAAATTTTCTTTTTCTTAACCCTTTCAGTCACGACTTTTCAATTTTTTTTATAAAATTATAAAACTTAGTACACATACTAGTTAATTTTTTTCTTAATTTTTAAAAATTTTTTGAAATTTTTATATACTGCCATTTTTGAAAAAAAATGATGTCCACTTCAGTGGACACTGTGATTCAACTATTGTAAAAAAGATATATTAAATAGAAATGAATTGAAAACTTTTGGTAGACAATCGAATAAAAAAACAACACATATTTATAAACAATTTATTCTTTTGTATGATAGGAGTTGAAACATTTGTTTTTATTGCCTATACAAAAATGCACATTGCATTTTACACAAAAAATATGTGTCTTACATTTGCAGTTTGGCTGCTTACATCTTGTGGCATTTTTTTTATCGTCAAATTCGGGTAAATGTCCTACATTGTCTAGTCTCACTTCCTTGACTGGAGCACATTCTTCTCTTAGTCGTTTTTGAAGTAATGGAGAATGTGACGATGTCGATGGAGAGCCAGCACGAGAAGAAGCTGGCGATTGACTAGGTGATTTCATAGGTCGTCCTCGTTTTTTTGAAATTTTGTTTGACATAATGAGTGTTTCGGCAATATAGGCCCTAAAATGTATCAGGCAGGCGCGGCTCGTGATGACGTATTTTGGTTTGCAGTACAATGATCCGAGTGCTTCGTGTATTCTCGTGTACTAACTGTAACGTTTGCTTAGTAAACACCGAAAACACACGAGGCACTCGTATCATTGTACTGCAAACCAAAATACGTCATCACGAGCCGCGCCTGGTATCAGGTCTAAAATGTCCTTCTTTGGTATGTTCAATTCGGTGGCATCATTTTTGTATTCAAGCCAAGAATTCGTACAACTAATGTCCATGGCATGAGTAAACATGCGCATCGTCCACTTTTTGGACCTGATGAACGTTCTATAGAGGTGATCAAAAAATCCATTTTATCTACTCCTCCCATGCATTTGTTGTATTTTTCTATCACTTCAGGTCTTGAAATTTCTATATATTTATTTTCTTTTCTGTCCCATCTGGTGCACGTTCCTCCATTTCCAATGGATACAAAGTTTGAAGCCATTATAACAGGCTTATTATCAAACCACTTGGTCATGACTACTTGACCATCATCACTTAGCACCTCTTCAGATGTACCTCTGCCTTTCGCCTTCATCACGCTATCAGCGGAAAATGGAGGTTTCTTGAAACGATTCACTCTTGCCGTTCCAGCTGCATATATATGTCGGTTTTGTAGCCATTGTAGTAGAATATAATTTGAAAAATAATTGTCATAATACAGTTAAATGTTTACTTCAGTGATGCGTTCGGTCAGTTTCAATACGACTGCAGCGGCAAGACCGAATACGTCTTGCTGGTCTTTGTCTAATTCTGTGGTTGCGCCTTGGTATAGAAGGAAGTCATATAGTAGACCGCTGCGGCCACAAAGGGCAAATAATTTAATCTCCCAAGGGCATGGTTTACCTTTGACATACTGTTTGACGTTGAGCTTTCCTTTGAATGGTATCATTTGCTCATCAATGCATACCATGTTTTCCAAGGAAAGTTGCAAGCATCGAGACCCTATTTGGTTATACAAGGGTCTCACTTTCCAAAAACGATCTTTGTTATCTGGGTCCTTTTCTTCATTGTTCACGAAATGTAGATTTTGACGCAATTTTGAAAATCTGTTGAACGGCGTATTATTAGCAATTTGTGGTACATACAATTGTTTGTCCCAATAAAACCTCACACGTGGATAATGTAGGTTACCCATGATAATGTGTATTCCGACAAAAGTCTTCAACTCTTCGACGTTGGTGGCTGCAAACCTAGTTTGAGACTGAACTGCATAAAGATTTGTCATTTCCTCCATTATGACAAATAAATGCTCCGTAAAATATTTTTCAAAATACTCCGAGGGAGTTGGAAGTGTAGTAATTTGAGATTTTTTTTGTTCATACCACTGAATTGTAGGGGTTACATATTGTAATGACTCATCCGCTGACGCGAGATGCGTCATCCCTCTGGATGTTTTCGCGAGGCCTACGTGAAGGCTCTAGAAGGAGTATTCACCGATATAAAAGCCGCGTCGAAGAAGGGATGAACATTCATTGAATCCTACAGTCTCGCGAAGTACACATAAATATAGTTACATAAATATAGAATACATAAATGTACTTATTGTTGTTAATAGTTAGTTTTATATTGTTATACGTTTTAAATATTAATATAGTGTGTGTGTCTAAAGTTATTGTTAGTTTTATTTAAGAACCCGAAAGACAAACGTTACAGTGGTGTCAGGTGTGGACTAATTAATAAATAATAAACTAAGTAGACAATTAAGTGTTAATTAAGTATTCGTTTAAATAAATATACAGTGCAGAAAGACATTATTTTAAATATCGTGATGGCTAATAGAATGAAACTCACGGAATTAAAAGTGTCCGAGTTAAAACGAGAATTAGAAGAGAGGGATGAGGATACAACTGGCAAAAAGTCGATCCTCCAGCAACGGCTTCGCAATGTGTTGATCCAAGAAGGCGAGGATCCAGAGAATTATGTCTTTCAAGTTCCAGGCGGAGATGCTGACGTGAATTCGCTGTTTATGAAACTAGAACAGCGTCTAATAGATTCACAAACTCAAATGCAACAAATGGAGCAGAAGAACCTGGAAACTTCTGGAAACTTAGCGAAAACTCTAGAACAAATGGAACAGAAGAATCTGGATAGTGCGAGAAATATGGAACAGCGTCTGATAGATTCACAAACTCAAATGCAACAAATGGAGCAGAAGAACCTGGAAACTTCTGGAAACTTAGCGAAAACTCTAGAACAAATGGAACAAAGAAACCTAGAAACCGCTAGAATCCTCGAGAAAAATCTAGAAAAAAAATTACTAGAAAATTCTAGAAACTGCGAAAAAGTTCTAGAACAGCGACTAGCGGAAAAATCAGAAGCGTTAAAAGAAGAGGTTTTCACAGCTGTAGAAGAGAAAATTGGAGAACATTCTAGACTTTTAGAGGCAATAATGATTGAGATGAAATTACCCGCTACCATGAGTCATTCTGATCCCAGGCAGGTCAACGAAGAAGTCATACCGCGGCCCATCGAAATAAAAGAAGAACTTGTGGCTATTTCAAGGACCAGAATCAAGCCACCAACCTTTGATGGAAAGACGTCATGGGCAACTTACCTGACGCAATTCGAAGCGGCCGCAGAAGCAAACGCATGGTCTTCTGCCGAGAAGGCGACTGCTTTAGTCATAGCATTGAGGGGTGATGCTAGTGATATTTTGCAGACATTGCCTCCTGAGGAACGTAAAGATTATTCTCAACTCATTAAACGCTTGGAGATGAGATATGGCCATGCGCATTTGGAGCAAGTATACCATACCCAACTGAAGAATCGATCACAGAAGAAAGGCGAGAATCTTCAGGAATTTGAGGCAGATATTGCTCGTCTAGTTCGACTTGCATATCCGATGGCACCAGATAATTTCATGGAACACCTAGCGGTCCAGACATTCATAGATGGTCTCCGGGATATTGATACGCAGCAAGCATTAAGGTTGGCAAGACCGAAAACCTTGATCGATGCTTTGGCGCACGCGCTTGAGTTTGAGACTGCAAAGCAAGCCTCTCGGAACCATGCTCGTGTCTGCACTGTTGACAAGCAGGAAAATGAGGAGTTCATGGAGCAGGTGGTTAGTAGAGTTCTAAACCAGATCAAATCAAATAAAAGAGTACTGCGATGCTGGAATTGTGGAGAGATTGGTCACGTTCGGAGTAAATGTGGTAAGGTGGCCAAGAAAGCATCGTCTGAGCAGCAGGAAAACTAAAGCGGGTCGATGAGCGAGGGCAATCATCGATCCAGCATCAGGAAGCCCCAAAGACGCCTGGCCAAGTCGCATCCCTGCAACATCAAACCAACGGCCTGTATGTGGACGCTGTTATGGAAAGAAAGACCTATGCTTGCTTGCTAGATACTGGATCGACGAAAACCATTGTACGACCCGATTTAATATCCAGGAATAAAGAATTACTTTCTAGCAAATGGAGACTAAGGACAGCTACTGGAGAAGCAGCTTCTGTGGAAGGTGAAGTAGATGTTAATTTTGTCATAGGACCAACATCAATCCGACATCGTGTTCTCGTAGCCGACATAGAAGAACAAATAATCTTGGGATTAGACATCATGAACACCTACGGCTTCCAGTTAAACATGAAAGAAGGCACTTTAAAAATAAATAATGAGGAATTGTTTCTTCATGGGAAAGATTGTGGAAATGTACAAGTAATTACTGCAGAGAATGTTGTTCGGGATGCAAGAAGTGAGACATTTTTGACGGCGTGTATGGAAGGTGATTACTTGGACGGAAATGTTACAATGTTGGAACCAAAGGCTGATGATGACGAGGTGGGCCGAGGAATAGTAGTTGCCAAAATACTGGTTAAGACTCAGAAGACTGTACCGATAAGGGTAATGAATGTGAACCATTACCCTGTTTCATTGAAGAAGGGTACTATTCTGGGGTGGTGTTCGCCAGTGTCGGCCGTCGTTCATCGCATAGAGGCGAAGAAGAATGGATTCGTGCAGGTTCCTGAGAAATTGTCCAAGATAATCGACTCCGCCTGTCAAGGATTGAGCAAGAAGGAACAAAATCAAGTTAAGGACCTAATCAAACATTATGAAGACGTCTTCGAAACTGAGACTGGTACGAAAGGTAAAACCAATATTGTAATGCACAAAATAAATACCGGCGATGCAAGTCCAATTCGACAAGGACCAAGAAGGTTACCACTGGCAAAACGTGAGGAAGCCAAGCAAATTATACAAGATATGGAAGGCCAAGGAGTAATTGAACCATCGAATAGTCCATGGGCTTCACCGGTGGTCCTTGTCAGGAAGAAGGATGGATCTACCAGATTCTGTGTGGACTATCGTCGTTTGAATAGTGTGACCAAAAAGGACAGCTATCCTCTCCCAAGAATAGACGATACGCTAGACACCTTGGCAGGAGCAAAATGGTTCTCCACTCTCGACTTAAAGAGCGGTTATTGGCAAGTGGGAATGGATCCCAATGACAAAGAGAAGACTGCCTTCAGTTTAGGTACAGGACTCTGGCAATTTACAGTCATGCCATTTGGACTGTGTAACGCCCCAGCTACTTTTGAGCGACTCATGGACACTGTACTGAGGGGATTGTCTTGGAATACCTGCCTGGTATATCTCGATGATGTGATTGTGGTAGGGAAGACCTTTGAAGATCACATGAAAAATTTGGAAGTAGTATTCCAGAGGTTGCGAGATGCCAACCTGAGATTAAGTCCGAAGAAGTGTCACCTTTTCCGCAAGGAGGTAAATTACCTTGGACATGTGGTTTCCGGAAAAGGAATTGCTGTGGATCCAGAAAAAGTAAAAGCTGTGGAAAAATGGCCGGTACCCAAAGACAAACATCAGCTAAGAAGCTTTTTGGGATTATGCACATATTATCGACGCTACGTTCCTGGATTCTCCAACATTGCAAAACCACTTACTCGCCTAACAGAAAATCGAGCATTCATTTGGAACAACGAATGCCAAGCGGCCTTTGAGTTGTTAAAAGGTACGTTGATCAGTGCACCCGTTTTGAACTATCCGCTGCCATCTGGGAGGTTTGTTTTGGATACGGATGCCAGTAACGTCGGAATTGGTGGCGTACTCTCTCAAATCCAAGATGGACAAGAAAAGGTCATTGGATACTTCAGCAAGACCCTGTCCAAACCAGAGAGGAACTACTGCGTAACCAGGAGAGAACTATTGGCAGTAGTTAAGACCATTGAGCACTTTTACAAGTACCTGTATGGGCAGAAGTTCCTGATCCGCACTGATCATGCCGCCTTAAAGTGGCTCTTGCAATTTAAGAATCCAGAGGGTCAAGTAGCTAGATGGATTGAGAGGCTACAGGAGTACGACTTTGTCATTGAACACAGAGCAGGCCTCAAACATCAAAATGCAGATGCCCTTTCCAGAAGGCCCTGTCCAGAAGACTGTCGACATTGCAACAGAATCGAAGACAAATCGGCCAACGCTCTTCGAACCACCGTTGTTGATGACCAATGGCAACCTGCCAATTTGCGCGCAGATCAAGAAGCTGATCCGGATCTTGCAGTCCTCATGGCTTGGAAAAGAAATGGGCAAAGACCGACCTGGCAAGAAATTGCTCCCCATTCACGAGAATTGAAGTCATACTGGGCACAATGGGATTCTTTAACCATAAAAGACGATCTCCTGAGACGTGAGGTCGAAAATCACGATGGAAGCGAGCGGAAGATGCAAATGGCGGTTCCCAAGAAAAGAATACCAGAGGTATTGCGAGAACTCCATAATGGTGCTTCTGGGGGACATTTTGGAGTCCATAAAACACTGGAGAAGGTGCGCCAGAGATTTTACTGGGTGAATTGTTCACGAGATGTGAAAGAATGGTGCCGAAAGTGTGCTAATTGCGCCGGAAGCAATGGTCCCCAGAGGCGTCGACGTGCACCCATGCGCCAATACAATGTAGGAAGCCCATTTGAAAGGATCGCCATAGACGCCGCCGGTCCTTTTCCAGAAAGCAGCAAAGGAAATAAATACATAATAGTGGTCATGGATTACTTTACCAAATGGGTTGAAGCATATGCTCTACCAAATCAAGAAGCTGGAACTGTAGCAGACGTGATTGTGAAGGAGTTCGTCAGCCGTTTTGGTGTACCCTTGGAACTTCATTCCGATCAAGGGCGAAATTTTGAGTCCAGTCTATTCGAAAAGATGTGTGGACTTTTGGGCATACGGAAGACGAGAACAACTCCCTTGCATCCACAATCAGATGGGATGGTAGAGCGAATGAACAAGACCATGATCAGACACTTATCCAAAGTGGTCTCCGAACACCAGAGAGATTGGGACGAACATTTACCATTATTTCTAATGGCGAATCGGGCCTCCGTTCAAGAGACAACAGGCCAATCACCAGCCAACGTGCTATTCGGGAGGGAACTCCGATTGCCCTGTGATTTAAAGTTTGGGAGCAAGCCTGGTGATGATCTTGCCGGAGAAGATTATGTCAGCACGCTCAGACGACGACTAGATAATATCCATGAACAAGTCAGACATAATATCCAAGATGCTAGTGACAGAATGAAAGAGAGCTATGACATCAACGCCGAGAAGAGTGGTTACCATGAAGGCGATCGGGTTTGGTTGTATAATCCACAACGTCGACGGGGCCTATCTCCAAAACTTCAAAAGAATTGGGAGGGGCCATACGAGGTGTTGAAGCGGATCAACGATGTAATATACCGCATCAGGCGAACACCTCACACTAAGCCAAGAGTCGTACATTTTAATCGATTAGCCCCATACTCTGGAGACAATGACGAAACCGTTGACTTGCGCCGATTGGATAGCCAATACCATGAACTAACCTTCGAAGACTTTATGCAAGAGTATTCTGGTTCGAGAAAAGCTCGATTTGGGGTAACCATCGAGAAACAGCAGGATTTGTTCACGGTGCCGCCAGACTACGCGCTTGCTCATTGCGTAGCCCGAGATCTACGAATGGCCAAAGGAATTGCCTGGGAATTTAAAGAGAGATTTGGCAGAATCGAAAGGCTAAGGCAGCAGGGACCAGCAATTGGGAAGAGTCTCCAAATAATAAATGAAGGACAGCCTATATTTTATTTGGTCACGAAAGAACTGTCGAGCCTAAAGCCAACCTATCGAGCCTTATGGGAGGCCCTGACCCACTTACGCGAACAAATGTTACAGCAAGACATTCTGAAATTAGCAGTTCCAAAATTGGGTTGTGGATTGGACCGCCTGGACTGGAGAATTGTAAGGAGCATGTTGGAAGTAATCTTCCGACATACTGGTATGGAAATTCTGGTATGCAGTTACCAGCTTGAATATTCCTGTCCATCCAGGCAAGATAAGACCGTGGACTGTTATTTCGATATGACGTCGCAATGTAACAAAGGCCCTACCTGTCGATTTCGTCATCGTTTGAGGAGACCAAAGCATGACATGTTTCGGGACGAAACTTCATTTTTAAGAAGGGGGCAATGTAATGACTCATCCGCTGACGCGAGATGCGTCATCCCTCTGGATGTTTTCGCGAGGCCTACGTGAAGGCTCTAGAAGGAGTATTCACCGATATAAAAGCCGCGTCGAAGAAGGGATGAACATTCATTGAATCCTACAGTCTCGCGAAGTACACATAAATATAGTTACATAAATATAGAATACATAAATGTACTTATTGTTGTTAATAGTTAGTTTTATATTGTTATACGTTTTAAATATTAATATAGTGTGTGTGTCTAAAGTTATTGTTAGTTTTATTTAAGAACCCGAAAGACAAACGTTACAATATGTACAATTTTTTCGCCAAATTATATTGCACTTTGAAGTTAACTCATGTTGCTCGCAATATTGATCGATTTTTGTTCGTATTGAAGTTTTACTAACTGTAGAAGTGGAGGGAGCATTTGTTGACGGGTCTACAGGATCACTCGAATACTTTTCGGAGATTTCAGTACCTTCTTCGACAACGTCTGCCACATTCAACGGTATGTTGTCTCCAGGAAACTCTTGTTGGGAATCTAAAATATAATGCACTAGCTAACATCCAAGGCAATAAAATAGAGTTCATACCATGCTCTAAACTAAACCAAGAGATGAGTCGCTTTCCCAACCATCATCCTGATCTTCACTAATATATTCCACCTCGGAATCATCATGGTGAAGCAGCTCAAACAATTCCTTGTCGGTCAGAAACTTATTGCGTGACATTTTGTAAAAAAAAACCTACCATTTATCGTAGTTTTAACAAAAATTAAAAAAAAAGTGAGGTTATATTTACCAGGCAATTATGTGCGTTGTAGTCACAGTGTCCACTACAGTGGACGCGAATTCAACAGCAAAAAAAAAAGAAAACGTCAAAAATAAACAAGAGAAACTTATTCACATATATAAAAACAAGCACTGGTGATAACGTAAAAAAAAATCAAATGCGTGGGTCGATCCAAGACGACTTAAATAAAATATTTTTATCGACCTGGCTAAGGTCTCTGTAATTCTGCTGGATGTAGAAAATATTTAATAAATGTTTTTGTTTTTCCTACCGCACATAGATGTCGCCACTATTTTTACATGGTAGTAAACTGTGTAATCTTTACGCACAGCATTGCAGAACACTGTTATAAACGCAGAATTTATTTAAAAAAAATTCCAAATGTGGCGTCCACTATAGTGGACGCTATGACTGAAAGGGTTAATACGCTTTACTTCAATTTTCAATGTTGGCAAATGCTACATAATTGACAAGATACATTAATTTCTATGTCACCCATGTTCATACGTCAATAACACATCAGTTTGTATTGACTTTAGGATTACATTTTTTTTCATGATCTGACAATCACATACATACAATAGATCTGTAACTTTGAAACAAATAAAAATGGATAAACAAGTTTTGCGTTTTTGTTACTTGAAATGAAGTCTACTTTACACTCCTAAAATTTGAACATAACGATAAGGGATACTTGTTTAATAAAAAATACCTTATTATTTATTGCTGGTAGATATTTAAAAAAGGTATATAACCCCTTACCACAATTATTAATCGTATCCTAAATACGTATTTCGACAACTAAGTTGTCATCATCAGTAGCTAAAACCACTAATCAAGGTGTCGCACATGGGGCACAGTAAAGCTAGAACACCGCTTACGCAACAACTACTTTACACGGCGTCCACGTATAGACTAATTTAAACATGCAAATATATCTAATGAAAAAGATCGACAAATTTACTTCTCTTAGGCAAACGATCTTCACATATGTTTAAACTCCAATTTGAAATATGTCGAACGAAAGATCGACAAAAATTACCTCTCTTAAGGAAACGGCACTCAACATGTGTTAATACTTCAATTTAAAAAGTCGACGACCCTTTTATGGTTCTAAGAATGAAAAGAGACAAGTGAAGGGAATACGTGCTATATTACCATTCATGGAATGTTCTTTGTTTATAACGATATAAATGCTTTCGTAGGCGTCAAGATCGCGGGGGTTATTTATGCCCTTTAAAAGCTTTAACCCTTTAATCGACACATTGTGTAGTGTACTTAAAGCATGGTTGGCAACGTTAGATTTATCCGGTCTATTGTATTTAATATATGATATGTGTTCTTTAAACCGGGTTATTATTGGTCGTTTTGTTTCCTATATATTTCAAATTACAATCATCGCAACTAATTTCGTATATACCTGATTTCGAATTAGAATTAACTCTATCTTTAGTATTCCCTAGGAGACTTTTGATAGTATTTTCGGACCGAAAGGCAACTTGGAGACCTCTTTCTTTCACAACTTTATTAATGTCTTTCGTGATGGGGTGGTATGGTAAACACATGTACTTTTTCTCCTGGTTACTTTGAGATATCAAACTTGTGGATTCGTGGATTGTATTTTTTATTTTTGTTTTTCTAATTAAATTATTGATTATTTCTATGTCAGAGCCATTATATGTCGCGATATTTTTAATGAAATCCAGTTCTATTCCATATCTCTCTTTTGTTAACGGAAAATTTAGTAACCGATTGACTAAGAAATTAAAGGAAGCTGTCTTATGCTGATAACTATGATTTGAATTCGTGATGATGAATCTATTAACATTGATTTCTTTCCGGAAAATGTCGATTTCTATTTTATGTTTATTCCTAATCAGTAAAGTATCTAAAAAAGGTATCTTGCCATTGTGTGTCAGACTCTCGGGAAATATTTAGCGTTATTTTTAAATTCTACTTCAAATTGACTCATGAATAAATTGGCTATGAAAGGAGATAGGCAGTTACCCATTGTTGTGCCTTGTTTCTGTTCATAAAATTTTTCTCCTACTTGGAAACAATTTTGCGTCATGCACAGAGTTGTCAATCTTATGTACTCTTTTATTTTTGAAGGTTCAATGTTATTCTTGTGGAGCAAGCTTTCTAAATATTTCATAGTCTCTGGAATAGGTACCGAGGGGAATAAAGACGTTACATCGAATGAAACTAAAATTTCCCCGGCTTCCAGTTCACAATCTTTAATTAATTTAACAAATTCTAAGGAATTACTAACCGACAAATTTTCTGGTTTTACGGATAAATTTTTGAATTCATTCACTAACCATTTGGAAATCAAGTAAGTCGGTGAGTTGATACCTGAAACGATAGGTCTCATCGAGTTACCTGGTTTATGTATCTTCGGCAAACAATACATTCTTGGTACTAAAGGATTACTAACATTCAATTTATACTTTTGGGTAGAAGTTATTAAAATTGGACATTTCTTTAACGCGTCTTTTGTGTCACTAATCATTTCAGGTAACGGGTTTCTCTTAATTTCTACATACGGACCTTCGGCAATTAAATTTTTGACTCTTTGAAAATAGTCGATTTTGTCCATAATTACTAACTTGTTCCCTTTATCTGCTTTTAGGTAAGAACAGTCCTTCGATCTAAGAGTTTTAATGATATTCCATTCTTTATTGACCGACTTCTGTTTGTGCTGCTATAAATTCTTATCAATTTGGGTTTTACAAGCTTCTCGAATAAAGTTTTTTGGCCCTTATTTAAAATATTTAATCGAAGTTTCGATACTTGCAATCACCTGTTCTATAGGAATCTGACGGCTTGGCAAACAGTATTTTAAACCTTTGTTTAACAAATCTATTTCTACATCACTAAAATTCTCGGATGATTGATTGATCACTAATGTTTCTTTTATAGGAACTCTATTAATATACTTTTTTGGTGGACATAAATTTCTGAATTTCTTATTAAGTTTTAAAGATTTCATTTTCAATTTATGGTCTTTAAGTTCCGTTATTTTCCTATAAAAGTTACACCACTCTTCAAATTCCTTATTGTTCATGCTTTTAGTTAATTTTAAATGCAAATTATATAATTCTAATTCTAATTTACTACGTTTACTGTACAGATATTTCATTTCTAGGTTCAACCATTTCATTTTTGCATATGAAATGACCTTATCGTTATTTCTACAATTTGTCGTTACATTTACGTTCATGAATTTAGGAAAAACATTGTTACTTTTACACCGTTTCAGGAAATTAATATCTGTACTTATGAGTTTAACTTTAATATATAACTTATGAAATCTATTAAACTCCTTTGACAGGGAAGTCAATGTGAAAAGTCTTTCTTTGGGGACTGTGGTTAAGTAAAAACTTAAAAAAAGGTATATAACCCCTTACCACAATTTTGCTGGTAGGTATATTTATTTTTATAATTAAAAACAATTTGTGTTGAATATAAAATTTTAATAGTTATTTTTCACGTCATCTTGATGCATATCAAAAAGTTCATGAACATCGAAATCATTTTCACTTGGTTTTTGAGATTCTGTGGAAGCATCGCGATCATCCTTTTTGTAGTACATATGGCAAAGCAAAATCTCATCTGGATCTTCTCATCGACAATAAATGTTTTGTGCTTTTTTGGTACACAGTGAATGTGAAACAAATATTTACAAGCATCACACTGAATTAAATTATTTCTTCCTATTATAGTATTTTTATAAAACATTTTTTAGTTTCTTGACGCTTTTTCTTTCCTTGAGATTTTCTTTTAGCAGTAGCTTCTTTTTTAGCACATATTTTTTCTTCTCGTTTACGTTTTCTCTCTTACTTTTCCTGTTCTGTTTTTTATTTTAATTGTTACTTTTTTTCAAACATTTATTGGTATTTTTTTGACAGAGGTGCGAATGAAATTCAATAGTAATTAATCATTTTATAATTAATTAATCAATAGTAATTAATGATTCTTGTTCTTTATGCTAGTAGACTAGGTGCGACAAGTTTTATCAATCTTTAAGTTATTGTTTATTTGGTACTTATGTATTGTTATTTTATTTACTTTAGCTGACGGCGATGGGAATGAATTTTCTGAGGAGCATAATGAATCAATTCATACCCAGTTGTGTTAGTGATATTATTTAAGGTCATAATTTCATATTGAGCTACTTAGTTTGATTACCATTGACTTCATTAACGTTGGTTTGATCAATCGATTGAAAATTGTGATTAAAATGTTTCCAAATTTTAAAGAGGAATAAGACATCTTCACCGCACAAGTCAGGAATTTGCTAGGAATTTACAGTAGCCATACACAAAATCAGGCGCGGCTCGTGATGACGTATTTGGGAGTGCAAGTACAATGATGCGAGTGCTTCGTGTATTCTCGTGTACTAACTGTAACGTTTTCTTAGTAAACACCTAAAACACACGAAGCACTCGCATCATTGTACTTGCACTCCCAAATACGTCATCACGAGCCGCGCCTGCACAAAATGCATGTCCGCATACTCTTGAGAAGAAAATCGGTAAGGTATTTTGAATAAAGAAAACGTGTCCACTCACTAATAAGCTGTTGTATGAACTGAAACGTAATGTAATCCTTTATTAAAAAATGCAACATTAACAGTCATCTGAACATTTGTTTATTGTATGATATTCATGGTTCAGCACTTACGAAATAAGTAAGAACCTTCATCATAAATCAATTTCCAGAACTCTTTTTTGTAGATCTCCAAGAAATTTCTGTATGCACTACGACACGTGTTTATTTATTTTAGGATAACATTTTATTATGCGACGTTAACAATCACAGGCCTGTTATTGAATCGTATAACTTTTTTTAAATAAAATAAGTTTGTATTGACTTTAGGATTACATTTTTTTCACGATCTGACTATCACATTCATAGATCTGTAACTTTGAAACAAATAAAAATGGATATACAAGTTTTGCGTTTTTGTTACTTGAAATGAAGTCTACTTTACACTCCTAAAATTTGAACATAACGATGCGGGACACTTGTAACGAGCCATCGAAAAAATTCATAATTGGAGTAGACTGTGAAATTGGGTTGGTACTTTAGCCACTTCCACATAATGACACATTACTTGATGCTTGACAGTTTCATTTGGTTTCATTGTAAAAAAAGGTTATGGCATTGAAATGATACTACAACAAAAAAGAAAACAAATAATTTATTTAATATCGAAATCATAATCAAAATTTACATATAGCTACAGAAGTTGTTGAAAATGTTGTCCATTTACATCTAAACAAATTTAATTTTCTTAATAAGAGTTTTGAAAAATTTGACACAAACTTATAGTTTCAATATCAAATAATAAATGTCATTATGTGGAAGTGGCTAAAGTACCAACCCAATTTCACAGTTTACTCCAATTATGAATTTTTTCGATGGCTCGTTATAGGTGGGTGTGTAGATGTTTTTGGTGCTCGTCCAATCTCTGTCAAAAACGTTTAATAACAATAGTTTTTGCGTATAAATTTTATTGTATAATTTTTTAATAAAGGTCAAAAATGTTTTTGAAGAGAAAAAGAAATTGAACAAAAAATGGAAAATAAAGATTTTACAAAAACTTAAATACAAAAAATTCTTAACTGTCCAATAACTATATGCCTTACCCTATGTGAAATCAAATGAAAATTTGAATTTGTCAATTGTTTATTAAATATTTATGAATTTATTTATTTATCACAATAATAATTGCATATTTCCAATTACAACATTTTAAATATAAACTATCTACAATATAAACTACTCAATAATGAATAAGGAATTTTTACTTTTTTGTATTTTTTAGATAGTGTGGGTAAATATTTGTAGTGTATTATATAAGATACATAATTGTACACAACAATTTAAAATTTTCAAGTATATTTATTCAGAAAAATCGTTAGATTACTAAGAAATGATCAAAAATGAAATAAGCAACATTTTTAACAATAGCTAAAATAAACATTTTTCTGTAACAATTAATTCTAAAATCGTGTATAATGGCCACGGACATCTCTCACAGCTGTACATCTTCGGGGCATACTCATAATGCAATTATTAATGTGTTCTTGTGACTCTCTTCTCCAACACAGCCGTAAAATTTCCCGCAAGTGTTGCGCGTTAACTGGGGGTGGATTATGTTCGTTGAGCTGTTCTTGAAGTCTGTCCCAAATGTGCTCAATTGGATTCAAGTCGGGAGACGTTGGTGGTAAAGGTAGATGGTTAATATGGAGGTCACATATTGCTTGCATTACAATTTGTGCACGATGAGGTCTTGCATTATCATCAATAAAAACCATGTTTTCATCCACAGCCTCACGAAAGTTGGCCAAATATTGCTGAATAATGTCATCTCTGTATATGTGTCCATTGACATTGTTTTAAAGAGATGGAGGTTCGTACGTTCATTCAAACTAATGCCCGCCCACACCATGATACCACCGCCGCCAAAAGGCACCACAGCTTTTGTACACTCGCGTCTATAACGGCCTCCTCGAGTTCTCCAGACCCTTACTCTACGATTATCACTAAATAAACAGAATCTGGATTCATCGTTGTATAAACCATGCTCCCATTGAAAATTTTCTGCTAGTCGTTGGTTAACCCAAGTTCTTCTAGCCATTCTATTGGCATTAGTTAATTTTGGGCGTCTCATAGACCTGCAGCTATGAAGATCCATTTCCCTCAGACGGTTTCTGATGGTTTGATCCGAAACTCTAACTCCAGTGGCGGCACGTAATTGTGTTTGCAACCATACAGCACTTCTAAACGGATTCATCCTTGTCTGAATTCGTATGTAGCGGTCTTGTCTCTGATTTGCTTTCCTCTCAGATCCACTATCGGGTCTTCTCCTTGCAGATCCTACCTGTTGGAATCTTGTTAGAGCCCTACTAACAACACTTGGAGACACATTAAAAATTGCGGCAATTTCTGCTCCAGATTGCCCTCGCTGATGCAATAACGCAATTAAATCAAAAGTTTCTTTATTTAAATGACGTCTTGGCATCGGGAAAATGTGAAATGACGTTTAAAATGAATAATACTTTTCAAAAAATGCGATTTTTATAATTTTGTATTCTAAATTAATTTAAGGCTAAAATACAAGATTCAATATTTTATCACACAGAAAAGACATTTACCAAATAAAATGTCCACAAACGACCGTGGGCCTTCTAATTTATCCATAGTTTGAGAAAATACGTTAAATTTAATCGAATTAATTAGATCTGCTAAAAAAAGATCTAATTCCCTATTCATTTTTGAGTAGTTTAGTTGTAGATATTATACTTACAGTATCCAATAATAATCTGCACAATTTACAAATAGCACTTACGTTAATATAATGTGCAATATATCAGCTAAAACTCCATTGTGTTCCATAGAATATTCCGATGCTTCACAAATGGTCCGCAAAAGACAGGATTTTCCTGGATAACCATGTCTGGAAAATAACGTGCCTTCAAAAACTTTCCACAGTAGAGACGGCATGCTCATTCAAAATGATACGTTTGCGACAGATTAGGTGCGTTGTCGCCTACCATTATCGAAAAGCATGCCGTCTTTAATGAGGAAAGATACTGTGTATCGAAATAATTGTTATTATTAGAGAACGGACACGCTTACCACATGACGCAAAGCCCAGTGCAGTACTGGCGAAAGGCTGTATTTCTAAAATATTTAATTTTATTTATATAATTGGAAAACGAACGGGTGGTGATCTATAAAATTACGAAATACATATTTATTTGTTGAAAAGTTGTATTTTTAAAGTTTTTAATTTTATTTATATAATTGGAAAACATACGGGTGGTGATCTATCTATCTAAAATTACGAAACACATATTTATTAATTAATTTTATTTATATAATTGGAAAACAAACGGGTGGTTATCTATAAAATTACGAAATACATATTGCTATGAACTTTTCCCCGAAGAAAGAAATTAAAAGAAACTATAAAAGACAATATATTTATGTGTATTTTATTCCAGAGAAATATTTGAGGATATTTTATATTTTATGTATATTTTATTTTAATGTATATTTATGTCCACGCTTGTATATCTTGCGAGTTTATTTTGATGTATGCAGTCCGGGTGGAGTGGTAGTATTTTCATATTGTAGCTCTTTTGATCTATGTTAGGTAGGGCTGTGATGCTGTTTCCGGGAAGTAGGAGATTCAGAGATTTACCAGCCATTGAACAGATAGATCTAGTTTTTTTCTGCTGAATAGAACTTCTTTTTATTCAGATATTTTTGAAATAAATTCGGTTTGTGTTTTAGTGGTGCTTTATTGATGTATTTAAAGTTAATTCTCGATTTATTACGAGTCTTTTTATACTTGTAATTTTGATTTGAATGACCTATCTGTAGTCTCTCTTGTAATAGTTTTTTTTGTGAAGTGGCTACATTAATTAATGTATGTATATTTCTGTTAATATATTTATGTATTTAGAAATAATTCTATAACATTGTTGAGCTCAGTAAAATCATTAATTTTTAGTTTATAAAATATTTTTGTAATCAGAGAAATATTAGGAAAAGTTATCAGATTTTTTTGGAAGTAATTTTTTTTAAATAAAATGTTCTAGAAGGTTAGAAGGTGGGAATAGTATATTACATACCGAGGCGGAAAGTAATTCATTACCGTCGAGAGATAGTAAGTTCACCGAGACGCGCAGCGTCGAGGTGAACTTAATCTCGAGACGGGAACGAATCTTTCCACCAAGGTTTGTATACTATTTTACTCACGATCGGTTAGTAATTAATTATTATATAGACTATTAAATCGCTAAATTTCAAAAATATAATAGTATTAAACTTTATGGCATTTTGATAAAGGCTTTTAATAGGTACTGTTGCTAGGTAACGTAATAATTAATAGTGATATTTTCTGACAGATTACTAAATTATTATCGTACGATTTTAAACATGGTCTTTCGCTAACAGCAAACAGTCATGCAAATGCCAATGTAGCAATTAATATTAATTCCAAAAGCGAATAAATTTTGAATTAAAGCGTTGTCTTGTTATTTACTTAATAAAGATTTGTGAATAGTTTTATTATAATTTAATTTACTTATTTAAATGACACTGACATTTAATAAATTCCGAAATGACATTACCTAGCCGGAAAAGTGACATAAGCTAGCCGGTAAAATGTTATTACCTACCTTGGTATGTAATAGCGCATTTTCTAGCCAGTTTGAAGGTTAGAAATGTTCAGATTACTAGCCGATCGTGAGTAAAATTTATTTGTATCATGTTAATATGCGCATGATTTAAAATTTAGATTGCGTGTGAATATAGATAGTTTTCTATTTGACGTTTGATATTGGGATAACGTAATTGATAATATCTGATTTTTCTTCCGGAAAAGTGTCTCTGATATATTCACAGATTCTGTGGAGAGCATGTGCTACACAAGTAATATGCAGCATATTAGGATATGTTTTCTTCAATAGTCTGCCTGTTTTTAACATATACGCAGCACTATCACTGACAAATAAAGGTATTTTTTCTTTGTACGTGGCGTCCGAATGAAGCATTTTTTGCATATTCTCCTTAATGGTTTCAGCAACTGTTTCCGCATCAACTCTATTTATAACACTTGTTGCTATTACATATGAGTTATAGGGAATAGTTGGATGTAGTACACCAGCTACAACATTTACCACACAGCGTCCTAACATATTCACCGTTTCGTCGGCGCTTATCCATATATATTGATTTAAAAGATGGCTTCTAATGCGTTCTACTGTTCTCGTATAGCACCTAGAAACATAATTTTTGCGTAAAGTTGATTCATCAGGAACATTTCGACCAGTATATTTTTTCAGAAATGTCTTCAAAATTGGATTGTTCAATTTAAATAATGGAATATTAGCTGCCATAAAAGTTTCACAGAGTTCTTCGTTAAAATTGTCAGATTCAAACGGGTTCAATTTTTTTTCGTGCTTTAACGATCCTACGTGACGTTTACGGTTGATTTATTGCAATTTTTCAATAACGTTTCACGCACTTCACAATAAATTTCGGAATCACTGGCAATGTACATACAATCAGTATGGCCCTCAATCCAACTCGCCATTGTTTCACGATGCCATTCTCGACGCTCTTCCATTGTCTGAAAAAGTAAGAATATTCTAGATTCAAATAAACGAATAACGAAATTTTATGCACACTTACGTGAAAATAATTGGAAGATGTTGCTTAAATGAAAAGAAAAGGAATGTACGTGCTATTTCTCTTACGAAATACGATCAAGTTATTTATTTCATCTACGTACACGACACCACTGAAAACACTATATTCTCCGAATACAATAGCTGAGTTGTCCATTGTTATCGCTGCGAGACCAGGTGGCCGAGTAAGTCAAACAAATACTTCATTGAATTACGCCGGGATGTACTGAGCGACGTTATACACAATTCCAATTGCCGATTGCGTTTTATGGAAATTGCATCCGTTCTCTAGTTATTATACGAGGGCGTATTTTTATGTTATCTACCTAGCCATGAAAAATAGCACATAAGAGAACAAAAAAAAATATTTTTCTAAATAAGTCCCTTTAACACTAATACACTTATTCCATCTTTTCTCCAGTTGCCCCTTACCCTCAGAAAAAAAATGCTTCGGTAACCCCACAAAAAATTCTTCAACAGCTTCTTTGAGTCCTTCATCAGAAGCAAAACGCTTTCCCCTGAGATGATTTTTTAAATTTTTGAATAAGAAGAAGTCTGACGGAGCTAGGTCGGGGCTATAAGGTGGATGCTTTAACTCTATAAACCCACAGTCATTGATTATCTGCTGAACAGTTGCCATCAGTTTTTTTTCCAGAAAATTGTGTCTTGGCCTTTTTTGGTAGTGGAGAGCCCTTATGAACCCACTGCATGGATTCTTGTTTAGTAGGAGGGTCCCAGTAATATACCCACCTTCTGCATACCCAAATCGTCATGCAAAATCTTGAGGACACTTGTTTCGGATATACAGACTTCCTTGGCAATGACAGAGATCTTTACACCCCGATCTTTCAGTACCGTAAAATGGGGTTACTTTGATCAATTTTTATTTTAAAAACTCTATCTTTTGTGTAAATTGGCAGAAAAATACGTAAAAAAAAAATGTCGGTTTTTTGTCTTCTACCAGAAACTTAACTTAAAAAATTATCAAGTTATTTAGTTTTTGAGAAAAAAAAATTAAACCACTTTAACCAAAATTTATACACTGATCGGGGTTACTTTGATCACCATGCTTATTTCCATGTCATTTGAAAGTAAACCCAAAATGAACATAAAATTTAAAAACAAATTGAAATCTGTCCACAGGTTTTTTTTAATAAAGCTGTTTAAAACACTTGGATGACTTTGATATAGACAAAAATAGTGTTTTAGTTATAATTTTATTTGAAATTAACATTTTAAAACACAGAAAATCAAATTCTTAAGCTCTAAACCTCATTAACATTGATCTCGTGTGGAAACACGACCAATTCAGTCCCTTCTTGAAAGGTAGGCATAGGCAGGTATGCAACAATAGCAGACTGTTAAATTTCAGAAATGTCGTCTTTAATTAATCTGAATGTTTTTTGTTTTGGCACGATTTAAAGTCGGTAACTACCAGCGGAGTGGTTTCGTTAATGTAACATACGTAACGATATGTTTTTTTTCCTCGCTGAGAAGTAAATGTTGCCAATACATAACGACCCTCGGTCAATATATTATCTTCTTCCTCTTCATGCTCTCTCTCGTTTTCCTCTTCTTCGAATGTGTCCTCTACAGTCTCATTGTCATCAGATATATTTTCTTCAAGTGGTGTGTCAATCGTCTGAGCTTTCTTTGTCTTCCGCTTTTTTTCTATACTTGGCGAGGGGTCATCTATTAAATCCGCTGTCGAAATACTCTTTCCAGCAGCAACATTTAGTTTTTTCTTTCTTTTTACAGTATGGGATGATTCTCCAAATCTTTGAGTTCTTAGTAGTTCAGTCAGAACGCTCTCAGTTTCAGCCTCAACGTTACTATCATCAGATGGTAAGCGCTTGTACACCTGATCAGGGTTAAACGGCAATATTTCTGTTGCATTAAATGCACTTATAAGATTTCGTTTGATGGCACCGTTTTCATTATCCAACGGGGGTACCACAATTTTTTTCGTCCATTCTTAGAAGTGTCTTGTTGAGGAGATTCGGAAATGCGTCTTTTGGAACAGTGGTCAGCCTTAAGTTCTCAAGTCTCCATTTCGTTAATGTACTTCGCCATGCCTCTTTCATCGGACGAAAAAATGCTACGTCCAAAGGCTGAAGCAGATGGGTGGAGTGTGGTACCAAACAAACAAAATTGATATCGTTTCCTTCACATAATCGTAACACATCTTCATCGATATGAGACGACAAATTGTCTCCAAATAACACTTTACGACCGATTAGTCTTTTCGCGTGTGGCAAAAAACATGGCATAAACCAATCCCGGAATGTTACGCTGTCAATCCAGCCACATGCAGTTCGGTTATATCTAGTTCCACGTGAGCAACATGGTTCATTGCAACACGGTGAGCCAAACGGTCCTCTCTCCTTCCAAGTGTCATATAGATGTGTGCTCTTGTATATCACATAAGGTGGTAAAAGAACACCATTTGCAGACCCACAAACCATGATAGACGTGCAGCTCTTGGAAAAGTTTATTATTTTTTCTGGATACTTGACTCCTCGTCGATATATATAGCGTTTCTTGTCCGGGTCGTCGCTTAAATTTGACTCGTCGTAGTTAAAAATATTACTACTAGGCACGTTTTTAACAACAGTTTCGAAATGTTTAAAATATTCTTCCTTAGTTTTTTTTTGAAACTCCAGCTCGAGCCCTTTTTATATTTGCTGCAACACGCTGACTGTAAGAATCCTGATGACGTCGTAAAACCGAGTAGGCCCAGTCAATACCGGGCACATTATTGGAAAATTTGGCAACAATTCGCCCAGTTCGGTCTAAACAAGCTTTAGCGAACATACGCAAGTCAAAGAGACTATGAGGAAACCCCCATTCCGCACACTTTGCTGCTGATTTAAGTATAGCTGTTTCTTGAGCGTCAGTGAACACAGTTTGAGCTCCAGGTTTATTTATGTGTTGTCCTTTATACCTATTGTAAAGACTTCCATAGGGGATTTTAAATTCTTTTGCAGCGCCACGAATCGTCAAACGTCCGTCTAATATAGATTGCAGCGCATTTTCAATCACTGCATCTGAATAATTTTTGTACTGTCGACTTCCAAGCGGCTTTCTATAAGTCCTTGGCATTATTCTGTACTAAGAACAACCCAGTTACTACTATGCAGAAAAACTATTTTACGAAAATATATCGTAAACCGTAGTAACTTCAACATGTGGGGTTACTTTGATCATGTGATTAAAGTAACCCCGCACACCTGATCAAAGATACCCCAATACACATTCAAGTTTAAAACATGGCGACCCTATTAGTTTTTTAAAACATGCCAACATAAACAGTATTCAGAGGAAACCGTAATTACCAATAACCAAGACGGTAAAAATAAAATTATTGTAATTTTGTAAGTACATTAAGAGTTCTACACACCTCAAATTCCTATATTATGCACACTTTCTACAAAAACACAAAACTTATAACGATACACTGTGCCGTTGGTAAACAAAATCCACCATGCTGTTAAATTGGTATCAGTGTTGCCAATACCTTAAAAAGAAAACATTTGGCAGTTTCAGCAATCTCAATATTCGCGCTTTTCAGGAATAAGTAAACTGTTATCAAAGTAACCCCTTAATATCAAAGTAACCCCATTTTGCGGCACCAAATTTTCGACTTTTCGCACAATGTCTTCAGTTCGAGCTTCAACTGGTCGTCCGGACTTTGGGTCATCATTGATTGACTCTCGGCCCCATAGAAAGAGTTTAGACCAATATTTTACTTGGAAATAAGATGGTGTACCTTCCCCATACACAGCAACCATTCTTTCATGAATTGCTTTTGGACCATTGCCTTCTTTTGTAAGGAACTTTATTACGCTGCAATGTTCAACCTTAGTTTCACTCATTTTATCGAGGAATAGACCGTCTCTAATCTCTATAAACAGCACAAACTAAGCACAACTTAGCACATGTACTTCTAACAGTGACAGCAACTTTTCAATAATTTGTTTGACATCGTCACTCTTTTGTTTCACGGCTAGGTAGATAACATAAAAATACGCCCTCGTATTTTACTAATAAAGTGGAAATTAAGTGATGTTTGTTTATTTTTACTTCATCAACGAGAAACTGTATTTTGAAGGTATTGAGAAACACTATTACAAAAACAGCTTACTACACTACAGCATCATTGGTCCGAGTACGTAGAAGTTGATGGGAAATGTGTTAAAAATGAAAAAAAATAAGAAACTGAATGCCCAAAATTATTTTGTTTTATTTCGAGTATTCCTCAGTCAAATTATGCTCGCATTTGTAATGCAAATATAGCAAAACCGAAAAAGCACAAATTATAAAGCAGATTATAACTAAAAAAAAAAAACTTACGCTTTTAATTTATCTTCGATGGCATTATAGGCGTATGTCCTATCTATAAAAGCCCTTGAAACAATCGGTGGATATTCATATGTGGTTTCATTTTGTGGTAAGTTGTAATTAGCTTCTAAATTTATGGAAACGAACACATTATAATTCGGTAAATCGATTGGAAACGCAATAGCCAGGAACAGCTAAAATTTAAAATGGCATAAACTAATCCACGTATTAATTCGTTCAGCTATATATATTTGATTTACTCAAGGTAGCATTGGCAATGAAATAAACATTATTTTTGTTTTTCTGTTGACATTATTTACTTAAGTTTTTACCTAAACGTCACTATATAGTATAGCTTTATGTAGTCCAATAGAATGTAAATGAATGCCACCTATTGGACAAAGTGCGAATTTTCAAGAGTTAACTGACTATGAACGTCGTAGAATAATGGGTGTATGAGAAGCCGGATTATAAATTCAAATGACAAATCACATGATGTTGCTGAAGGGGCAGTAAGTAATGAGGAACAGTAACCTTTACCACTCGGGCGCACCAAATAATATATCATCAAGTTCGTGGCCTTCGTCTTGTGGCTCTTAGGGACTGTTTCTCGTCAACAAGGGCAATTAGTGACAGATAGAGAGGTTTAATTAACAAATCTTCATACGACTAGAGTTCGATATCTGCTTTGGTTCTCGAGATATTTACGAAAAAGTGTCGACAGGTCAAAAGTACAAAAAACGAAATCGCGAATTTTCAGCGTAAAATCGTTCAGACCGTCTTCTTTAGCGCCCCCGAAAACCTTAGGGTGGAAATTTGAGTAGAAATAGAAATTTTTGAAAATCGCGAAAATTTCGCCGAAATATTATGCTCGATTTCGACGCCTCTCTGTATCTTGGACACCAGCTGGCTCTGGATGACCGATCCCATACTGTCCGACGCGTTTTGATGCTCTGAATCGACTGGTCTAAACCAGAAGGCTCTAGGACGCCTACTTCTCGAGTTATGCCAGGAAAACCGTAAATTTCGCATTCGAAAATGTCGATTTTGCAAAAATTCACGTGGCCGTAGCGGCCAAACGGTTGGTCCTAGAGTGGCATTTTGTACTGGCATTAATCCCCATGACGAAATCTTCAATTTGGCGCAAAATTTGCGGCGATCGGATGAGAAATGAGGAATTTATGGCGTTTTGAAATTTTTTTGAACCTCGGGCGATGGAATCTAAAAATTTCAAAAATGGCGAATGTTTTGACACCAATTCTATATGTAACAGGACCGGCTGATAACGATAAACCAAACTAGAATTCGCTATCTGCTATGGTTCTCGAGATATTCACGAAAATGTGTCGGCATGTCAAAAGCACTAAAAACCAAATCGCAAATTTCCAACGAGAAACCGTTCAGACAGTCAGTCTTCTTTAGCACCCCCGAAAACCTTGGGGTATATTTTGAGTAGAAATTTGAAATTTAAAATTTTTCGAAATCACCAATTTTGCCAAAATTATTTTTTTGGACTTTATCGACAATTTCGAAGCAACGAAAATGTTTTTGACAAGAAAACGACAAAGATGATATTTCAGATGAAACGGAAATTACCGTGTTGACGTATTCTGAAGTGCATCCTAGAAATTCGATAAGACAGTTATCTACAGAAACCGGCATTTCCTTTATAAATATTCAAAGAATTTTGAGAAAACATAAATTTTCGCCGTATAAATTTCAACTAGTGTAAACGTTTGAAGACGGCAATGGCAGTAGAAGGTCAGAGTTTTGTCTGTGACTTATTCGTAAATGTACTGAAGACAGAAACTGCCGATAAGAAAGAACGTAAGCATGGCTGCACTACTTGCGATTTTAAGCGAATCAAATACGTTTTCGAATGTAGTTCATTGGCAATATTCTCACAATGAATCCCTCACGTCAGCGTCAATTCCAAAGTAACGCCAAGGAATTTTACAGAGTGTGAATCAAGTAGATCCTTCACATCAACATGAAGAGAAATTGCAGAAGTTTTCTTTTGGTAAGTGTGAAATGGTACACATTTGGTCTTAGGGATGCTTAACTTTAATTTATTCATATTGAATCATTCCATCAGGCTACCGGCCGTCGCCAAAAGATCCTTCCCATCTTTCACAAGAATTACATTTTCGATTACGAAATTTACGGTTTTCCTGGCATAACTCGAGAAGTAGGCGTCCTAGAGCCTTCTGGTTTAGACCAGTCGATTCAGAGCGCCAAAACGCGTCGGACAATATAGGATAGGTCACCTAGAGCCAGCTGGTTTCCAAGATACAGAGAGAAAATCCACGATTTCGTTTTTTGTACTTTTGACCTGTCGACACTTTTTCGTAAATATCTCGAGAACCAAAGCAGATAGCGACCTCTAGTTTAGATTATCGTAATCAGCAAGTCCGATTGCATATAGTGTTGGCGTCAAAACAGGGAAAATCGACAATCGACATTTTTGAAATTTTTAAATTTCATCAGGTTAAAAAAAATCGCGAAAATTTCAAAACGCCATAACTCCCTTATTTCTCATCCGATCGTCGCGAATCTTGCGCCAAATTAAAGATATCGTCATAAGGATTAAAACACGTATACAATGTGCCAGTCTAGGACCAACCGTTTGGCCGCTACAGCAATGTGAATTTTTGCAAAATCGACATTTTCGATTAGGAAATTTACGGTTTTCCTGGCATAACTCGAGAAGTAGGCGTCCTAGAGCCTTCTGGTTTAGACCAGTCGATTCAGAGCGTCAAAACGCATCGGACAGTATAGGATAGGTCATCTAAAGCCAGCTGGTTTCCAAGATACAGAGAGGCGTCGAAATCGAGCATAATATTTCGGCGAAATTTTCGCGATTTTCAAAAATTTTCGGTCTCGAATTTCTACTCAAAATCCACCCTAAGGTTTTCTGGGGCGCTAAAGAAGACGATCTGAATGATTTTCCGCTGAAAATTCGCGATTTCGTTTTTTGTACTTTTAACCTGTCGACACTTTTTCGTAAATATCTCGAGAACCAAAGCAGATAGCAAACTCTAGTTTGGTAGTCGTAATCAGCTGGTCCGATTACATATAGTGTTGGCGTCAAAACAGGGAAAATCGACAATCGACATTTTTGAAATTTTTAAATTTCATCGCCTGAGGTTAAAAAAAATCGCGAAAATTTCAAAACGCCATAACATAACTCCCTCAATTCTCATCCGATCGTCGCGAATTTTGCGCCAAATTAAAGATATCGTCATAAGGATTAAAACGCGTATACAATGTGCCAGTCTAGGACCAACGTTTGGCCGCTACGGCAACGCGAATTTTTGCAAAATCGACATTTTCGATTAGGAAATTTACGGTTTTCCTGGCATAACTCGAGAAGTAGGCGTCCTAGAACCCTCTGGTGTAGACCAGTCGATTCAGAGCGTCAAAACGCATCAGACAGTATATGATAGGTCATCTAGAGCCAGCTGGTTTCCAAGATACAGAGAGGCGTACATTTCAACATTTCCAAATTTCAACATTTGAACATTTCAACATTGCAAGTGAGCCAAGCTGAGCGAGCCTAGTGATGGAGCCAAGCCGAGCCGAGCCGAGCATAATATTTCGGCGAAATTTTCGCGGTTTTCAAAAATTTTCGATTTCGAATTTCCACATAAAATCCACCCTAGGGTTTTCGGGGGCGCTAAAGAAGACGATCTGAACGATTTTCCGCTGAAAATTCGCGATTTCGTTTTTTGTACTTTTGACCAAAGCAGATATCGAATTATAGTTTAGTTTATCGTAATCGGCGGTCCCGGTTACATAAGGTGACTTGCCATTTTTGTGATTTTCAAATTTCAACATTTTTGAAATTTTCAAAGCGCCATAACTCCCTCGATTTTCATCATATCGCCGCGAGGTTTGCGTAACATTAAAGATCTCGTCACGAAGATTTAAACGAGTATATAGAGTGCCACCCTAGGACGAACCGTTTGGCCGCTACGGCGACGCGAATTTTTGCAAAATTGGCATTTTCGATTTCGAAATTACGGTTTTCCTGGCGCCGACATGGTACTTATCTCCCAGGAAATAATTCACTGTAACGTTGAACTGCCCTTTCATAATTTTTTTATCACATCAAATATGTTTCCAGTATCTCGCATTATTAAATATGTGAGAAAGGCATTTTCAAAACAATTAATAATAAATTAAATTGACGCTATTAAGCGCACAGTTTATTATTTTCTCACATACAATCGGAGGTATTTGGAAAACTCTATTACACCGTCACTCGTACAGAAAAACCGGCATTAATAGACTACCTAAGCATTTTATTTTGTTAATCTCGATGGCTTCTTAGATATTTAGCTCTATAACATTATTAAAGGATAGACGCTTTATTTTTGAATTAGTTCGGTTATTTTCAACTTTTGTGAAAAAAGTCATATAAACACTTATTAACCAATTGAATTTGCATGGATTTGTATAACATTATACTGCGTGTTCCATTAGATAAATATAGATTTTTTAATAAAACTGTAAACCCACACGTTGTGGTTTCACTATCGTAGTCAGCTGAAAAAACAATACAACTTTTCTAATTTAACCGACTAGGTAGCTCCTATAATAACGAAGATAGCAATCAGGTTAGTTTGGATCAGCTTGAAAGTTCGAAAAACATTTAAAATAATGATTTTGCGTAAGATACACATCCTTATCTATTTAAATTATAAGCTTCACAAGCTCGCTCAATAGGATATAAAAAAGAGCATTATTTTTATTAATACAAGTGGTCCAAAAAGTTGTTTATATTTGCTTGTGATGTAGAAAATTTTATACGCAAGGTAGGGAGGTGGGTCGGTCTTAAACGATAGCTCGGCTCTGGGAAACTTAGTCATCATGCAGCGCTACACAGGAGAGCAGCGCTCGTTTTGTGTGCGAGAATATTACCGTAACAATTCTGCCACCATTGCGCGCCGTAGATATCGACAACACTTCAATTTGCACGATATTCAGCAATGTCCAAGCATTCAGCTGATTAAGCAATGGGTTAATAAGTTTGAGGAAACTGGTTCAACGTTAAATAAGCGCGTTTTAGGACGTCCAAGGTCGGCGAGAACCGCTGAGAACATCGAGAGAGTGAGTCAGTCTGTGCGCGACCAACCAACCGTATCAACTCGAAAGCGCGCAGCTGCTTTAAATGTGACGAGAACCTCGGTGCTTCGCATTCTTTACAAAGATTTAGGCATGCATCCGTATAAGGTTCAAATAGTGCAAGAACTGAAGGCTACAGATCCCGCTAATAGTTTTATTCGCTAACGAAATAAGGAACCGAATTCCAGCAGCAGTCGACATCTTATTCTCCGATGAGTCCCATTTCCACCTAAATGGCAACGTCAATACTCAAAATTGTCGCTACTGGAGTAGTGAAAACCCTAAACGGAAACATGAAAGGCCTTTGCATAGTCCGAAGGTCACAGTATGGGCTGCAATGTCGGCATCCGGAATAAATGGCCCTTTTTTTTCGAAGACCAACAAGGTCGCACAGTCACTGTAAATTCTCGGCGTTATGTAGACATGATTCAAACTTTCCTCACTCCTGCTCTTCAAGAATTTGAAGGATACACTCAGGACACCTGGTTCCAACAGGACGGAGCCACCTGCCACACTTCCAATCTTTCTTTGTCTGTCGTTCAGGGGCATTTTCCGGGAAGACTGATTTCTCAAAGAGGGGATAATGAGTGCCCTGACTTGAGTCCCTGTGATTTTTTTTTATGGGGTTATCTCAAAAGTAGAGTGTACAGCAACCGCCCTGCCACTCTGGAGGAACTAAAGAACAATATTCGACAAGAAATCGAAGGCATAACTACAGACACTTGCCGCCGCGTTATGGAAAATTGGAGAGGTCGTCTTCAAGAGTGCCTGGACACAAATGGGGCACATTTAGATAACGTAATTTTTAAAAAAATAAATTTCCCGTAATTTTTGTAAGCCTTAAAAATAAATTTGTTCAAGTAGATCAATTTGTATTGTTTTTAATTCTATTCAAAAAGTTAATATAACACAACACAACACAACTGTATAGTCTTCGCATGAGGGATTGGAACGGATTACAAATTATACTGTAAATAATAAATAACTTACCCCCATAAACGGACCACCATATGGGAAACGCGCCTTATTTATTATTTTAATATTTCCTTCTGACGCTAATAATGCAATGCAGTTAAAAATGTACAATACAGAAAACACCCGACCACTCCCTAACACAAACACCATTTTCCAATTTAATATAACACTTTATAATACCCCGAAGTTACCTGTAATTCTGGATGTTCTATATTGGTTCAATATTTGCTCTAACAGTACATTTATCAGTTTAGATGAAACCGGTAAGTCTCCGCGTGTAGAGTTGATTTAAATAATTAGATAGTCAGTGAGTAATAATGTACAGAGTTTTTGAAAAAACAAGTCTAATTATTTTCTTGATTTCTTCCAGTCTGAATTTATTTGAAAAGTTAAAATTATTTTTTCAAAAGTTTATTGTCAACATAATCGACCTAGAAAGCTAATTACACAGGTCTGCATAAAATTTGTGATGACGTGATTTTTGTTTGTTAAGCTCAGTTTTAATATAGCAATAACTAATTAAAATACAGTTGGTCTCTACCACCCACAGATTTTTTTTTGCACAAAAGAAAAAGAAAAAAATACAAAAAAAAACTTATAATAGGCGTTTTAATACATTTTAAAATGAATGTACTACTTCAAATTCTAGGTATTTACCCAAAAATGATTTTCTGTTGTGGTTTTAAAGAAATTTGTTAAATAGGCTCTCATTACCTGATGTAAATCTTTTATTACATGTATTAATTTTGGACAAGATTTCCGGGAATTTTTACCTGCTAAATCCTATTTATTATGCTTTCACTTTATTAGTACTGCGAAGAAGGATTTCAAGTTTATCACTCCAAACAAAATGTATATTTTAATGTCATTTACTTCATTATAGCTCTGAGTGTCGATCAGTAAACAAGTCAAATTAATTTGTCTTTAGTGTTGTGCGTGGTATTTGATAAATAAACATTGCTTAAAAATATGTCTAGCCGCTGTTGCAAAAACAAACCAGATGATTTCTGTTATATTTGTGGATATTTCGTCTTGAAAAAGTTTAAGAGACCAATTGGTGAATTTGTGAAAAATCCATATTATGCTTATTTCAAAATCAAATTAGGAGATCAAGATAAAGAGTGGGCACCGCACGTTGTTTGTATGGTATGTGAAGAAGGTTTAAGACATTGGACGAAAGGGAATAGAAAAAGCCTTCCTTTTGGAATACCGATAGTTTGGAGAGAACTGCAAAATCATCATGAAGATTGCTACTTTTGTCTTTGTGATATTAAGGGGCATAATAGAAAAACTTTGAAACATATTTTGTACCCAAACAATATTAAATCAGCTATCAGACCAGTTCCTCACAGTGATCATGTACCTATACCTATACCCCCCAAAGTACTACAAGAAGATATTGAAACCTCTTCAACTTCCGGGTCCGTACAGATGGATAGTGATTTTGAACCGTCAACCTCAGGTCAAAATCAACCTCAGCTATTTTCACAAGCCGAACTGAATGATTTAGTAAGAGATTTGGGACTTTCAAAAGATCTTTCTGAAGTACTGGGGTCTAGGTTGAAACAAAAAAATTTGCTTGCCCCAGAAACTACCTTCTCTTGGTATAGAAATCGTGAGGCTGGATTTGTAAAATATTTTGCACAAAACGGACCACTCGTGTACTGCCAAGCAGTTGCTGATCTACTTACTTTCCTCGGAGCTCCTGAGTACACACCTTCTGACTGGAGACTTTTCATCGACTCTTCAAAAAGGAGCCTTAAAGCTGTTCTTTTACATAATGGCAATGTTTTTGCTTCTGTTCCGGTCGGCCATTCTGTTCATTTAAAGGAAAACTATAAAAATTTACAGGAAGAATTACTTTTAAGAATACAATATGAAAATCACAACTGGGAAGTGTGTGGATATTTAAAAATTTTAGGCCTTCTCTTGGGTCAGCAGTCTGGATATACTAAATTTCCTGTGCGAGTGGCATAGCAGAAATCGAGAACAGCATTGGATAAAAAGAGACTGGACACAAAGGGTGACTTTAACACCTGGAACCAAAAATGTAATTCGCGAAAGTCTTATTGACCCTCAAAAAGTGTTACTTCCACCGCTTCACATAAAACTTGGACTTATGAAACAATTTGTTAAGGCATTAAACAAAGAAGGAAATTGTTTTAAATATTTGTGTAAAACATTTCCGACTCAGTCAGAGGCAAAATTAAAGGAGGGAATCTTTGTAGGCCCGCAGATTAGGAGCTTGGTGAAGGATCAAGAATTTGAAAATGTGATAGAAGATAAGGAAAAACATGCATGGCATGCTTTTAACGAAGTTGTACATAAATTTTTAGGGAATTATAAAGACACAAAACTATGTTGAGATCGTTGAAAATATGCTGGAAAAATTCAGGATTCTTGGTTGCAATATGAGCATAAAAATTCACTTTTTACATTACCATTTGGACTATTTCCCAGAAAACCTTGGGGACGTGAATGAAGAGCAAGGAGAAAGATTTCACCAGGATATTAAAGAGATGGAAAAAAAATACCAAGGGCGCTCGGACACAAAAATGATGGCCGATTACTGTTGGACATTGAGAAGAGATCTTCCTTTAGCTGAATATGACAGAAAAACAACCAAACGAAGCTTTTCTGAATAACGAAAACGTTTTTTTTAAGAAGCATAAAGAATAAATAACTATTTCTAATAGTTTCTATGTGTATATTTTTGTATTTGTTTAAATATAATATAAAACTAGCTTATAAATGAAATAAATCGTGTTTTTTCTATATTTTTTGATTTTACTGGTTTGAAAAGTAACCTTACGTGATACAATTACTAGAAAACATTTAAAATTTTTAAATCAACTTTCAAAGTGTTGAGAAATATCAGGCCTGTGTTATTGGTAATGTTATTAAGAAATTGGAGACAAATGGTAGTGTTTGTAATATTAAAAATATAATTCGTCAAAAAATGTAAAAGTACCGCTGAAAATAATCGATGCTGTGAAACAAAGTGTGCTTGAAAATCGAGAACACGATCAATTCGACATCATTCTCAAGAAGTTGGATCTTCTTATGGTACCACATGGAATATTCTTCATAAGGATTTAAATTTCAAGGCGTATAAATTTCAGTTGGCACAAGAACCTAAACCAAATAACCATGTATAGCGTAAAAATTTCGCAGATAGGGCTTTACAGCAACTCGAAACAGATCCATTATTTTATGGACAAATCATATTCAGCGATGAAGTTCATTTCTGGTTAAATGGTTTTGCGAATAAGCACATTCGACTCACTAGCAGTGTCGCCACCTAAGTTATTACAGGCATAAATAAAGCAAACAGCAAGATACTTAACAACAGTACAATTTTATAACTGATTTAAGACATACTTGAAAATTTTATGGCCAAATCTGTTAACGTCGGACATAGGTATTTACTTAATAATATTTAATATAACTCTGCATTTTTACTATTCGTTTTAAATACCGAAATGTCTAATTAAAACCCCACAAGCTACAAATCCCATTTATTTCAAAACCTATTTTAAGGAATTTAATGCCTCACTTTCTTGGTTGTATTATTTATATTTCATTTAGAATAATTATATTTCAAATAAAAATATTTCTTCAAACAATTAAGCAAGCTTAAAAAAATCTAAATTCTTGTGACACCGTTCATATTAAATTTCCAGGAATTGTTTACATATTAAGAAGCTGGGCAGATGTACACATTCAAGTATATTTTTGATAAATAAACATAAAGCTTTTGATAATGTAAATAAAAATAGAGACACAATATTTTATGTGAGAAAATAATTTCAAAATAGAATGAAAACTAATTACTAATTAAGAATGAAAAAAGCCTATAGAGTCTTCTAACTTACTTAGAGTCTTCTGTCCTACTTAGAGTCTTCTGACCTACTTAGAGTCTTCTGACGTACTTAGAGTCTTCTGTCCTACTTAGAGTCTTCTGTCATACTTAGAGTCTTCTGACCTACTTAGAGTCTTCTGTCCTACTTAGAGTCTTCTGTCCTACTTAGAGTCTTCTGACGTACTTAGAGTCTTCTGTCCTACTTAGAGGTTTCTGTCATACTTAGAGTCTTCTGTCCTACTTAGAGTCTTCTGACGTACTTAGAGTCTTCTATCATACTTAGAGTCTTCTGATCTTCTTGGAGTCTTCTGACGTACTTAGAGTCTTCTGTCTAACATAGAGTCTTCTGACCTACTTTTTATAAAATCAATTGTCGAAAACAATTCCTAGAATTTTTTCTAATGCAAGGGCATTGACCTGATGTAAGTGGTTGATTTTTGGCGGCCGTAGTCACGTTGGCTGCCGTTCCGTTGTTAAGCCACTCCCATTCCGAGAATTTACGGCACAATAAGAGAAGCGTAAAGAATAATCTAAATATTAAATATTATTTACAGCTATTTCTTATTTAAAATTTTATAATTGTAATATTTTAAGTATTTAAAATACATATACGTTACATGTATTTATAATTTATAATTTGCCTATAAAAAACATTTCATATAAGAATACAGTAGTTAGCTTATCAGCTGATCTGTTCAAATAATCGCTTAAAGAATTATATCCGCTAATTTCCAAAGTATATTCTCGTGTTTACATGCTGTTATACACGCATATACATATATGAATCTATTGAGATAAAATATTTTCTATTCTCTACTGTAAGGGATTGATTCTGGTTTCGTTTCTTTCAGTGTTATTTGGTTACAACATTTAGTATTTTAAAAAATTCGTTTTATATTGTTATATTGTACATTTATCCTATAATTTTTTATAAATATTAAGTTTAATTTACTTACCTTATTTTTCGAGTAGTTTTCGTTTCTTCTTTTTAGTCAATTTCTTTCTGTTCTTCGAATTTCTCTTTATTTTCATTAACTATGGAGGAAGTCTTATAGGGCAACCATGATTGGATGGATTAGAGGCCATACAGATTGGCTGCATATTCGTAATGATACCGAGATATATTCCAGTGCCTGGTCATTAAGTTTAAGGCGTCCACAAAAGTTTAATGTGCAGAGACATGTTTCTTCGAAAACTCATCTAGATAAGATGTCCATCTGCACCTGACACTTTTAACGAAGAACTGTGTGAAGCTTTCATGGCGGCCAATCTCCCATCCAAAAATTTTAATAATTTTACTATTGTCATTATTGGTCAAATGTTAAGTAAAGATATTTTAGAATGTTTCAAGGTGTGCTAACAAAAAATAAAAATAAAGTTTAAAAAAATCTTTATTGAACTACTGTGTTTATAATACAAATATATCATAAATTATTCGGCTTCAACTTCGCAATAATTATTGTTAACCATCTGAGCTATATTATTCTTTCGAGCGCAGTTGTTGAAACGTGTTATTTGATTTGTATCCATGATGGAACCGCAGTTGCTACCAAATAAATGTAATTTTAACATATCTTGGCAGTCATACACGCTATCGCAATTACAATCCTAAAAAGAAAGTAATAATTAATGAAAAAAAAAACTGAAAATATGCGCATTAATAATAGAGAATACAATCCCTAGCATGTTTTTCAATCCCGGGATTACGGGATTTTTGATGCGTAATCCCAGGGTTAGACTATGTGGTTTCTAATTGGGCTCAAATGAAAAAAAAACTTATGTAATTTCTTAAAAATTATTTATTAATATTGTTGCACAACACAATATACTAAAATAAGGAACAAAAAGGACAATACAAAAAACTATTTAGAATTTCGAAAATACAATCGCAGAAATATCAAAGCATCCAATGTTTGACTTCCAAGCCTGCTTCGTAGTTTATTGCCAACATAAGCAGCAGCTGAAAACGCTCGCTCAAGTTCTACACTGGTTGGAGGAATAGACAATAGATATTTATATGCTAATTCTAAGTGATATCCACGAACTCCTCCATTTTCGAACAGGCTCATTTCGCGTCTAATGCTATATACCAACCCCGATTCATTTTGTACTTCAGGATCTAGGGATTCCATGCTCTTATTAATTTCCAGCTGTAACTTTTCCTTTAGTGTCAATTGGGGTTGGGAGGTTTGTTGCCTTGGCTCATCATCTGTTTGTGATCCTAACCTTTCTTCCTCTTCCATGTCATCTCGACTATTTAGTCTTTTAACAATACTCTTTATTTGCGCCCTCACTAAAGTCTGTGTAGGAACTGGAAATAAGTCGAGCCATTCCAAATCCGATAATAACTGATTTTCATCATCTTTTCGTGGATTTTGTAAATAATTCAACACACCAGTTAAATCATCATTTCGTCGTTCCTTTATACGTTCCACTAAGGATGTTTTCATTTTATTGGCGAGTGCTGAGTTTTTGCTAGACAATTGTTTTATAAGAAATTTCAAAGCGGCATCAGCTGTGCATAAATTAGCATCTCGTCGACAGATTGCTTCTACTGTTAATTTAATTGGGGTCAGCACATCAACAATTTTATTTACCAAGTCAAAATCAGCATCTTCTAAACGGATTGGATGATTGAGATTTATAAGAGCTTTTTGAATGCAGATTTTTAAAAGAGAAAATCGTTCCAGCATGGTTAAAAGACTATTCCACCTGGTTTTACAGTCCAAAAGATGTGGCAGCTTTTTTTCATGTTCAATCTTCACATATTTTTGAAGTACTGTTTCATTTTTCAATGGTGATCTTTTGAAATGCACTACAACTTTGCGGATTTTCTATATCAGCTCATTAATGTTTTCATCTTTCGTTAACTCTGGTATGTGTTCTCGCGCAAGTTCATTTTGTGACATTAAGATTAAACCTAATTCTGGACAGTCTAAGTCTTCTAATTCTTCTAGTTGTCATCATCATCGCTATCGTTCATATAATCAGCAGTCGCAGCGGCTGCATTTATAGAATCATCTGGGTCTGAGGTAGGTCTGTCTTGCCTGTCTTGAAAATAATTCTTTATTTTATAAAGCACATCACAGACGGCCAAATTGATACCATGTGCGAGACATAGTTGTTGTTCAGTGCAAACAAGCTGTCTCACCTTTATCATAACGTTCGGTCCATCGGTTACAGTAGCAACGATATCAGTTTCCAGGGAAATTTCAAATTTACTTAGACGCTCTTTCAATATACGAAAACAATTTTCAGCCGTCATACTTCCATGAATAGGAACGAGTCCCAAGCTCCAAATTTTTTTATATGAATGAACGTTGACGGCCATGTATCGTTTATTGGACGTTAATGTCTACTCGTCGAAACATAGACTGAATCTTTCACCTGAACTTTTCAAATGTTTTAATTCTGCAGTTACTTGCTTTCTGATTTTTTCACTGTAATTCATAACACGCTTTCGAATTGTGACGGCTGATTTTGGTAAATCCGTGTATTTCGCTAAGAGCAATTTTCTCAAATCGTCTGAAGTTATGAATACACTGAATGGAAATTCATCTAATGCAATCATTCTTGCCAAAACATCATCCAGGCTATCGTCGGCACTTTTAGTACAATAATCTTCTAACTTTCGTTTAGCTGGCGGCGGTGCTGTGTTCAGATTTTCAGAATCTTGGCTTGTTGAAGCTGTTAAATTGATTAACGTCAGCTAAAACCTTAATGTTATGTTTTGATGACAAATGTGTATGTAATCCCTTAGTCGATCCACCCAAAATCTTGAAAATGGCAGGGCATCGCTTACATTTAGCACTATTCCCGTCTTTCGCAACTAAAAAATACCTCCACCCTGACGACGTATCACTGTTTTTTTTTTGATGTTGAACAAAGTCTCTCGCCCTTTAAAATAACTTTTTCAAATAATTGACTTTTAATTTAATTGACGTAACCTGCGTAACCTTGTCACTGGTAAAATAATAAATGAAAAAAGTAAATCCTAATAATCCCTCGCAACAATATTATGATATATCATATGAGGTGATAGAGTCATTCCCCTGTTGGCCCATTGGGGAATTACTTTAACAGTATTGTATTGAAGTATGCCGGGCAGGGAAGTTCTTTCTAAGTTACATATTATTTGGGCTACACCTGTATAGTTCTTTTATCGTACGGCGTACCTAACGTTGCTCTCTTTGTCTTTATGTAATAAGTGCCCTTAATATAATCTAGGTAAGGTCATTGTCAAGGCGCAACGGATTACGGAAGGCAAACTGGCAATCCCAAAAATCCCGAGATTAGCCAAGTACAGTCCAGGGATTTACTCGATCAAAGCCCGGCCGGGTTCCGAGATCCCGGGATTGTATTCTCTAATCACGACACACAACGAATACTTGAAGAAGTGGGGGTGGAAATTATGGTTCACTCTCCCTACTCACCTAACCTTGATCCACGTGACTTTCAGTTCAGTTGTTGTTGTTTCCTGAAGTCAAAAAAGAATTGAGAGGTCGAGAATTTGAGTCGAATTTAGAGGTGATAAGTATACTAAATAGACTCTCAAAGAATGGTTTCTCAGATGTTTATGACAAGTGGACAAAACGGTGGGACAAGTGTATTGCACAGAATGGAGTGTATTTAGAAGGGTAGTTGTTGAAGTTTCATAAATAAATGTTACATTGTTGTACTCCAGCACCAGTGTTATAGAGCCGTCTCTGTCCTTTATATACGAGCGTGAGAACTGTAGTGTAAGCATCACGCGAGTGTTACAATAATACGTAAACAAAGATTAGAATACGATGTATTAAAACTAGATGTAAGATATATTTCAAAGCATTAGAATTATTAGAATCATTAGAATTATTATATTTCACGTCTAATCCAGTGGTACACTTGTTATAATTTCAAATGCTTCACGTTTTACTTGTAATTGTTATTAATAAACTACATTTATATATATATATATATATATATATATATATATATATATGCCGGTTTAGAACGTTTTTCTTCGTTGTCCGACACCTAACTTCCATCCTCTTCTATCGTCACACTCCTCTGGTGTGAGGTTTCTTTCACTCATGGATCTTTGTATGCTCTTCTGCCATTCCAGTTTCGGTCTTCCCCGTTTCCTTCTCCCTCTTGGGTGCCAGTGCATTATTGTTTTGGGCCACCTGTTATTTTGCATTCGTTCTACGTGTCCGTACCAAGTAAGTTGTTTCTTTTCGATGTCTTGAACTATCGTGCCTTCTATTCCCATTTGTTGCTTTATATAGTCATTCCTTATTCTCTCTCGTGAAATTCGCAAGGATCTTCTAATGGCATCCATTTCAACCGCCTCAACCTTCTTCCTTTGTCTATCTGCAATCCTCCAAGTTTCTGCTCCATATAGAAGGCTGCTCTTTACCATAGTCTCGTATATATTAAATTTTCTCTTCTTTGTTATTTCCTTGCTCCATAGAATTCCATTCAGGCATCCGATCACTTTTTTTGCTTTGACTATACGTTTTTCGATCTCTCTCACATCTGTTCCGGTGTTGTCGAAAGTTATGCCCAGATATTCATATTCCTGACATTGTATTATTTCTTGACCATTGTCGACTTCCAGATTTCCGTCCTGGTTGCCAATACACAGATATTTTGTTTTGTTTATATTGACTGTCAAGCCCCATTTTCGATATTCTTCCATCATTTTCCTCACCATGTATTGCATGTCCTCCTTGTCATTGGCCACTATGACCTGGTCGTCAGCAAACTGAAGGGTAAATAAGCACCTGTCATTTATCTCTATACCCATTCTCGTGACCTTCCTCTTCCAATCTCTTAGTGCCACCGCTACATATATCTTAAAGAGTGTTGGAGAAATACAGCATCCTTGGCGCAGTCCTTTATTTACCGTAAATGCATCTGTTAGTTCTTTACCCATCTTAATTCTTGATGTGGAGTCTTTATACAATTCTTTAAGAGCCGTTATATAGTTGTAATTGATGTTAGATTGTTCTAATACCTTCCATAATCTTGACACTGGGACTGTGTCATATGCTTTTTGTAGGTCCACGAACGTGAGGTGGGTTTCCAGCTGTCTAGCAGATCTTTTTTCTATAACTTGTTTTAGGCAGAATACGTTGTCCGTACATGATCTTCCTGCTCTAAAACCACATTGCTCTTCCTCTTCTTTGTCTTGGTAATCTTTTTCAATGAGGTCACGCAGGATTCTACCGTACAGTCTGCTTAGTGTGCTTGTGACAGATATGCCCCTATAGTTATTGCAGTCCAGCTTATTTCCTTTTATATTATAAACTATAATTATAAACTACATTTATAATTTAAATAAAAGTTTTAATTCACCTTTCAATGAAATAAACCTTTTTAAAAAGACAAGTAACACGGGTTATAAAATATAAATAGTCTCGTTACTTTCTGATATTTCCCTGTATAATTAGATTTTTTTTTAAATTTTGTATTGGTAAAAATGACTAATCGCATATTACAAATTTGATTCTCTTACCAAATTATTAAATGTACTCGTGTATCCATTAATTGTATTTAATATACAATTTTCGTCTTTCATACATCTCTGGTAACTTGCTACATTATCGGGATCATCACCCGCCAAGGTTGGATATCCAGCAATCTGCCAATATGTCTGATTTATGGAATAGCTAGCACAATTGACGCGTCTATAACAGCCAGTTCTTGCGTGACACAGACATTCAATACACTTGTGCGTGGACGTGCCTATTAGGTTTTGCAATTGTTCTGAAACTAAAAGAATTTCACTTTAAAATATAAATTATAATCTAATACAGCGATGCCCATACCGCGGGCCGCATGCGGGCCACTGTCTATATTTATGCGGCCCGCCAACGAATTTTAAAAATTGTTCGAAAAACTACAAAAGTAGGTAAAAATCCATTCAAATCAATATTTCTTAACTTTTTATTTTATTCTAACTTTTGTAATTGTTAGTAAGATATGTTATCTTTAAGTATAGCAAGCGCCAAATAAGTTGGCGCGAGGAGGAGGTGCCGTTTTTAAAAACGTCCACCCCCACTACTCAAGTAATTGTCAGAATACATTTGTCATTGACGTTTGACGGAACATAATATCTTTGCTATAATAGGTGATCATAAAGTAACACACACTCAGAGGTTAGAATTTTCTGACATTTGACGTAAAACCAAATACAAATCTCCCCACTACTTTTAATCCTGCGCGAACTTACCCCTCCTCGCGCCAACTTAATTGGCGTTTGCTTTACCTACTACTTTCTTGTTCAAATTTACTACCTAGGACAACTAGATTACACGAAGATTCGAAACACGTCGGTCTTATCCCCGAACAATGTGGTAGGTTCTCGATGTTAGGTAACTCGTATAAATACAACGCATCGCCCGCTATCGGGGCCGTTAAGTTTTAACTACGGACAAGCGGACGTTATATTGTTTGAATTGTAATCTGTGAAGAATAAATATTTCGTCGTTCAAACTTGGCATCTACCTACTTAATAATATAATATCAATTTTTATATGGATAAACCAGGCCCCAGTAAAAAACGTAGTCGTAAGGTTGAAGATGAAAATCGACAGTTTCAAGATATTTGCACCGAAAAATACTTTTTTATTTCATCGCATAACAAAAGTGTCTGTTTAATATGCAAGAGTAGTGTTTCTATTCCGAAGGAATATAATGTGAAAAGGCATTATGAAACCCAGCATCATACTTTTACCAAATTAACCGGCGAAAATCGAACGCAAAAAATTTCCACTTTACAAAGGGAACTAATAGGCCAGCAAGCTATGTTTACAAAACCAATTCAAGATGCTGAAACAGCTACTAAAGTAAGCTTTGAAATATCTCGAATAATAGCGAAAACTTGTCGGCCTTTTAAAGATGGTGAGTTTGTTAAGCAGTGTTTAGATATAGCCGCCAAAAAAAATGTGTCCGAAAGATGCAAAGAGGCTTGAGAAAATTCAACTAAATCCGGATGACTGTTCAAAGAAGACTTACAACATTAGCAGCTAATATAGAAGAGCAATTAGCTACGAAATCGAAAAGGTTTGAGTATTTTTCTATAGCACTCGACGAATATACAGATATAAGTTCCACTGCTCAACTCGTAATATTTTTACGAGGTGTAACGCAAAATTTTGAAGTGAGTGAAGAACTGATTGGTATGAGTTCTTTGACAAGTCAAACCAAGTGGAGTGACATGCTCAAAGCTCTTCTGGGAAAATGTTCTATAATGGATTTGGATTTAACGAAATTATCTAGAATTACGACTGACGGAGCACCTTCAATGGTTGGAAGTAAATCTGGGATAATAACTATGTTAAAAACTAAAAACATAGATACCAATGAATTAATGCTGTTTCATTGCATTATACATCAAGAGGCCCTCTATTCAAAATTACTGGGATTTGATAATGTGATGAAAGTTGTAGTACCTACTGTAAACTTTATAAAATCACGAGGTCTCAATCACCGACAATTCACACAATTTATCGAGGATATTGAAAGCGAATATGGAGATCTCCTGCTTTACTTTGAAGTAAGGTGACTAAGTCGTGGGTTGTCACTAGAGCGGTTTCTTAACTTGATTAAAGAAATCAAAATATTTCTGGCGAAAAAGAAAAAGGACGTCTCGGAACTAGATAACCCTGATTGGCTGTGTGACTTAGCGTTTCTTGTAGACATCACAAATCACTTGAATGTCTTAAATACGCGACTCCAAGGCAAAGATCAATTGATTCCGCAGTTATACTCTCATGTTTCGTCCTTTCAATGCAAATTGAGTCTTTTCAGGACACAAATCAATTCAGCCAATTACAGCCATTTTCCGAACTACAAAAGAATTATGGAGAAATTGAATAAAACTGATGTCAATTTCGCTTATGTTGAAAAAATTGATATTTTAATACAAGCTTTTCATGATCGTTTTCTAGACTTCAAAAAAGTTAAATCTCTATTAGATATTTTCAGCAATCCTTTCAACATTTCACCCGAAAATGCACCGGAATCAATACAACTGGAATTGATAGACATGCAAAATGATGATAATTTAGGAAACAAGTTCAATGAAGGTAATTTACTCAACTTTTACCGTTGCGTTGACAAAACCGCTTATAAAGAGTTGCGAATAAATGCATTGAAATGCGCAAGCTTATTTGGATCGACGTATATTTGTGAGCAAACGTTTTCAGTGATGAAACTTAACAAAACAAAAAATCGAAACCGTCTGGCAAATGAAAATCTGGAAACAATTTTACGTGTGGCGACATGTAATGTGGTGCCAAACATAAAGAAAATTGTTAGGTCAATGCAATGTCATGCATCAAAATAATAAAACATGCAATATTACATTCTAATGATTAGATTACATTACGATTACATAATTACAACAAACGTTTTTGAATGTTCTTTTATTTTTATCATTTGTAGTAATTCATACTATTTAAAAATTAAAATATTTGTGTTAATAAGTATTCTTTGTAGTGGCCCGTCCTTGGCTTATAATTTTCCCGAGTGGCGCCTGTTCCCTATAAGTCTGGGCATCCCTGGTTTATAGAAAAGTAATTTTTTGATTAATTGAAAATTTAAAAAAATTAATCGATTTAATAAGAATTTAGTTAGTGATTAGTGACTAACTGAATTAAGACAATATTATTACATGACAAAGTCGATAAAAAATAGGACAGAAATGTGTGGAAATAAAGATCATAAATAATCGTAGAGACAAATAGATAATAGGAACCAATAAAATTTTGTATAGGCCTCCACATAACTGTCGCGTTAACAGATTATTGGAAGTGTTGATAGTATTTAATAATTATATAATTACCTTACATATAAATACTATAGTGAATTTAAATGAATTTTACTTACATTGCAAGCATGTTACAAAAAATAACAAACAAACTATCACTGATTTCATTGTCTCGATGTTTTCGAATGTACTGGACTATATTATCTAAATAATAATTATTTCATTTATGTTTTGTTTTATATGCGTTTTTTCGCCGATATCGTCCTTGTAATTATCACTTGAGGTCAACCAAAATTATATCTCTTTGATAGGAATTTCCTTAGTTCTAGCTAAATATACACAGAAGTAGTAATGTTTGTTTGATCATACTTGTATTTTTCCTTTTCATTTATTCCAAGATCATATCATTTTTTGATAAATGGAACGCGAGATATCACAAAGTGTTTATCACATTCAATGTACGTAAATGTGGTTTTTGGTATCGTGAACATAAATAACTATAATTTTGAAATTTTCAGAAGAAATTGAGCACATACTTAAACAGTTTATATTTAATTAAATCCAAAATGTTTCAAAAATATTAATTATTTTATTTAAACAACACATCGATGTTATTATTAAATACATTTCTTTAAGGTAAAGGAAAAAATTGTTGTAAATTGCTGGTAAACTGGTAAGTTTTTTTGGAAATATGTAATATTTGAGCAATGTAACCATTGATTACCATACAGTACTTTATAAACTTGCATCTCTAAAAGGCAGTTTCAGGCCTCGATCCGATTATGTTCCTGAAAATTTTCTCAAAATCTGCATACGTTTTTAGCTCTTTCTTTGTCAATTATTTATCAACTTTCTATAAATATTTTCTATTCATATTTTCCTACAAATTCATACAAATTTCCTTCTAAAAATTCCAATAGGCGGTAAGTTTAAAAATAGCAATTCAAAAATAAATGATCATGGGAAATACCAGATTTCCAAATGTTCTGGAAAAGCCGGTTAAAACACTTTGGAACATTTTGTGCCTTATAAAATTGAAATAATAATACTCCTATATAAAATACAATGTCTTACAATACTTATACGACCTATATCAGTACAGTTGTGTCCAGAACTTAATACAAAACCGTAATAAAAGGAATAAAGTGGCTGTAAGAAGGGTACATTATAAATAGTTAGGTATAGTACTTACTTCTACATGCAAAGCTTGTAGAAAATTAAAGCAAAAGTCAAAGGTGAAAGGCAGTATCTGATACAACAGCGCCCGTATAGAAGTCAAATAGATATAATAAATAACAATACATAAGAAAGGACTATTAATTAATATAATTATTCCCAAATTAAAGGGATTAGATGGATACTAGAAAGAAATATGTAACTAAAAACTGATCCAAAAGAGGTCAAAAAAAAATATTAAAAATAGCAGCAAACGCACTGCCACTGATTTCATGTTTTTACGATTCTAGAAATATTGTGGCTATAATAACAATAATTTAATATTTGCTGTTGTTTTTAATATCTTATTCGTTGACATGTCCTCGCTAAGTTATCGCTAAGGTCAGACAAACTAATATATTTTTTTGATTGGAATTCCCCTAGATATGCTCAAATGTAAACAGATATAGTTGAGTTTTTTTACATTCATTTAAATGTGTTTTATATATATGTATACATGCTGATTCATTTTCGGCCCACACCATGGGGATTTCTCTTATTATTGGAGATAGAGTATAGGTTTAAATTTGGCAAAGTTGTTAAATTTTGTGTTTGTTATAAATCCGTAAAGAAAATAGACCTGTGACAAATGACCTTCGTTATTTAAAAAAAAAACGCGAAAACCCCATTTTCTTCTTTTACCTGTAGCACCGACATTTGGCCTTGTAGAGAAAGAATAAAAACACATCCTTGTGGTCATTCTAAACCTATATCCAGTGGTGTAATCTAAATTTTTATACGACGTTTCGTTTCTTTCTGGCCATCATCAACTATCTAATTTCTTATAGGCGCCATATTGGATTTAGACATCTTCAGAAAGAGTTTTTTTTTTATTTCAACCATGTACCACATGCTGACTATAGTTTTTGACATTAGATTTTATTTGAAAGAATAAATTATAAGATTAAATAAGGTAGCCTTTGGAATTTCAATCTGTCAAACATTTCATTTATTGTTCATTAATAATACAAAAATGTCATACACTAACGAAGAGAAACGAGATATGATAAGTATTTTTTATTCTTCGAAACGAAATTCAACAGTAGCGAGTACAAGATAACAAAAACATTAATAAAAATACATAGAAAAGTAAACAATAAACAATTACAGTAAATGTTCGATTATCTGGCCATCTTCGGTAATGCACAATTGGGCACGCCTTCTGGCATTTTGTACTGCCCTTTGTATAGTTCTTCTAGGAACTGCATCGAAGGCATTCTGAAGTCTGTCTCGTAATTCTTCAATGTTTTGTGGCGCATCTACTTTATAAATATTATTTTTAACATATCCCCATAAAAAAATCTAGCGGACTTAAATCAGGTGATCTCGCAGGCCATTCAACAACTCCCCTATTTCCAATCCAACGGTTTGCAAACTCTTGATTTAAGAAATTTCTAACAACAGCTGCATTGTGTGCTGGTGCGCCATCCTGTTGCCACCATAAATATTGTAATTGATTTAATGGGATATTGTCATCAAGATAGTCAGATACGTATGTACGTAAAATGTTTAAATATCTTTCTCCATTTAAATGTTCTTCATACATAACTGGTCCTAAGAGACGATTTGCCAAAATACCCATCCAAACGTTTATTCCAAAACGATGTTGTGGTCTTCTAGCCCTGTTTTGTCGGGAATTTTGTACTGCCCAATAGTGCTCCGTATTTCTGTTGAACATTCCAGAATTTGTAAATTTTGTTTCATCTGTTTCATCAATTTTCGTCATTTTCTATCCTTCCCATTAACCAATTACAATATTCTAGCCTTCTCAAATTACCTCCAGGCAGTAAAGAGTGACTAACATGGATCCTATATGGTTTAAACCTACTTTTATGTAAAGTTCTCCAAACTCTGAACTGGCACAAATTTAATTCTGACGCTACTTCGCGTGTAGAAATTGATGGATTATTATTTATCTATAAAAATACAAGATTAACATGAAATTTGAAAACACGCTTTTAATTTACCATTTGTAAAATATCTTGTCGATTTTCATTTAAATTCCTGTTGTCTTGACCATTACGCGGCTTAGTAAACGATCTATTCTCGACCAAATTTCTGTCGAGATCTAGAAAAATGGTACGATGAGGCTGTTGTCGTTCTGGATATAATTGTAGATATCTTGTACTCGCTACTGTTGAATTTCGGTTCGAAGAATAAAAAAAACATCATATCTCGTTTCTCTTCGTTAGTGTATGACATTTTTGTATTATTAGTGAACAATAAATGAAATGTTTGACAGATTGAAATTCCATGGCTACCTTATTTAATCTTATAATTTATTCTTTCAAATAAAACGTAATGTCAAAAACTTTAGTCAGCATGTGGTACATGGTTGAAATCAGAAAAAAAAACTCTCTCTGAAGATGTCTAAATCCAATATGGCGCCTATAAGAAATTAGATAGTTGATGATGGCCAGAAAGAAACGAAACGTCGTATAAAAATTTAGTGTACACCACTGAGTAGAGGTTTAGAAATGGCCACAAGGATGTGTTTTTATTTTTTCTCTACAAGGCCAAATGTCGGTGCAACAGGTAAAAGAAGAAAATGGGGTTTTCGCGTTTTTTTTTTAAATAACGAAGGTCATTTGTCACAGGTCTATTTTCTTTGCGGATTTATAACAAACACAAAATTTAACAACTTTGCCAAATTTAAACCTATACTCTATCTCCAATAATAAACGAGGTCCCCATGGTGAGGGCCGAAAATGAATCAGCCTGTATAGATATATATTAAAATAATAAGCTGTTTTTGGTTTAGCGACCTTTATTGAAATTCAATTTATTTAACTAACGACGTTTCGACTTTTTTGAATATAATTAAGTCTTTTTCAAGTGATTTAGGACTAAAAAAAATTACAAACGAAAGGTAAGAATTATATTTACATTATATGAAAGAATTAAAATTAAAATAATGATTAGAGTAAAGAAAGTTAAAATTAAAAATTTAAATTTAAAGGATACAAAAACTCACCAAAATTATTTCGTGTTAAAACACATGCCCAGTGCAATATGCATGGTCGGAAACATGTCGACCCTTCACTACAGGGTCCGACCGCGTATCTCGGAATCTTAAGTGTAACTAAATGTCTTGTTATGGAAATGAACTTTTTTTATATATTATTTCGTTTTAAAATTTGTTTGGTCAGGCCATGTGTTTGGGAAAATACAGTGTCTTTACAATTGGAAAATTTTTTTGTGTGGGTGGGGTTGTCTTCTATTGTTTAATGAGCGGATAATACAGTTTTGAAAGTCCATCAATCTCGTTACGGTCGTTGATTGTTTTGTTATTTTTCAAAATGTGAATCATTTCTAATACCTCCCTAGCCTTTGTATTTTTTTGCTTGATTATTATTTTTGTATTTTCAAAATCAAAATTGTGTTTTAATGTTATCTGGTGTTTTTTTAAAGCTGTCTAATTTTTTGCGTATTTGTGTCCTTTTAATCTTTCCTGTAGTAATTGTTTTGTTTGGCCTATGTATACTTTGTCACAGTCTTTGCAGGGTATGTTATATATTGTATGTGATTGTTTAAGTGTTGGTGTTGAGTCTTTTAGTTTTGTGTGTAGGAATTTTAGATTTTTTCCGCTTTGAAGTGTTATTTTAAAATTAAATGGTTTAACTATATTGTTTAGTTTTTCGGATAATCCAGTTATATAGGGTGTAGGGATATATGTTAATTCATCGGTTGTTTTATTTATATTTTGGCACTTAGTTTTGTTATATATTTTATTAAGTCTCTGTTTTATAATGTTTTGTATAAATTGTGGTGGTTAATTGTTTTCTGTTAAAATAGACATTTCGACAATTAAGTTGTCATATACAGCAGTAAAGTGAAAAGTCGCGGTTCCAAGAGTAAGTCCACGAACTATAATTTATTAAATACACCGGATAAATCGAGTGCAGCACAACATATGTTAAAACTAATCATAATTTAACTGCAGATTGACTAAAACTAATTAAAAATATAAACAATCCCAAAGAGTTAGATAACTACGTGTGTAACTATGAAAGAATTTTCATTCTTAAAAACAAAAATAATGTTTCTAATGCAGATAAGGGTCCAATTACATATACCTGCTTCTACGACTTCTTAGAAGAGGTACGAAGAGTTGACGAGAATGCGGTTTCCATAAACGAAGGATCAATATCCTGAAGCCGAAGTATATTTAAAAGAATCGTTCTCGAAGCTACTAAGTTTAGTTAAAAGAGCAGGACTAGAGAAAATACTTTACCGATGCATCAGTATCGCGATAGAGTTTGGAAGATCGCAATGGCATAGATTAATAATTTAATCTTATCTAAGTTTAATAATACTACATCTTAAAGTTGACACGAACTATAGTAACCTTGTATTCCGCACCGTACATATCGACAATTAAGTTGTCATATACAGCAATAAAGTGAAAATTCGCAGTTCCAAGAGCAAGTCCACAAACTATGATTTATTCATATTCATTTAGAGTAAATTTTAAAATGTAAATATCGAAAATAAATTAACAATAAGAAACATCATACAGTACTATAACATTTAATGAATTCAGTCATCGCTGTATTAAACTCCAATCGTTAACAATACCATTTTATTAGTAGATTGATAATACAATACGATACTACCGTAAAACAAAATGACTCATGCGAGGAATACAGAGATAAATAGATTGATTTGTAGCGTGACTAATAGCCAAAGGAGAAGTGTTTTTATGATAGAATAGACCTGTCTGGAGTGATACTAATTGAAGTAATGAGGGACCCATTGCACTAGGTTAAATATGTTAACCTTCTCCGTGGTAAACGTATTTCAGAGAAACGTAGGATAAAAATTTCCATACGCCCATTTATTTTGGTTAAACTACTAAATTGGTGCCAATTTGAATAATAATTGTGTTCCAGTTGTTTCATTTCGCTATAGTGTATGCATATATACATATCGATTGATTTAAAATATCTGGAAAAAAGGCGAAGATTCATTCAGACGGCTGTATTACAAAATATAAAATATAAAACATGAAAAAAAGACGATCTTATAAATAAATCATGCGTCATTTGCTACGCCCTTTCTTATATTCATATCATCATCTCGAAGAATCTGTTACGAATACATATTTTCACTTACAAACGCCTTTTATGTACATGTACAATGATTTGATGGGAAAGTTACTTTTCAAAAGTTGGCAACGCTTTTGCCATGTTGACTTTAGCCATATTTTAGAAGGTTACTGTCAAAATTTCGCCAAAATACGCCTTCGATAGATAAGTTTTCACAATACATACTTTAAAAATTTTGTTCGGTGACAATAGCAAGAAGCCAAAAAGAACTAGCAACAGTGACTAAAAGATTGGAAGAGAAACCAATCAAAATGGGTTTGGACATAAACAAAGAAAAACGTAATAAATCATTATTATTTTTTATTGTTGATAATATTTTACTTGCTAAGATCGACGACATTGGATTTAATCCTGTTCTTATTCAACTGATATCTTTATACTTATCACTAGAGCAGGCCAATTTTCGTGCGCGCCATGTGCGCCGATGTGAGGATGATTGTATTGCATCAGAACTAATAAAAATCATTCAGTATGTGTTTGGTACTTGCTTAAACTACATGTAAGTGTAAGCATACGTAATAAAATGTTGTCAACACATAAATCGAGAAAACAACCGTTGTCAGACGAAGTGAATAAGTTTATTATATTTCCCGGACTTAATATACGATGGCTCAAAAATTAAATGTGTGCAATACATATCTAATGTGTTGATCAAAATCACATTGTAAGGAACACGTAAGCAGTTCGAAGCACAATAATAACAAAATTAATCGACAACAGTTTATACATGAACTATGTGTAACTATGATTGTGTGTACACTGCCGTTTACCTTGTTAAGTAATTATTCATTTATTTCATTTTGGAATAAATACGCGAATCAAACATTACCGAGCACGACAACGTTACGAAGGAATTTACCATCGGTGCGTAAACAGGTTGAAAATTAAATCAAAGCCGAACTGAAAAATAAAAAACTGTGGTTATGTGTGGACGAAACAACTGACAGCAAAAAACAATCTGTAGTTAATGTGATGGCGCGTAATATGGAACCACATCAATCAACGTCTTCAATTTTATTAGCATTCAGACGACTAGAACAATGTAATGCCGAAAAAGTTTCAGAGGTGCTATTAGATACTTTGGAAAAATTTAAACTTTCGAAAGACCAAGTATTAATGTTTATGACCGATGGTGATGCAACCATGTGTTCTGTAGGCCGGTCTCTTAGAAAATATTGCCCTAACTTGTTACATATTACTTGTAAACTCCATGCTCTACACTTTGTGGCAGAACAGTTTCGTAGATGTTATCCAGCGGTAGATGATTTAATATCGAGTACAAAGGCAGTATTCCTGAAATATCCAAAACGTATTCGGAAATTTCACGAATTGTGTCCCCATACCCCTGAGCCACCACAGCCGATTCTGACACGTTGGGGTACATGGTTACGGGCGGGGTTTTACTATCATGAACATTTTGAAAAAATTAAGGACGTGGTTTTATCATTCGATCCGAAAGAAAGTGCAGCTATCAATACAAGCCAGAAAAAATTTCAAGATACCCAGATTAAAATGGATTTACAAAGTATTCGTGAGAATTACTTGGGACTAGAAGAAGCAATAACAAAATTAGAAAATTCGTCGCTGTCGTTAGAGGAATCACTGCAAATCGTTAAAGCACGCACAACTGTGTGCTGTAGAGGACGCAAAAAGTGACAGTGTTCTAATTAAATTTGAAAGTGTTTTAGACAGAAATGCAGATTTTGACACCTTAACACGTATTTGTGAGGGTACGTCTACAGATGCGTTAAGTTGCTTAAAAAAGTGTTTTGATTATGCGAATATAACATCACTAGATGTAGAACGCTCGTTTTCCGAATATAAACATTTTTTTTCCTCACGGCGGACATGTTTTTCAGAAATAACCTTAGAAACGCACCTGATGTTGAAAATATACAATAGAGTTTCTCCAGTTTGTCAATCCTTGGAAGACGCTTAAAACGGTAAGTGTTTTTTTAAATCCTCTGTCGTGCACACAACCACTGATTTCATACATTTTCCATTTTATTTATAGGTACATACAACGCTGCTATAATATGTACTATTCTTATTTTTCGTGTGGTTATACATATTACTTTAATAGCAGAAAACCAAATGTATGTATATTTAATTATTTCTGATAGAATAAATGTCTCTACTTCTATACTTATATCGGTAACAAGCTCATGTTGCGTCCCTATTCTATCGCATATTCTAATATATTACGAATTACACTTCCATACCGGCGCTCATGGCGTGCACGGAAATTGGTCTGCTCTACTTATCGCATCAACAAGGTTATGTTTTTTTTAATGCATATTCCTAAAATCTATTTCTAATACCATCAAGTGTGCCACAAGAATCTAACTTGGGCCCTTTACTTTTTAATGTAGATTACTTAAATATATACATATAACACAATTACTTCTTCCGCGGATTGCTAGATAACTACGTATGTAACTGTGAAACTATTTTTATTATTAAAAAATAATGTTTCTAAGGCCGATAATAGTCTAATTACATAAACCTGCTTGTATGACTTCTTGAAATAAATATGAGGGATACCTTTCATATTTCGAGAATAGAGAATAGAAACTAAAATTAATCATCTTTATGGTTTTTCAAAATATTCTCCATTAAGATCAATACACTTTTACATGCGCTTGAACTAATTTTCGAAGCACTTTTTCCATTCCGGTTTTGAAAGCATCAATCGTTCATCAATCAATCAATTCAGGCGTCGAAAAACGTTGACATCATAATTTATTTTTGATTTGCGGGAATTGGATGCCAAATCAGGGCTGTACATCGGATGACCCATCAATTCCACTTTTTCAGTTGTCAAAAACTCTCTATTGTTTGACCCTAGGCCGTATCATTCTCCACGTATTGTCTTGGTGAAGAATGAAACGTCTTCGGCGGTTGGTTTCCCTTATTTTTCCGAACACTTCTGGCAAACAAATACTTGTGTACCATTCAGAATTGACCGTCCGACGTTGCTCTAATGGTACAGTTGTCACATGTCCGATTTTTCCGAAAAAACGAGCGACCATTTGCTTCGGAGTCCGTGCTCGAACAACTTTTGTTGGATTTGCCTTGTCACCTTGCTTTGTCAGCGCTATTGCAGATCAGCAAATGTTACTAATATGCGCGTAAATTGCAGAGATGAATTAACAGAGGTTCACACTGATCCAATTTATTGTAGTAATTCCAATTTAATAAAAAGTTGCAGTATCAGGATAAAATAATGAATTTCACTACTTTATGTTTTACACTAGCGATGCACATAGCGCGGCCCGCGGGCCGCATGCGACCCACTGTCGATATTTATGCGGCCCGCCAACAAATTTTAAAAATTGTTCGAAAAACTACAAAAGTAGTTAAAAATCCATTCAAATCAATATTTCTTAACATTTCATTTTATTCTAACTTTTGAAATTGTTAGTAAGATATGTATCTTTAAGTACCTACTACTTTCTTGTTCAGGTTTACCATGGACAGGTATGCTCCTCGTCGTTCCAAGCATATTGTTACGAGACTAGAAATCTGTCGAACCAACTAGATTACTCGAAGATTCGCGAAACACGCCGGTATTATCCCCGAACAATGTGGTAGGTTCTCGATGTTAGGTAACTCGTATAAATACAACGCATCGCCCGCTATCGGGGCAGTTAAGTTTTAACTACGGACAAGCGAACGTTATATTGTTTGAATTGTAATCTGTGAAGAATAAATATTTCGTCGTTCGAACTTGGCATCTACCTACGTAACAATATAATATCATATACAAAAATGTTTTAAATATGTCTATACGTTATATGTACGTATAAAGCTTTTGTTTCATTATGAAACAGACATGTAAATAAATTTACATATCTGTAACTGTATACTTGGACAATACCTCGTATTTCGGCATTTACTTCTGCTTAAGACATATGTTTCTGCCATTTTATAGGCGTCGTCAGCTAAGCTACCGAAGCAAATGTAATACAAATGATACAAATCTTAATAAATAATTTCTTTGGTATAGTCTCTTTCGTCCGTAAGATGTCACTCGTAAATAAGTGCCACCTTATAGAATGAAACTTGCTATATCTAATGAGCGGTTCGGCTTAATGTCATATACAGGTACAGATTTTATTTATTAAGATTTGTATCATTTGTATTACATTTGCTTCAGTAGCTTAGCTGACGACGCCTATAAAATGGCAGAAACATATTGCAGTGGAATGTGCTTTTGATTGCTTATTAATTTTTTTCTTCACACTACAACTTATGCTTCCGGCTGTTCAGTCTGGTAGATTTCCTTGAGCTTATGTCACTCGGGTCGATCCTCTCGGATTCAGGTTATATCATAAAATAAAACACAAGGTGTCAGATAAATTATACACACATTTTCCCTTTACATTTGTATAATAAAAAAAAAATCAAAAAAAAATCAACTTTACCAAGTGTAACGTTGAACTGCTAAAGGCACAGTACTGAGGGCAAAAAGATTTGGATATCATATGAAGATACAAATCATTAAAAACCTCTTGTTAATGTTTGTAACTTTAAATAATACACTTTTATATATTTATTTATTGTTTATTATATAAACTATTTTACATTTTAATATTTATAAACTACACACACACACAACTTAACAACAACTCTTCTTTATGTCTTGTCATCATTTTATTCTTGTTGGTTCAGTACTACCAACTTTGTATTCTTAATAATACCTACTTAATAATACATAACTAAAAGTAAACAAAAGTAACTAATATTTAACACGCCTCCTTACTTTTGGGTGACTTTTAATAAAAATCTAAATTTATAATGTTTTTGCTTACTCAAAGACTTTGTAAATATGTCAGCAATGTTATCCTGACTGTCAATTTTAACAATATCAATAGTCTTATTTAAGTAATTTTCATTTACATAATGGTAATGAGTTTCTATATGTTTTGAATTCTTTGATAAATTTCCATATTTAGATATAACTACTGCACCAGAATTGTCTTCATACAAATTTATAGGCTTGTTGAATTTAATATTAAATGATTCTAAGATACCCTTCATAAAAATTACTTCTGTAACAGCTTCTGATAATGCTACATATTCCGCATGTGTACTTGACTTTGTTACAGAGTTCTGTTTGCGTGATCTCCAATAAACTGAGTTCCCAAATAATCTAATTACAAATCCTGATGTTGATCTTCTATCATTTATGTCGCCTGCCCAATCAGCATCAACGTAACAATCCATTATATTAATATTTTCATTTTTCAAATAAGTTAATTTATAATCTTTTGTTTTATATAAATATTTTAAAATTCTCAATGCATATTTGAAATGCTCCTGATTATAACTTGATTGGAATCTACTTAAATAATTTACACAAAATGATATATCAGGTCTGGTGCCTGTTGCAATATATAACAATTCTCCTATTAAATTTCTAAATTTAATATTATCTTCTACTATTTTACTTGTCATTAAATTTAAATTTATTTCCATAGGCGTATCATATAGTTTTGAATTTTTTATTTGATATTTTTGTGCTAAAGATTCAATGTAACTTTTCTGATCTAAAGTCATTTCTACATCATTATATTCAATGTTAATTCCTATATAACTTTTTACTTTGCCCAAATCTTTAATGTTAAATTTACTCGCTAACTTAATTTTAACTTGATCTATTTGTCTTTTATTTTTACTACATATTAATAAATCATCAACAAATAATAAAATATATATTGAATCATTACCTGAATTTTTAACATATAAACAGTAGTCGTAATTATTTCTTTTAAATCCTAATTGAGTAATATAATTATTAAAATGTTCATACCATGCACGTGGGCTTTCTTTTAGACCATACAAAGCTTTTTTTAATTTATACACTTGGTTAATTCCCTTTTCGTATCCTTCAGGTTGTTTAACGTATACTTCGGATTCTATCTTGCTGTTCAAAAACGCTGTTTCTACGTCCATTTGATCAATGTTTAAATTGTACCTACAACAATATGCTAATAATAGTTTTAACGTTTGCATTTTTGCCACTGGTGAATATGTATGTTCAATTAATTCTTGCTGTTGAAAACCTCTTACAACTAATCGAGCCTTGTAACTGTCATTGCTTTTCCGTTTGTATAACCATTTCACATCTAATATATTTTTATCTTCTGGTTGTTGTACCAAATCCCATGTGTAATTTTGTTGAATACTTCTTATTTCGTTATCCATTGCATTTTTCCAATTTATGGAATCTATACTTCTCATCGCCTCCTTAAATGTTTGCGGTACTGTCGCATTGCAATAATTTACATATATAATATAATCATCAAGTTTTGAAGGAAGTTTTCTTTGTCGTTGAGGCCTTTTTAAATCCACTTCCTCGTTAGTATCATCTAAACTTTCATCATCTTCATCTGGACCCTTTTCATTTTGCTCATTGTTAACCAACTCAATGCATTTAACTTCTTCTTCAATAATTTCTACATGTCGTGCAATCTTTATTTTGTCATTTACAAGTATACGATATCCCACATCTGTATACCCTAATAATATGCCTGCTTCAGCTTTTTTATCCCATTTTGATGCTCGTTTCTCCTCAGGTATACGAACGAAAACTTTGCTCCCGTACAGTCGTAAATTTTTTACACTAGGTTTTTCATTAAAAAATATCTCATAAGGAGTTTTCTGTTCAGTAGTGTTTGCTAATGTTCTGTTATGTAAATATGCAGCCGTTCTAACACATTCCGGCCAATATTTAATATCCACCTTTGCCTCAGCTCGTAAGCACCGAGCTATATTCATAATTGTTTGATTAAAACGTTCAGCTGTTCCATTTAGCTGATGCACGTATGGTGGGCACGGGTTTAGATATATTCCTTTTTCACGGATAAAGTTATAAATTTTTGAGTTCATATATTCTGTTCCATTATCACATCTTAATTCTTGTATATTTTTACCAGTTAAATTTTGAACAAGATTTACGTATTCTACCAGACAATCGTAAACTTGTGTTTTTGATTTCATGGTGTACACTTTTGCTAGTTTGCTATAATCATCTATAAATGATAGAAAGTACATTTCTCCCTGATTTCCTTTTGTTGTGTGTGGGCCATTTACATCTGTGTGAATTATTTGTAAAATGTCCTCTGCTCTCTTACGGTTATTTCCAAAAGGTAAATTTTTCATTTTATTTTCAATACACACCGCACATTTTAAATAATCACCCTCTAACTTTTCCGGAATTCCTTCTATTAGTTGTTTTGTACATAGAACATTTAAGTAATTAAAATTTACATGTCCTAACATTCGATGCCATTTTTCTTTTAATGTTAATTTATTTTCACTACATGTTGTATTTGCAAATGCTGATCTGTTATTATTGTCAATAAAACTTTTCATTTCATACAGATTTTCCTTTTTGATTGCTATGGCTATTAATTCACTGTTCATATTATAAATTTTTGAAATATTTCCATAAGAAATAATTTTATTATTGTTTGTAATTTTTGAATAACTTAATAAATTTGTTTTCATATCTTTTACATAAAATACATTATTCAAATTTATGACCACTTGTTTATTGTACACAGGAAATGAAGCTTTTATTTGACCAATTTTTGTCGCTAGCAATATGCGACCGTCTCCCACTTTTACATTCACTGGTGTTTTTAATGTCACAAAACTTTCAAAATAAATGTCATTGTTTATAATATGATCGGTACAACCACTGTCTAATAACCAGTTTATTTCATTTGGATTGACGATGCAAGTTTCACTTATTGTTGAAGTATTTGCTGTCACATAAAAGTTATTACATTCACTATTATTTCTACTTTCTGAATTTTGATGCCCACTGTAATTTCCATGTCCCCTATTTTGATAACCACGATAATTTCCACGTCCTGCATTTTGATAACCACTAAAATTTCCACGTCCTGCATTTTGATAACCACTAAAATTTCTACGTACATTTTGATATCCACGATAGTTTCCATAATTTCCACGTCCTAAATTTTGATAATGACCACGGCCACCACGATTGAAATTATTATGTTGCCCTTGAAAACTTGTTTGATATTTTTGTTGACAGTTCCTTTGAATGTGACCTACTTTACCACATCCATAACAACCTTGATTCCGTTGTGATGTCGAACCCGCTGCAAATGCATTTGATTTTGTATTTTTTTTTTATCTTCACCATTGTCACTTTTGTCATTCATAAATTTTAACTTGATTTTCGTTTTTAAATATTCTACATTTCTTTCTTCTTTGGGTAAAACATCAATTAAATCACCCAGGTGGCTAAATGATTTTGGGAGTGCTCTTAACATATAATTTAACTTTTCATCCTCGTTGATTTTTGATCCAGCCGCTTTCAATTCATTTGTTGCTTTTTCAAATTTGTTAAAAAAATTTTCGGGGTCATCTTCTTCCTTTAATTTGATATTTTCTAAATTGCTTCTACAGATCATTTGTAATGCTGTCGATTCTTTGTTGTAAATTTCATCCAATTTTTTAATAATTTCAAAGGCGGTTTCCTGTTCACTAATTAATTCTAATTGTTTATTTGAGATAGCGCTATATATGTAGTTCGTTGCTTTGATGTCCATTTGTTCCCATTCATTTGCATTCTCAGTTGCAGTCCTTTCTCTTTCAGTTACTATTTTACATTTTTTAAATTGCAAAAATTTTAATATTCGTAGCTTCCATTTTGTATAATCGGAACCATCAAAGATCGGTACTGTTACATCATCTATTTTTATATACGTCGCCATTTTTGTTATATTAAATTTTTTGTTTTAACTTTTAACACTTTTATATATTTTTAATAACTACGCTCTGCTACCATGTTAATGTTTGTAACTTTAAATAATACACTTTTATATATTTATTTATTGTTTATTATATAAACTATTTTACATTTTAATATTTATAAACTACACACACACACAACTTAACAACAACTCTTCTTTATGTCTTGTCATCATTTTATTCTTGTTGGTTCAGTACTACCAACTTTGTATTCTTAATAATACCTACTTAATAATACATAACTAAAAGTAAACAAAAGTAACTAATATTTAACACCTCTATCTGACTATCCACGATCAAAATTATAAATTTTTAATATACAAGAAAATTTATTAAACAACAATAAAATATATCCAAAGCTAAAACATCAAAGTAAAGAATTGTTTACTCTGCGCGCGAAATCAAAATCTGAACTGTCATGAATGCAATCACATGACCTTGCAAACTCGTCCCCACCTTCCTACGTATTGAAATATTCAAAGTGACTAAAAACAACTAACCTCCACAAAAAATCTTTTCAAATAAATTTTCCAGATATTATTCTGAATACATATAAAAAATTTAACAAAATTTTTACAAGTTAATTATAGCGCTTTCATCAATATATATTAATAATTATAAAGATACCTACATTAATTAAAGTAAGTCACAATTTAACATGAGAGATTCCTTTCTTCAGATAGGTGTATCATTTAAATAAAATTACAAATATAAAAGATTTGTAAATTCACGAATATTTACGTTTAAATCACAAACGACGCACCAAAAACTATAAACGAATTTATTCAAAATTTCATTAATATTAGACAAAATTAAGTCGTGTCCAATATACTTATACACACCTATCCACAAGGACTTTCAAATAATCTCTAATTGAAGTTCCAACATCCGCACGGATATCCCCACCAACTATAAAATCAAAATATAGAGAAAAATATACATCTTATTTCAATATAATATCCGGGATGGCGGCAGCTTTAAACATCTAATCAACCTAAATATACAAGGATAGATCAAAATTTCAAACATAATAAAATTCATCACTTAAAATTAAATATATTTTTATAACGATCCCCGTCTGAAATAAAATAAACACCAAAATGAAATACATAAGTTTAATAAATGTACTACACAAAAATTTTAATATAGTTCTTTTATTTTCCTTTCTTCTCCATGGAAAAAAACCATGACAATATGTCTTAAGCAGAAATAAATGCCGAAATACGAGGTATTGTCCAAGTATACAGTTACAGATATGTAAATTTATTTACATGTCTGTTTCATAATGAAATATAATATCAATTTTGATATGGATAAACCAGGCCCCATTAAAAAACGTAGTCGTAAGGTTGAAGATGAAAATCGGCAGTTTCAAGTTATTTGGACCGAAAAATACTATTGGTGAATAACCCTATCTAAATGTGCTCTTGCAGCGGCACCGTAATGTGCAGGTGCACCATCATGTTGGTACCACAATCTCCTTATGACGTTATCTGGTAGGCCTTCTAACAGCAATGGTAAATTATTTTGCAGGAAATTTGTGTAGATTTCACAATTTAAAGTAGTATTAAAAAAGAATTGACCTATAATAGTGTTTCCTATGATGCCTCCCCAGGTGTTAACCACTCCATTTTTGTTGGTATAAAATGGGTTGCACAAAATGAGGGTTTATAGTGTCATAATAATGAGATCTTTTTCTGTTTGTTTATCCACAATTAGCAAATGTTGCTTCATCTGTGAAAAGCACATGATCTAGAAAAGTTAGATCTTGTCGTAATTGGAAAAGTAGCCATTGACAGTAAACAAGTCTACTTTCAAAATCCGTTTGTAATAAGCCTTAATGATTTTGAATTTTGTAAGGGTGAAATTTATGTTTTTTTAAAATCCTTCTTACAGCAGTGACTTCTATCCCGTGTTCTTTCGAAATTATCCTTGTAGATACGCGCGGATTTTCCACAACGGACTGGGCGACTGTCACTTCATTATCTTCTGTAACCATAGTCTTAGTTCTTTCATGATTGACGTAATTCACTGAACCCGTCCGAAGAAGCCTTGTCAACAAATTTTACTCCAAATACTCCATAGCATATGTTCTTGATGCTAAAAGTGGATTTCTATTGCTAGCGCCAAGAACAAATACCATGTCTATTAGCTCCTCTTTCGAAAAATTCATTCTAAAGAAACACAACTATAAACTATTACGGCATGTAAATAAAAAATAATTACAACAAAACGATATAACTGACAACAAGATAACAACTAATAACGCACAAACGGAAATTGATAATTAACTAGCCGAACGTAAATTATAACAATTAAACGCGATTACAGCAAAGAGGAAGTACAGAAAAACACTTTATACGGAAATTTTAAGTAGATATTTGACGTTTGGTTACACAGCAATTTTTGCTTAATATCATTTCATGGCCAACCAACCAACTATTAGATGCAGCATCGCATATTGAATATTATAAACATAGGTATATCCCATTAAAGGGTTATTACTTCGAAAATACTAGAAATAAGTATTATGTTATTGGTACCATTTTAACAGAAATTTTACAAGGGATTTGTTGACTAATAAAAAAATTATGGGTTCAATTTAAAAAAAAGAGAAAATGGCCTTTAAACTTCGATAACTTTGGCATGACATATTTAACACTCTGTATAAGTTGTCACGTTGTTCACTCTTAAAACATATAACGTGTTAGTCCATAAATTGGTTACAAAACAGTTACGTAAAGCACTTCATCCGTTTTCAGGCTAAGACTTAAAATGTTAGACGCTGCAACTGTCAAGATTTTAACAAAATTTGCAATAAAACCAAAACTAACAATTGTAAGTGCACATTGTCATATATCATTGCAAAGATAATTTGGGTGGCTATCATCATAATAACAAGAAAGTATAGCAATCATTAAAAAAAAATTGAAAGTGATTGCGGAAATTTAGAACACCCTGTTAATATATAAATAAAAATAGAAAATGCACTGTAGCATACTACATGTGTACGTAAAATTTCATTGCTACAACTTTATTAGTTTTCATGCTAAGCTCCGCCGACACACTATTACCGCACCCGGTATTGTAATTTGCCAAAAAGATGATAAAATCACTTAAACAAATTAAGCTTTCTATCATGGTATTTACATACTATTTATAAATCCTCCATTATTGCCACGGTATTAATTAACCTATATAAAGAAATCTATTAACAATATAAATTATGTAAATATAATAAAGTTAAGAACGCAATATGTGTGACGCATAATTTTGCGTAAATTGGCCGATGTAATTATGCTATTCACACATTAACATGATTACTAAGGCGTTGTATCATTGAAGTAATAAATAAACATATATTTTTTTTCCTCTGATGTAACTCTAAGATATCATGTCATGTAACTTCAGTTTATACGCACTTACATACTCGTACATACATAGCAGAGGGACATTAGTGAGGGCATAGTGAGGGCATAGATAAAAATGTTTAGACAATTAAAAAGAAATTAATTCCTGTATATATGCATGGGTAAATATATGTAAATAAACATTCATAAAAATATAAAATTTAATTAACATTTACAATAGAAATAGAAATAAATAAAAGCATAAATTTTCTAGACTTAACCATAACACACAAAACTAATAAACACAAGTTCGCTGTATACCATCAACCAACACATACAGATACCACAATACACGCTAATTTATTTCACCATATAACACAAAAATTATCAGCATATGAATCAATGGTGTATAGATTAATTAATGTGCCTATGAGTAAAAGTAATTTCGACCTCGAACGAAACAGGATATACGCAATAGTATTAAACAATTGTTACTCTATAAATATTATCAATAACATCCTGAATAGACAACAATAATCAAAAACCTTTCCTTTAGTTTACCTAAAATTAAAAACAATTCAATCACTTACTTAGGAAAAATTTCGGAAATAATTGGTACTATCATTAAAAAAATTTAATAATAAACATATATAATTTCAAACAGACAAATACCATACAGAACATTATTAAAAACAACAAAGATAAAATAGACATAGAATCAAACTCTGGTGTGTATAAGTTAACATGTGAAGATTGTAATAAGGTATATGTTTCTTCCTCCTGGTTTGAAGGAAGTTCGGTATGTATCGACCGAAGTATGTGTTGAAATAATATAATATTTTTTGTATAACACTAATATATTTGCAAATTCAATCTTGGAGTTCCGTTAACTTAATGTAAATACAGTATCTGGTCTTAATACTAAAGACCGAGAAAACTGGCTAATAAATAATATTTGCTCCTATTTAGATCACTGAGATCTTAGTAGGAACTGTTAGTTAGATCACTGAGACCTAAGCTTTAACTCGAAGAGATCGTACTCGGAACTGTAGTGAGCTCTAAGAGATCTTGTTTGGAACTGTTAGTTAGATCACTGAGACCTAAGCTTTAACTCGAAGAGATCGTACTTGGAACTGTAGTGAGCTCTAAGAGATCTTGTTTGGAACTGTTAGTTAGATCACTGAGACCTAAGCTTTAACTCGAAGGGATCGTACTTGGAACTGTAGTGAGCTCTAAGAGATCTTGTTTGGAACTGTTTCTTCATTCCCTTATTTTTCGGCAAGAAAGTTTTGTCCCCGCCAGTCAAAGAGAGGGAGAAAACAATGAAATAGAGTATACGAAAATTTCCATACCATTATTTTTGCCTTTCCAAGAAAAGTCTATGCTGTAGTTTCCAACATCATAAATATATTAAAATAAACAATATACGCCGGAAACCCTTAATTATAGAAAATAAAATACCTCTTAAAGTAATAAATATACAATGCAGAGATAACCTAATACTTCGCAGAATCGCATCGAACCAAATTATTTAACCTATTATAATAATATATAAAAGGAAATATGTACAATAAAACTTATTCTATTATATTTATGCTTATTCAAATACATTTACATAATGGATGGATTAACCAGAGGGTTGTGCCTGTAATAAAATAAATAGTTTTTATGACTGTAGAAAATAAGACAATGAAGAAATGTAATACCTGATCAGGCCTAAGGTAATTAACAATATTAAATATATCTGAACTCCAAGACCTTTTCTATATACAATATATAATATTTACAATTTAAAACTAGGATTAAATATATTAACATAAATATACCTACATCTAAATAAAACTAAAAATACAAAATTAAATCTATTTTGCCCGAACAGTATACATAGGACAAACGGGGAGATGTTCAAAAATTTTTGAAACTAGTTTTTTAGTACTTATTTCTTATCGTTAGAATATTTCACATAAATATGGATTACATATGGTTACAATTACTAATAAATCAATATTAACTGATAACAGATGTTCGATTTATTCAACATGATAGTTGAAGGAAATTTTATTAACTTATATATAACATGTGTATAAATTGTCGCAAAAGCTACACGCAGCGACGTTCTTCGTTTGGTTCTGAATAAAAAATCTTAATGTTAAAATGTCCTATCATGCTTCGTTTCTTTTCACGGGGTTCTTGAAGTTCAGACTTTTAGTGCGTAACTAACCTTTGCTCGTCGATATTTGTTAATAGAGATAGATGCAATTTAGTTTAAAGAAAAAATTTTTACTAGTATTATTTCGTAAACGTTTTCTTTTTTATATAAAAGCTTGTTTTAAACATTTATTAATTAACGTACTTCCACGAAAAACACATTTGGCAACGTTGTAGAACAATAAGTTTGTATTTCAAAGTGAGTTCAATCAAAATCATTACTGTCAAATTTTGACATTTACGAATTTACGAAGCAAGATACGACATTTTAACATTAAGATTTTTTATTCAGAACCGAACGAAGAATGTCGCTACGTGTAGCTTTTGCGACAATTTATACACACCTTGTATTACAAATAATACGATTACAGTCAAAATGGTCAAAACGTTGGCATCCTACTTGTACGCAACACTGAAGTCGTCACGTATCATAGTTGTAGCAAATTGTTTAAGAGATTTCGGAATATTACGTTTTTTAAATAAGGGAACTAAAACTAATCCAGCGACGAATCAAGCTAGCTACTATTAACTATGACTGGAAATAATTCTCGTATGATCCATCATAAATTGTATGGGTACTCAAGTCAATAAAAAAATATTTTATCAACAAAAAAAGATTGCTTCTTATTCTGAGACGAACCATAGGTCTCCATACTTTGGTTAATTGTTTTGTTTTAACATAATTTTACAATGTTAGATCCGAACACACTTTTGTAGACCTATTTTTTATATACAGTCGGACCCGTTTAAGAGTAAAACAGCCCTTTTAATTTTGCATTTTTGAGAATAATATATGGGTTAATGTTATAAAACCGTTTCTACAAATTAATATGTAACTGTATTAACGGAAAGATTTCGGCCATTTTATCTTAAGTCATTGCAGCTCCAGACACAATCACTACATATACCTATTCCCTCTCTTAACACTGGATCATCGATAGTAATGCACTACACGCTGCTTAGGATAAGTGAAATTATTTATTATTATAAGATATTATTATAAGATAGCATAGAATTCTATATTTAGTTTATTAATCATTGAATGATTCCATCTCGCATTCAGAACAAACCGTCTCAGATTTCACCATGAAATTTCATTTATGTCAACCCATTACAAAATTTTACTGTTGTTAAGTAACTGTCGACTAAAAATGAAATTGCTCTACCTGACGCTTTATTTCTGGCGACCTTATATATGTTATGATTAGTGGATGTATTCTTTTTAATAAGCCCACGTTCGGAAGTCAAATATATTATAATGGCAGTATATTTGTTTTAAATATATTAAAAATTGCACTGTGGTTAAGTATCTAGCTGTCAGCTCTATTTATGCTTGTAATAACTTAGCAAAAAATGATCTAAATTAAAATCTAAAGTTTAGTTTTTAATTTTTGTTGATCTTTGAATTGAAATAAGGTGCAGAGGGGTACCTAACTGCGGACCAGTTTTCCGTAAGTTTGATTTTCAACCGAAATATCTATAATTACTTAACATTAATAGATATTTAAAAAAGGTATATAACCCCTTACCACAATTATTAATCGTATCCTAAATACGTATTTCGACAACTAAGTTGTCATCATCAGTAGGTAAAACCACTAATTAAAAGTCGCACATGGGGGCACAGTAAAGCTATAAAACCCCTTACGCAACAACTACTTTACACCGAGTCCACGTATAGACTCTATACGTGGACAGTCTATACGTGGACGCGGTGTAAAGTAGTTGTTGCGTAAGCGGTTTTCTAGCTTTACTGTGCCCCATGTGCGACTTTTAATTAGTGGTTTTACATACTGATGATGACAACTTAGTTGTCGAAATACGTATTTAGAATACGATTAATAATTGGGGTAAGGGGTTATATACCTTTTTTAAGTTTTTACTTAACCACAGTCTCCAAAGAAAAAATTAATAGATATTAATAAATAACTCAGTTTTTACTCTTTATTTAACATTGATATAAACGCCGATTTCATTTGAATATTTTTATTTTTATAGGAAATTGTAAAAAGGTCAACTGCTCCGCACTTACGGTAAATGCACATTTAAAATGTGTATAGCCGTATTTCTTATGCTATGGGGCAAGATCGGAATTGTTCGGCAAGCCATCTACAAAATGGCATTTTTGCCAAGGAATCCATTAGTTTACGAGTTACACATTTTTAAAGATAAGTAGGATTTTTTTTAAAGTTTAGTCAAATAAATGATAGAGAAAAGAAAGATAAATATACACTCCGCAAATTAATCATAGCAACATCTGAATTTTTTGAGTCTACGACCATTTAAACAGTGGCGGCTCTTTAATGAGAGCAAGTGAGCAATTGCACTCCCTGGAATTATGAAACAAAACAAACCAAGCGGCGACTAACTGTGAAAGTATTTATTTATTATGTATTCATAGTTATTGACGAGGAACGTGGCACGCTAACAACGTACATACACCGAACGTCGTCACAGATATACTGAGCAAAGCCCTTAAAGCCCTACCGTTGACTTCAATGTCGTATAATACATAGCGTTGGAGAAACTAAATCAGACTGCTCTCGGGCATTATTGCGATAAACTTGCGTTTAACGTATAATGAAAAAATCACAATAAAAAATCTTAAACGGCCGATGCCTCAATTATGTTTAGAAAATAAACAATCTGTTAAAGGTAAAGACGTTATAAGAAAATTAAAAATGAATATTTATCAGAAAAATGACTGGATTTGTGGGTGTGAAATTAAAAATACTTTGTTTTGTTTTCCGTGTCTTTTGTTTGGTGGTGAACCATCTTGGTCAAAGAACGGAATAAGAGACTTAATTCATCTTAGTGCTAAAATTATTAAACATGAAAATTCCGAAGGGCATTTGAAAAATATATTTAGTCTAAGAATGTTTGGAAAAAATAACATTCAGAATGTTTTAGATTCATCATATAGAAATGCAATTCAACAACACAATGAAAAGGTAACAAAAAATAGGCATGTGTCTTACCTCGTTCTTCAAAAATAAGATGGAACTTCAATTCTAGGACAGTGAATACAATATATGAGCACCGAGAAGAAAGAATTTAAGCTCTAGAACAAATCGAGGGAGAAGCTAGTTTACAAACTACCATTCATCAAGCTAGTGCCAATTTGCGAATTTTAGAGGAGGAAAGTTTTATCTATTGGTTAACTTTCTTTCATAAAATTATGCCACATGTGGACATATTGTTTAATCAATTACAAAATGTCAATACAGATGCATTAAAAATCAAGAATAATTTAGATAATTTTGAACGTGATATTGGAAAAATTCGAACCGAAATCGCTGACACAGATAATCAGTTGGTTAAACAAAATGACCCAGAACTGACCCCTAGACCATCAAAGCGGCGAAGAGTAACTGATGGTAGCCAAAGAAGGAGGGAAACTATTGAAGTGTGCGATATTATTTTGTTAGAAATAAAAACTAGATTTCGGTATACAGGGCACTTAATATTAGCAAACTTAATTTCTTTTAAACAGTTCTCCTCTTTTCAAAAAAAATTTCCGGAAGATTGCCTTAAAGAAGCAGTAAAATTTTATCCATGGCTCAATGAAAGTAGACTACGAACTGAATTAAGCGTTCTATATTCTAGAGAAGAATTTAGGCAAAATATAGAAGTCGGTGCTGTAGGTCTGCTAGGTCTTCTGCTGGATGGATTAAGCGACACCTTTAATGAAGTTGTTACGCTTTTAAAAATTGTCATTACAATCCCAATGACAACGTCCGAAGCGGAACGCCAGTCTTCACGGTTGAAGAGAATAAAAACTTTCCTGAGAAATACAATGAAAGAAGAGAGATTAAATGCCCATACTATGTTATCTTGTGAAAAAGAATGTATAAATGATTTCCCAAACTTTAATGAAAAAGTGATAGAACTGTTCTGCAAGTCAAAGACACGTAAAATGGACTTCGTTTATCGTCAGATGTAATTAAACTGTATAGTGTAATATTTACTATTCCCTCAAAACAAACTCTACAATGAACAGTACCTGTCTGGAACAGTACGTCGGTGAAATTTATAAGGATTGGGTAAGCGTTTTTGTGTTACACTTTTTAATTTTGAAATTATGCACTCCCTATGTGAACCAGCCCGAGCCGCCACTGCATTTAAACGTACTGTTTCCTATTCAATTGATCACATGACCTTTTTTGTCGTTGTCAGACTGACATCTAAACGACATACGATACCAAAAAAACATTATTTTTACTGCCTGTTTTTTGATAAGTGCCGAAGACGTGCAGTAGAAAGCATTTAAAATATTGTAGTTTGTTAGTCAGATCGGTTCAATTTTTTATTAAATTACCGTTACGAATCTTCAGCAAATATTAAATAATAGCACCTTTGGTCCATTAAACAAAATAATTACATTTTGTGACATACATATTTTAGGAAATTACTAATCTTAATTACTCGTAATGACCATGTCAAGTTCCATTAATTGAACCTAACAGTAGTTAGAGAGTTAACTGTCAACATTTAATTGAAAATATGGGACGATGCTATCCAATTAAAATGTCGGCATGATTCTGTTAACGAATTTTGTTGATTTCATTGCATTTAGTAATTTAAGTTTGTACATTTCTCCTCACATCTAGGATATTATTTAAACTGTTTTGTTTGTTTGGGTACAACGTGAATAAACACATTAAAACAAGAACAAATGTCTACGTATTATTTACTACTATACTTCATTTATGGTTTTGAATTCCGTGTCCTTTTTGAAATTCTATTTCTAATACAGGAAAGACGATAACATAGATAAAACATATTAGTGGCTACTTGGTTATCAAAATATGTGCATAGACCTATAAATCTCATTAAGGTAACATTATTTTTCGTATAGCGGGACTTATCCGCTGTGATACACTATATCACAGCGGATAAGTAAAATTATTTACGAATAGACAGGGTGTTACAAATTCCCGCACTCACCATTGAATTTTTCAGTTTAAAGACAGTTTTCAAGGCAGGAGAAACAGCCCTACCTCAGACTCAGATGATACTAATAAATGAACCAGCTGTGACTGATGATTACAGTGGACCAATTCGGAGCGAAACCAGAGGCGTATTTTGTATCGGCACCAATGTCTCTATCTTTATGTCTTGCGCTATGCACGTGGCGTTGCAAATTTGATTTTGTTAAATGGTTTATATATATTTCTAAATTTCTAAGTTCTGCTTTTCTAATTTACAGTCACAATTCTGGTAATATAAGACCTTGTAATGTTTCCCAATATTTCTCTAAAGCTGGTACACGTCTTTTGTGGCTCATTAATTGATAGCGGAGTATAAGATGAAAACAGTTCAGATCTTGGTAATATAAATTATACTTGTTTTTTTTATATATTTTTTTTTAAATTCGTTTTTTCCAAAAACACATCCAATTCATTCAAGTGCAAAAATTCTTCTCTCAAATTGTTTCACTAACTCACTATGGCAACCAAACAGCCTTTTCTCTTTTTAAGCTCATTGGTCGCTTTAGTTATACATAATTTTCCAAAATATTTGATATTTATACTTCAATTTTGATCCTTGATTAATATTATGAACTTATTGGTTTACAATTAAATTTTCCTTCGCACATAACCTTTGACATTACCATTACATTTTGGTAAATGTAAGAAAGTCATATACTTTTGAAATTTAATTATAGATTTGACACTCTAAATTAAGAAAACAATACAAATATAATAGACTTCCACCTTCTAAGAAATCCCAATAACAGAAATGTAACAAATTAAAACTAGTGTTTTCAATAAGTTTATTAACATTTTTATTATATTTACCTTCTCTCCCTCATAAAAAAGAATTTGTGGAAAGAATTGTAATAAATTATTTTTGAATTAATTGTTATAGTTAATCCTCTGTTTATTTTATTTTGTTTATTTAATTTTTTTTAAGAAAAATAAAAGTAAATTATAAGCCTATAGAATATTTATGTAACATGTGTTGCCTAATCATTATAATATATGTAACGGTTTAAATATTTAAATTTCCTTTACAGTGTATCATTGTAGTATATTAACATTATTTATATTATTTTGTTTAAGATGAATCTTCTATTTTGTCTTATATTATGTATCAAAGTGTGATGTTGGGCCTTTGGGTAGCCCACGGGATAACAGGTAGGGCGACTTATGGTAAAGTAAGACACTCACGAAGTTTGGGTAACATCGTATAATTAATATTTAACACTTAAAACTGGATAACAATAATATACATTCTTACTAACTAGTATGTAGACTGAATGTGTGAACGTGACTGTGTAAGTGAATCTATGAATGTCTGTTATATATCATTAGCTCATCCTCGTACTACTTAGGGAATGTTATACAACCCTGACATGCAACTTGTGTTTGCAAACAACTCGCGTGAGCGAGGACGTATTTGTAACATGCGTTACTGGAACGAGGCTGTGGCCTGGTTCAGATTGTTTGCATACACATGGATTGCATTACGTTATCACATCACCCTCCCTGGGGGTTAAGAAAAATAACGCTGAGGCGTTTGTTTTTCTTATGTTAAAATCTATACCTTTATTATTCTTGTAGTACGGTGATTACTAAAAATATGACATATACTACTAATTTTAAAAATAGTTGCTTATTTATTACATGTATACAGGTTTCTTATTTCCTACTAACATATTTACACTTATTCTAACACTTATACTAATTGACATATTTGTATTTGCTTTTAGGCGTGGTAATGCTTAAGGCGGTTTTTGTGTATTTCGGTGTCTTTACCGTTTATGCAAACTGTTATGTTTGGCGGCTTGTCTGTTTTAGTTACTATAAAGGGGCCGTTATACAGTGACTCAAGTTTATTCCCTGCTTCGTTTTTTATTAAGACCTGATCGCCGACACAAAAGTGTGTGTGCCTGCGATTTCTATTTAACTTTTCTTGCCTTTTAACTTTCGATAGGATCAAATTATGTTTCGCATCGTGCAGGGCTGTCTGGAGTCTGTATTTCATTTCTGCGGCGTAATTTTCAAAATTGAATAGCGGTTCTATCGCGTTTGTTATTGATGAAGGTAGGGGATTGTGTTTACCGAAAACTAACTCATGCGGTGTATATTTGGTTTCAGTATGCACTGTGTTATTAAACGCAAAGCACCAATAAGGTATCCAAGTCGACCAATTGTCTTTATGGTTATCTAATTGGATTCGTAGGTACGCTCCGAGATTCTTATGTGTATTCTCTAATGCGCCTAACGTTTCGTGGTGGTAAGCAGTTGATCTTAATTGCTGTATTCCTAACAGTGAGCAAGTTTCCTTGAAAACTGCAGCCATAAACTCTGTTCCTTGGTCGGAAGCTATCTGTTCGGGAATAGCGTATCTTAATATAAAATTCTCGACCAGGGCTCTGGCTACTGTGGCAGCTTCTTTGCTTTGAATAGGATATGCTTCCACGAATTTTGTTAGTTCGCATTGGAGTGTCAAGATGTACTTGTTCTCCTCGTGGTCTTGGTTTAATGGACCTACTAGATCTACAAAAATCTTTTGGAAAGCGTATGACGATGTGGTCGTTACCTTGATTGGTTCTTTGTTTGGTATTGAGTGCTTGTGTTTTTGGCAATCACTACATCGTTTCACGAATGATTCGATGTCGTGCTTTAGTTTTGGCCAATAATAAAACCTTTTGATCTGGTTAAATGTTCGGTTTACTCCTCCGTGTCCTCCTGTACGTAGCATATGATAATCGTTGATGATTAGTTGCTGTGTTTCGTAGTCTTCAATTCTTACCACTCCTCCTATTACGTTTATCTTTAAATCGTTTGGCTCTCTCTTCTTCCATGGAATAAAATTTCTCAGGAAGTCGCTGTTCCTGGAATTGTCTTTGACTATACATATTTCCTGTATGTCGTGTCCTGCGCAGAACTCCTGGAGTGTAGCCAATAAGCGCATGTACTGCTGGGGACTCATTGTAACTACAGTCTCCTTCATAAAAATTGTGAGAGCATCTTCGTCGTATAGGAATACTTCCTTGGAACGCATGCTTGTTCCGTTACGACGCTGGAGGGAATTGAAGCTTGCCTTGTCTATCACTCGAAGTTCGATAGATCCCGCTGGCCTTTTCAACAGTTCCACAACCCCGGGGTGGCCTACCCTGGAGCCGGTGGATTCTGTGACTGCTGGGGTCGTAATGGTGTGATCGGCAGCTACCTGTCTTGACTGAGCTCTAGTCGTAACAAAAATGCTGTCGTTAATCCCATTACTAACCTCCTTCAAGTCGTTGGAATCTATCTCTATCCGTGATAAGGCGTCTGCAACTACGTTCTCTGAACCCTTAACGTAATTGATGATAAAATCGTATTCTTCTAACACTAATCTGAATTTCGTAAGACGGCTAGACGGGTTGGTCATTCCAAACAAATATACTAATGGCCTATGATCTGTGAAGATCTTGAATTTTCGACCATATAAGTAAGGCCTGAAATGCTTCACTGCCCAAACCACGGCTAATAACTCTTTTTCAATTGTGCAGTAGTTCCTTTCCGCTTTGTTTAGGGATCGACTGGCATAAGCGATTGGCCTGTCGTTGCCGTTGGATAGCACTGCACCAATTGAGTAGCCGGATGCGTCTGTTTTTAGAGTAAACATGTTATCCGCATCGAAATCTGGATATTGCAAAACTGGTGGTGTCTGTAGGGCTAGCTTGAGCTTTTCGAATGCCTTTTGTTCCACATCGGACCATGTAAAAATCACATTTTTCCTTGTAAGGTTGTTCAAGGGATTCACGATGTTGGCAAAATTTGGAATGAAACGTCTATAATAGTTGGCGAATGCGACAAATCGTTTTACGTCTTTTGCGTTCTTAGGAACCGTGTATTCCATTAAGGCTTTTATGTTGGAAGGGTCGGGTGAGACTCCTTCCGCCGAAATGACGTGTCCCAAATATAAAATTTCCTTTCGTAAAAAATCGCATTTGCCTGGGTTAAGTTTAAGATTAACCTTTCTTAGCCGTTCCAGTACTCTAACTAAATTCAGATTGTGTTGTCGGAGATTGTTGCCGAAAACTATGAGATCGTCAAGATATATGAAACATTGTTCATAATTAAGTCCTGACATTGCTATTGTCATGGCTCTAGAAAAAGCGCTACTACTTGTTTTTAGTCCCATTGGAAGTCGACACATTTGGTATTGATCTTTGCCGGTAGTAAATGCTGTGTAGGGACGGCTTTTGGGTTCTAATTCTATCTGGTGATAGCCTTGTGCTAAATCTAAATGAGAAAAATAGACTGCGCCTGAAAGCGAGTCTAAGATCTCGTTGATTGATGGCAATGGGAATTTGTCATCGACTATCTGCTTATTTAACAAGCGGTAGTCGATCACTATCCTCCACTTCCGGTTTCCGTCCTTATCCTTTTTCTTGGGAACTAATAATAGTGGGGATGACCACGGTGACTTTGCCTTTTCTATAATGTCATCGGACAAAAGTTTCTCTACTTGTCTGTCGATCTCATGTTTTTGCGAATGTGGCAGTCGATAGGGTTTAGAATATATCGGATTTATCTGCGGGTTAACCTGTATGTCTCCCCTGTATATGTTCGTGTGCGTAAGCTTATCTGAATCAAGGAAAAACACGTCGCAATACTTAGCGATAATTTTTTGCATCGTAATGTTTTCTTCTTTGTTTAGATGTGAGGTGTTTACTGTTTGTAAAACTTTGTCGACGCGTTCGACTGATTTAGTGTCATTACACCTGAAACTGCAGACGTTGTATTTATCAAGGTCTGTTAACGTAGGAGCGAAGTTCTTCAATGTCGCGTCGCTATCTCTTGTATTCAATATTCTTACGGGCACTAAACCATTTTTTGGGGTTACAACAGAGCCTGCTATAAATATACCTGGGGCAGCTTCCTTCTGGGAAACTACACAATCGCTACACGTACTTACTTTAAAATATTTGATTATTTCACAACGAGGCGGAATATTAACAACCGTGTCCTCGTCGGAATGCATTGGTAATGTAATTTGCTGACCTTCAATTGAAAACGTAATATTATATTTCTCGTAGTCTATAACGGTGTTGTATTTGGCAAGTATGTCGGAACCGATGATACCTATAAATTTGTTATCGTTTACATTTTCTAATACTGCAAATTTGTGCCTGACCTTGGCCTCGCCTAGGTTTAGCGTAATGAAAGCGGATCCGTTTGTTTGTGTTTTGCCGTTGATGCCGACTATGTTTACCTTGTGTGTTTTATCAACAATTATGTTTGTATAAATAGACTTTAAAAATATAACACTTATCGAAGCACCTGTGTCAACTAGAAATAGATTGTCTTTATTATTGAAATATGAATTAATATATGTTAAACCGTCGAGGTTAAAAAAATGTTGACTGGAATCTGTTTTTAGTTGACGACTCTTCGAAAAAATGAATTATCGTTATTATCGTCGCGCTGGGTCGCGTTTGATGATACAGCGAATACTCTGTCGCGGCTATCGCGTTTGTCGCGCCTTACAAATTTCTTTCTATAATATTGATTTTGATTGCCATGTGTATTGTCATGTTGAAAATTTCTTCGTCTACTATCGTTGTTAGTTTGCCTATATCCTCGGTACCGATTGTCTTTGGCTTGTGCATGATTAAACGTAGTTTTTGAATTGTTAAACGTAGCTTTTTTTGAGAAATGATAAATTGCGTTGCTTGCGGGGTTAAGTATCTGTTCGTTTGCAGCCTCCTGAATCGCGTCGCTTAATGTGCTAGGGTTGCGAGCTTTTATTAATAATTTTATGTTGGGGTCGCGGAGTCCATTTGCGAATGTATTAACTGCAATTTGTTCATTTGCAGAACGGAATTTATCTACTAACGTGTCGTCATCGCCTGCTTGCGTGATTGATAATTGCGCGAGCAGATCTTCTACTGTCTCGCCGTATTCGTTTATCGTTTTCGCGCCTTGTTTCGCATTGTATAATTGTGACGTTAATGCTGCGACCGATTTTTTCGTAATGAAATAGCGTTTTAAATCTGTAATTAAAGCGGCATTGCTGGGGTATGTTTTGAGTAACCTTAATTTTGCTTTAGGGGATAACCGTGTTTTTAGAACGTATTTGGTTAAACTTTCCTTTCCCGCGTTATTTAACAAAGCGTCATATAATTCGATCGAATCTATAAGTTGCAGAGTTACTTCTTCTTTACCGTTCATTACAGGTAATAAACTTGAGGCAGTGCGTAAATCGAAATTCTCAGCCATGTTGCCAATTGTTACATTTAAATTACTTAATCTGTTATTTAAAATTTCTGTAGCCTCATCTAACGTCGCGGTAATGTCTTTAATACAATTTTTAGTTGCCTCCCGGGTACTTAAACTATGTGCTACTTTATTAAAATTGTCCCTTATTTCATACAATCTAAGGTTAAAATTGTCTATTAGCGCTTGTTTGCGCTTAATTACGTTAATATCACTCTTATTACTAACATTGTCTTTCCTTAAATTGCTAAAAAATACCTTTACTTCTTCGTATATTTGTGTGAATTGGTCGGGGGCGGACATGGGTGTTAGACTAGACCTTCTCCTGGCTTCGGTGGAACTCCAATTGAACCTGAGCGGATAGGGCCTTCGTCATCCTCTTGTTCACGTGCCGGTATACACCGTAGCAGCAGCAGGACGTTAATATTACCATAACTCCCACGAATGCCACTACGCCGAGGATGTCGATGGTGTCTACGTTGTTTTTTATGTTGGCGTCATTGCCAGCGATGATTACCTCTTCCTTCGTCGCGTAATTGCCCATTTTGTGATCTTGACCTGCTACACTGTAGGTTTTTCCTTCCTTGGTCCGTTCCGGCTTCCTACATGTTCCCTGCAGTCTTGATTGACTGGCCGAATGGTCCTGAGCCGTAGGTAGGCAGAATCGCCATGTGATGTTGGGCCTTTGGGTAGCCCACGGGATAACAGGTAGGGCGACTTATGGTAAAGTAAGACACTCACGAAGTTTGGGTAACATCGTATAATTAATATTTAACACTTAAAACTGGATAACAATAATATACATTCTTACTAACTAGTATGTAGACTGAATGTGTGAACGTGACTGTGTAAGTGAATCTATGAATGTCTGTTATATATCATTAGCTCATCCTCGTACTACTTAGGGAATGTTATACAACCCTGACATGCAACTTGTGTTTGCAAACAACTCGCGTGAGCGAGGACGTATTTGTAACATGCGTTACTGGAACGAGGCTGTGGCCTGGTTCAGATTGTTTGCATACACATGGATTGCATTACGTTATCACAAAAGTTTAAAAACATTTGTATTATTTTATTATCATTTGAAGCATAACTATCTAGGTAATAAGTATTATTGTAATCAATTATATATATAAACCATTTAACAAAATCAAATTTGCAACGCCACGTGCATAGCGCAAGACATAAAGATAGAGACACTGGTGCCGATACAAAATACGCCTCTGCTTTCGCTCCGAAATGGTCCACTCTACTGATGATTATATGAACGATAGCGATGATGATGACAATTTAAAAGACTTAGACTGTCCAGAATCAGGTTTAATCTTAATGTCACAAAATGAACTTGCGCGAGAACACATACCAGAGTTACCGAAAGATGAAAACATTAATGAGCTGATATAGAAAATCCGCAAAGTTGTAGTCTATTTCAAAAGATCACCATTGAAAAATGAAACAGTACTTCAAAAATATGTGAAGATTGAACATGAAAAAGAGCTGCCACATCTTTTGGAGTGTAAAACCAGATGGAATAGTCTTTTAACCATGCTGGAACGATTTTCTCTTTTAAAAATCTGCATTCAAAAAGCTCTTATAGATCTCAATCATCCAATCCGTTTAGAAGATGATTTTGATTTGGTAAATAAAATTGTTGATGTGCTGACCCCAATTAAATTAACAGTAGAAGCAATCTGTCGACGAGATGCTAATTTATGCACAGCTGATGCCGCTTTGAAATTTCTTATAAAACAATTGTATAGCAAAAACTCAGCACTCGCCAATAAAATGAAAATATCCTTAGTGGAACGTATAAAGCAACGACGAAATGATGATTTAACTGGTGTGTTGAATTATTTATAAAATCCACGAAAAGATGATGAAAATCAGTTATTATCGGATTTGGAATGGCTCGACTTATTTCCAGTTCCTACACAGGCTTTGGTGAGGGCGCAAATAAAGAGTATTGTTAAAAGACTAAATAGCCGAGATGACATGGAAGTGGAAGAAAGGTCAGGATCACAAACAGATGATGAGCCAAGGCAACAAACCTCCCAACCCCAATTGACACTAAAGGAAAAGTTAAAGCTGGAAATTAATAAGAGCATGGAATCCCTAGATCCTGAAGTACAAAATGAATCGGGGTTGGTATATAGCATTAGACGCGAAATGAGCCTGTTCGAAAATGGAGGAGTTCGTGGATATCACATATAAATATCTATTGTCTATTCCTCCAACCAGTGTAGAACCTGAGCGAGCGTTTTCAGCTGCTGCTTATGTTGGCAATAAACTACGAAGCAGGCTTGGAAGTCAAACATTGGATGCTTTGATATTTCTGCGATTGTATTTTCGAAATTCTAAATAGTTTTTTGTATTGTCTTTTTTGTTCCTTATTTTAGTATATTGTGTATTGTGTTGTGCAACAATATTAATAAATAATTTTTAAGAAATTACTTAAGTTTTTTTTTCATTTGAGCCCAATTAGAAACCACATAGTTTAATCCCTTGATCCCGGGATTATGCTTCAAAAATCCCTTAATTCCGGGATTGAAGCATGCTCGAGATTGTATTCTCTAGTCTCAGCTGAAGACTGGAATAATTGTTAAAGCAGTTATTCCAGTCTTCAGTTGGGACAGTCAAAATTGCTGTTGCATTCGTTCAAACCAATTGTTATTGGTTTGAACGAATACACAAGTGTATCGATTTTTGTGGAAAACATACCGTACTCTTAGCCCATAAAAAAAATTAATTTAAGCTTGAATTTTGTATATATTATCAATCAAAAACACCAAATTTCGGATAATCGTGTTATTTATATATGCCAATCTCTAACCTAAACATGCTATAAAGTTAGTTAAATAATTTTTTTTCTTGGTTAAGAGTACATTTCCCCCCATTAGTTTATAAGGCAAATTAGTTCCTTTAAGGTCCTTTAATGATTCCGAAAGTTTTTTTCAAGATATTGGACTTTGTAATGAACTTAACAATAACCATACGAATCTATATAATTAGCATAATTATAAAATACTTATTACCCACACTACTATATACAAATATTATCTTGCGCAATTATCTACGAATTACTTAATTCAGATTTTATCCTCTTCAATTGTAAAAGTCAACATTAGCAATTATTCCTTTAAATCTATGATGGCACAGTATTATTAGATGTTATGTAAGAAAAATATAATTACGTTTCAGTCGTTGTCTTTTCACGTGGAACAAAATAAAAATACTGTAACATAATTAATTCGTCTTGTCATAGTGGGGACTATTCCTTGAGAATAATATTCTACGGGTTAAACTTTCAAACGGCTTATTGAACAGTTTGCTTTCGTTCTTCAGTAGTTAACATTGTATTGTGATAGTGCCATGGGATACTTGTACACAATCATCGTTACTTTAGCTGTTTTCAAAACAGGTAAACAATACAATAGATTCAGTTTTATTCATAAGTCAGTTATTGTATGGTTAAGATTAACTTTATTTATTATATCTATTACTATTAGGGCCACATTAAACTCTACAATTTTTAATATGAAATTATTTTTTCTTAAATATTTTATTAAATACATACTTGACAAAAAGTAATAATATTATATTCACATGTGCTATTATACAAATAAAAATATATTTTTTGCAATAGAGAACATATTAAAATAATACATAAAATACCGCGCAATAAAATGAAGTAATGCATCTAAATATATGAATGATTTTTAAATTGAAAAATCGGTGTCTGTGGCTTTTAAGTGAATAAAAAATTAAAAACCCTTACCACAATAAAATTTAACAATTCTATATACGTATTTCGACAACCACGTTGTTATCCTCAATAGAAAAAGCAGTGTGACACTTGAAAGCACAAAAAACACACAACACTCACTGAGCGCTATATTGTACGGCTTCTAGTTTAACACTAAATTTTAAAATCTCCGATTTTTCAGTTAATATGGCTACCCGGCCAAAGGAGTTAAATAGATTTCATAGTTTACATACCAAAGTTAGGGCGGATGTAATCTCACCACTAAATGACCAGTCTACTTTAATCCTATAGGTAAATTCCCCACCGTTCGTAAGGATTCACGTTAATACCATAGGTATTCTCACCACTAGTTTTAATACGTAATTTTTCATTAAATTTTCTAATGAAGGAAGAATGAATTTATTACTGAGTGCCTTTTCAGAATCTATTATAAAAGTTTAACAAATTATAATTTTGCAAACATTCAACACTAATAAATGAAATTTGAGATTTTATTGAGGATAATAATAAAAAGAAGTAGTGATAGTAATATACATATATATATTTTTTGGCTAAAAATACAAAAATAACGAAAAACATCATATGGAATTCAAAACACAAAAATAAAAAGTAACACGTTACATAGCATGCACCACAGTAAACAGTAAACATTTATATACATATAAAAATAAATCACTAAAAAGTTATAGAAACTATTAGGTATATACATATTATATTTAAAAAAAGGAAAATTAATTGGGTAACGAAGAATGACAAACACATTTTAAGAACTCTAGCCTAGACAAATGACCTGATTTTAATCGATTTATACAATTTTCCAAATATTTTAATTTGTTTTTCACTTGCCTATCCTTTATTTTATTAGGAATATGTAAACTTTGTATTTTGATGTCAGTGTCAACTTGGACTTCTTTCAATTTTTCGATAAACACATATATAGACGGATGCGTACTATAAAAAGATGCATTAAATCTGGAATGGAACGACTCGCACGCATTTGTAGTGCGAGTATTCGAGGCCACTTCTTCCGCCCATATATTTGTAGGAAATGTAGCATTTTCCTCTATATACGTTTCTAACAAATAATCGGCGTATTTATCTAACAGGCTATTGTCTGGTTTATAAGCCATCAAATCGAAAACAAAGCAGTTCGCAACATGTTCTGGTTGTAGATAAGTCATACCAAAGGTAAGTTTCAGGCAGTTTCCTATTTCTGAATTATTTTTATAATGTTCACTTAATCCAAGGAACTGAATTTTTCTGTACCATGCTTGGTGTAGGTGAAATCTACAGCCACTGATTTTTACACTGGGCCAAACATGAATTATTGCGGTACGTATTGCTTTTTCAAAATCAACATAGATCTCGCTAGGTTCGAAAAATGAATTCAATGATTCAAAAATGTTAGATTTCAACAACAAAAAAAGTGTTTTATATGTGGTCCAACTTTTGTTTGGCAACAAGCAATACAGTAGTGGGACATAGTGTCCATTCTGAAGTCCATGGATGGTAAAAAATTGTAGAAAGTATTTCGTACAATATGAGAATGTGCCGTCCATATACAAAGTATTCATTTTATACAAGGCACGAATATTGGCTTCACATGTAAATACGATAATGTTATGTTCTGCACTATTTATAAACAAAAAGTTTTCACCTTTCGCGATTTTAATTTTAGGAGAATATAGATTTACAACTTCATGCACTTCGTTTATATTTGCAGGTAGGCGACTAGGAAATATTTTCCGACGGCAGTTATACATATTTCTTCGTACATAATTGACATCATTGGTTGTAACAGACTCTGGCATATTGGCACTAAGGACTCTTCGAATAATCTTTGAAGGTTTTTCCAATAAATCTTGTTCTGCTTTTCGCTTGCACAAATTTGTAAGCACTTTCCTGTTTGTTTTTTGCTCATCTACTTCATGGTTATGAACTATATCACTCCTCGATATTGTAAGCTCAGGACCAACAGTAAATACTTTAGCATTACACTTTCTTCTTTGGACACATCTCCAGAAAACTTCTCCGCTTTTCAATTCTTTTTCTTTAAAATACGTAAAATTCTCAAAGAGAAGTAAATCTTTACCCCGTATACTTTTTACTAACGTAGCTGACATCTTATAAATCGAATACTTATATTAAATTATTATCACAATAAACAACACCAATTGTAAGTACTAACCTCTTCTGTTGAGCAAAAGAAACTAACTTGTGAAACCGTAATAACTTTGCAAGAACATCAACATTAAATAGATATTAGTTAATATTAGTACTGGAAATTCCCAAATTACGGTATATATTGCTTTTATTACCTGAATTCTGTTAGTGGTGAAAATACCTCTCGGATTATGAGATTATTCTATCGATGCAGGTAGAGGGTAACATTTGGTGGTGAGATTACCTCCGCCGTAAAGTTATGTTAATAAATGCTGATATTAATTTTCTGAGACGGTGTAAAATCAACAACGTTTCTCCCAAATTTATGAATGTAAAGTTAACATCAAATTGTAGAAATAGCGAGAAAATAATTTTATGTGTAAAAATGAAATGGTTGAATTCAGAAATTCAATATCAGTATAGTAATAGAAATAAATTAGAATTATTATTGAACAATTTACATTTGAGTTTGATGAGAGATTTAAATAATTTTGATTATGAAGACTGGTGTAATTTTCATAGGAAGGTTGTGAGAGTAATGAATCAAAAGTATGAGAATAAGATTGCTAAATTAAATAATAAGTATATGAAACTTTGTCCGCGTTCAAAAAATAACACGAACAATCCTCCTATAAAAGAGATATTAGTTGTCAATGAATCGTCTGAGATTTTTAGTCGCGATGAGTTAGATTTATTGAACAAAGGGTTAAAATATTGTTTGCCAAGCAAAAAGATGCCTACAGAGGAGATTGTTGCAAGCATCGAGACCTCTATTAGGAATTTTGAACACACATCAAAATCCTATGTTAGAGAGACATGCAAGCGACAGATCCAGGAATCTTTACAGCAGCACAAACAATTTTCAAGTAAGAAAGACTGGAACACTATTAAAACTCTCAGATCGAAAGATTGTTTATATTTAAAAGCAGATAAAGGGAATAAGTTAGTCCTTTTGGACAAAATCGATTATTCTGATAGAGTTAACAATTTAATTTCTGAAGGGCCTTATGTAGAACTGAATAAGAACCCATTACCCAAAATGATAAGTAATACGAAAGCCGCGTTAAAAATTGTCCAAATTTAATAACTAATTCAAACCTTTATAAATTACAGAGTGCAAATCCGGTAGTGCCTAGGTTATATTGTTTACCAAAAATCCATAAACCAGGTAAGTCGATGAGACCTATTGTTGCTGGTATTGACTCACCGACTTATTTGATTTCAAAATGGTTAGTGAATGAATTCAGAAAGTTACCAGAAAAACCAGTTAGTTTATCGGTCAATAATTCTTCAGAATTTATTCAGAAAGTGAAAGATTGTCGTCTGGAAGATGGTGACATTCTGGTTTCATTCGATGTAACGTCTTTGTTTCCGTCAGTACCTATCCCAGAAACGTTAAAATATTTATCTGACTTACTTCACAGCAGGAAAGGAAAAGGAAAAAATAAATGAATATTTGCAGTTAACAGGCCTCTGTATGGCCCAAAATTGCTTCCAATTCGAAGGCAAGTTCTTTGAACAGCAGCAGGGTACATGGGTAATTGCTTATCTCAATTTATCGCGAATTTATTTATGAGTTTAAAAAGACAGCCAGATATTTTCCAAACATATAGGCCAGGTATGTAGACGATGTGTTTGCAATTTTTGATACCAACAAGTGTGACTTAGATCATTTGTAACAGAATTAAATTCAAAATTTCCTAGAATTAAATTCACGGTTGAAAAGGAAAACAACGGACGTTTACCATTTTTAGATAACTTAGTAATTAGTAATGACAAAAACTTAGAGTTTGATATTTACCGAAAAGAAACCAACGTCAACAGATTTATAACCGCAGATTCAAAACATACTTTTCAGCACAAGAGTGCCTCTTTCAATTTTCTTATCAATCGTTTGTTAAGCATGCCATTGACAAAGGATAGATATGAAAAGGAATTAACTTTAATTAAGAACATCGCGAGTTACAACGGTTTCGATTCAGAAATAATAAACAAGCTAGTTAGAAAACATAAAGTAAGAAAAACAATTCAGGATTCCACATGTTTGCTACCTCAAATTGATTCGAGCAAAAAATTTATTAGCTTACCGTTTCACGAAACTACGAAAAATTTGAATAAAACCTTTAGACAGTATAATCTTCAAGTAGCATTTCGGTCGAATAACTCCTTGAAATCTCTTTTAAGCAACGCGAAAGACAAAGTTGAGGTAAACAATCAATCTAGAATCTATGAAATAAATTGTAAGGATTGTGATAAGAAATATGTCGGCCAAACAAAGCGTACGATTCTAACTCGTTATAAAGAACATGTTTCGCATATTAGATTCAATAGGCCGGAAAAATCAAGTGTTGCCCGACATATTATTGAATCAGGTCACAACGTAACATCTGACTGTCTGAGATTAATAAAAAAACGTCACTAGCCCCCGCGAATTAGATAGTTTTGAGAGCATTTTTATCTTTAAAAATAGGAATAACGTAATTAATGCAGATTTGGGTCCTATACCAGGTTCATCTTTATTCGAGTTAATTGACAGTTAGATGCTATTAAACTAAAAAATATAAGAAAACCATTAACAAATTAATCTAATTCTATGTAACTTTTTAAATTTCGGTTCGTTACAACATTAGCCTTTAACCGATATTATGATTCAATACTAATCTCAATTTGACATATATAATTTAAGATGCGTTTACATGGTTTCTTTATGTATATTAAATTAGGGTATCCCCTTTGTGTAATTTTCTAAAGGGCCTTTCTATAGAATAAAGCATTAATCGGTTAATGGTCTCTTAATCCATGTATGTATTTAAGTAGGGTTTTTCCAATGAGGTAAGTTCTGTAGTATTCAGGTTTTTAAAATTTTAAAATTTAGTGTTAAACGAGAAGCCGTACAATATAGCGCTCAGTAAGTGTTGTGTGTTTTTTGTGGTTTCAAGTGTTACTCTGCTTTTTCTACTGCGGATGACAACGTGGTTGTTGAAATACGTACATAGAATTGTTAAATTCTATTGTGGTAAGGGTTTTTAATTTTTTATTGATTTTTAAATTAGCGAATCGACAATCAATTATGTTTATTTGCCCGCGAAAAACTTTAAAGGCAGTCTCAGTTTAAAAACGAACAATTTCCACTAAAAATTTGTTTTGATTGACTTCGAAAATAGGCAAGAGGTCAACATACCCAAACAAAAGCGGCAAAAGTCGAGAATACGTATGCCATAGATTTTCCCAAAAATAATTATAAGGGCGTTTATAAGGCCTTTGGGGAAGCAATTTATCCTAATAAAGTTTTAGGGGGAAAGGCACCGTTACTCTACAAAAAAAATAAAATACATTCAAAATGATTACTAACTCCTTACATTACGCCCACATACGGCTAAGGTGAAGCATACCTCTACCACCGATTTTCGCAGAAATAATTATGGGGCCCTAAAATAATTAAGGGAAGGCGTTTAGGGGATCTTTAGGGAAGATTTATCCTAATAAAGTTTATAAAGTTTTAGGAGGAAAGGCACCGCTAAGCTAACAAAAAATCAAATATTTGATTTTACAGAATTTTACAGGAAAATGCTACAATCTTCTTGCTTTTATCGTTGATGAATAGATCCTTGATTATGTAGATTTCTAAATTTTTCAGTAAATTCATAGCCTCTTCAGTAGAATGTAGAATGTAGAAGTGTTTAGATTATTATAATTTTTCTTTAGCACAGAATGGATTAGTTTATATGACCTCTCATTGGTTCTTCTGTAGCCTTTCTTATAATTTGGCGGTTTAACTTTTTAATATCTTTATCGTGACAATGCTGTAAATCACTTCGCATAATTAAATTGTCAGCACCAATGAATGGTAAAAAGTTTTGTTTTGCGCAATTGTTGTATACATCGCCAAAATGTTTCCCCAATTTTTAACATCTTAGCCTTTTTAAAAGATACCGATTCAACTATTAAAAGCTCATTTCCGCGTGAACTTTCAATTAAACGACCTTCCATTGTAAGTAATTTGCGACTTATCACCACAAAAGTTAGAATATAACTAGCAGATATTTTGAAAATTTTCAAAACAGGAAAACAACCACCTGAATTTGATTAATTACACTGACAATTTGTGACAAATCAAATTATACGTATAAGTATTACGTACGCCTTTCTTAACAATTCCGCATCAGCTTGGATAAGCAATTTAAGATGTCATTTGTCCTAATCCATAACACGATCTCGAGATTGAACAGGGCATTAACGGGCCAAGTAGTTTGGTGCCGAAATCTTGGCCACACGAAAAAAAATTATTAATTTTCTTAACCAACATGCGGGTTCGTCATTTAATAACACAGGCCAGCATAAAATTTGTGATGACGTGATTTTTGTATGTTAAGCTCAATTTTTATATAGCAATAACTAATTAAAATACAGTTGGTCTCTACCACCCACAGATTTTTTTTTGCACAAAAGAAAAAGAAGAAAATATAAAAAAAAATATTGTAATAGGCGTTTTAATACATTTTAAAATGAATGTACTACTTCAAATTCTAGGTATTAACCCAAAAATGATTTTCTGTTGTGGTTTTAAAGAAATTTGTTAAATATGCTCTCATTACCTGATGTAAATCTTTTATTACATGTATTAATTTTGGACAAGATTTCCGGGAATTTTTACCTGCTAAATCCTATTTATTATGCTTTCACTTTATTACTTTATTAGTACTGCGAAGAAGGATTTCAAGTTTATCACTCCAAACAAAATGTATATTTTAATGTCATTTACTTCATTATAGCTCTGAGTGTCGATCAGTAAACAAGTAAAATTAATTTGTCTTTAGTGTTGTGCGTGGTATTTGATAAATAAACATAGCTTAAAAATATATCTAGCCGCTGTTGCAAAAACAAACCATATGATTTCTGTTATATTTGTGGATATTTCGTCTTGAAAAAGTTTAAGAGACCAATTGGTTAATTTGTGAAAAATGCATATTATGCTTATTTCAAAATCAAATTAGGAGATCAAGATAAAGATTGGGCACCGCACGTTGTTTGTAAGGTATGTGAAGAAGGTTTAAGACATTGGACCAAAGGGAATAGAAAAAGCCTTCCTTTTGGAATACCGATGGTTTGGAGAGAACCGCAAAATCATCATGAAGATTGCTACTTTTGTCTTTGTGATATTAAGGGGCATAATAGAAAAACTTTGAAACATATTTTGTACCTAAACAATATTAAATCAGCTATCAGACCAGTTCCTCACAGTGATCATGTACCTATACCTATACCCCCCAAAGTACTACAAGAAGATATTGAAACCTCTTCAACTTCCGTCTCCGTACAGATGGATAGTGATTTTGAACCATCAACCTCAGGTCAAAACCAACCTCAGGTCAAAACCAACTTCAGCTATTTTCACAAGCCGAACTGAATGATTTAGTAAGAGATTTGGGACTTTCAAAAGATTTTTCTGAAGTACTGGGGTCTAGGTCGAAACAAAAAAATTTGGTGTGCCCCAGAAACTACCTTCTCTTGGTATAGAAATCGTGAGGCTGGATTTGAAAAATATTTTGCACAAAACGGACCACTCGTGTACTGCCAAGCAATTGCTGATCTACTTACTTTCCTCGGAGCTCCTGAGTACACACCTTCTGACTGGAGACTTTTCATCGACTCTTCAAAAAGGAGCCTTAAAGCTGTTCTTTTACATAATGGCAATGTTTTTGCTTCTGTTCCGGTCGGCCATTCTGTTCATTTAAAGGAAAACTATGAAAATTTACAGGAATTACTTTTAAGACTACAATATGAAAATCACAACTGGGAAGTGTGTGGAGATTTAAAAATCTTAGGCCTTCTCTTGGGTCAGCAGTTTGGATATACTAAATTTCCATGTTTCCTGTGCGAGTGGGATAGCAGAAATCGAGAACAGCATTGGATAAAAAGAGACTGGCCACAAAGGGTGACTTTAACACCTGGAACCAAAAATGTAATTCGCGAAAGTCTTATTGACCCTCAAAAAGTGTTACTTCCACCGCTTCACATAAAACTTGGACTTATGAAACAATTTGTTAAGGCATTAAACAAAGAAGAAAATTGTTTTAAATATTTGTGTAAAACATTTCCGACTCTGTCAGAGGCAAAATTAAAGGAGGGAATCTTTGTAGGCGCGCAGATTAGGAGCTTGGTGAAAGATCAAGAATTTGAAAATGTGATGGAAGATAAGGAAAAACATGCATGGCATGCTTTTAACGAAGTTGTACATAAATTTCTAGGGAATTATAAAGACACAAACTATGTTGAGATCGTTGAAAATATGCTGGAAAAATTCAGGATTCTTGGTTGCAATATGAGCATAAAAATTCACTTTTTACATTCCCATTTGGACTATTTCCCAGAAAACCTTGGGGACGTGAGTGAAGAGCAAGGAGAAAGATTTCATTAGGATATTAAAGAGATGGAAAAAAGATACCAAGGGCTCTGGGACACAAAAATGATGGCCGATTACTGTTGGACATTGAGAAGAGATCTTCCTTTAGCTGAATATGACATAAAAACAACCAAACGAAGCTTTTCTGAAAAACGAAAACGTTTTTTTAAGAAGCATAAAGAATAAATAACTATTTCTAATAGTTTCTATGTGTATATTTTTGTATTTTTTAAATATAATATAAAACTAGCTTACAAATGAAATAAATCGTGTTTTTTCTATATTTTTTGATTTTACTGGTTTGAAAAATAACCTTACGTGATACAAAAAAAAATAAAAGCAGATTTGAAATCAGCGCTGCCCAATTACTAGAAAACAGTTAAAATTTTTAAATCAACTTTCAAAGTGTTGAAAAATGCAGGCCTGTGTAATTACTCTTTTAAACAACTCGTCATGTTTTCTTCAAATATTTTAGGCAATATAATTAGTACTACTTATCTGCTTTTATTTGGAAACACACAACCGCCAAATGTAGGTTATATTTGTAAAACGACCAGAATTTTCATCATACATTGGCTATGATAAAATACCTAAAAAAAACACTAGAATTGCAGCCAGCTTGCAATAAAAATAGAACATGTTCTAATGGCAACAGCTGGCCGAAAATGATTGATTTTTAAAAGAAATATTTTGGAAAAGAAAACAATAAAATCATTTAATTTTTTTCTTAAACTAATCCTTGTTTGATTTTCTAAAAATGTTAGTGTCCTCCTCGTATTATAGGGACCAAAGTGTGCCAATCACTTTTGTAAGGCAAGATTTATGTGGTGATGTTAATCTTATTATTGTATTTGAATTCAAAATAATAACATTATACTGTTAAATTACATTTAATAAAGTAATTACTGTCACAACACTTCACAATTTATTACATGATTATACTTATCAGAAGACAGATTTAGTTAAAATAAAATAATTGTCGTATATAAGATACTCCTTTATCAATAAAGAAGTGATTTGTTTATGCATTTGTACATTAATAAATAAAATACAATTTATGCGAAAGAATAAAGAAAGGAGGCATGTGAACTTTCGACGCTTCAGGCCATTCATTGAATTCCTTTAAAACTAGGACAAGTTTGTATGTCTTACTATGCTTACAGACGATGTGAAGATTTTATTTTTAATCGTTATTATCAGAGAACGGACTCGAGCGATTGATGATTCGTTACACATAGGCGTCTGCCTTGTATTCGGAATAGGTTTGTTTCTGTAAACGATCCGTGAGTTTCGAACAATATGATACGTATGGACAACTGCATAAGTGGCACATACCTACATATGCAGTTAATATGTATCTGTCAATGCACAACAGAGCGAATGTAATAAACGGTTTGGTAACCGGTAGCAACTACTGCTGAAACAAAAGTAGCGACTTGCGAATAAAATCGAATTTTGAATAAAAATAATTTACAAAGAACAAAACTCAAAACTATGTATTTTCTGTGAAGCATTGAAAGTGTAAAATCATTACTATGAACAACTAAAATTTGTAAGGTTGAAAATGAAAATAGACAGTTTCAAGATAATACCTTTTTATATTTCATCGCATAACAAAAGTGTCTGTTTAATATGCAAGAGTAGTGTTTCTATTCTGAAGGAATATAATGTGAAAAGGTATTATGAAACCCAGCATCATACTTTTACCAAATTAACCGGCGAAAATCGAACGCATAAAATTTCCACTTTACAAAGGGAACTAATAGGCCAGCAAGCTATGTTTAGAAAACCAATTCAAGATGCTGAAACAGCTACTGAAGTTAGCTTTGAAATATCTCGAATAATAGCGAAAATTTGTCGGCCTTTTAAAGATTGTGAGTTTGTCAAGCAGTGTTTAGATATCGCCGCTAAAAAAATGTGTCCGAAAGATGCAAAGAGGTTTGAGAAAATTCAACTAAATCGGATGACTGTTCAAAAAAGACTTACCACATTAGCAGCTAATATAGAAGAGCAATTAGCTACGAAATCGAAAATTTTTGAGTATTTTTCTATAGCACTCGACGAATCTACAGATATAAGTTCCACTGCTCAACTTTTAATATTTTTACGAGGTGTAAAATTTTGAAGTGAGTGAAGAACTGATTGGTATGAGTTCTTTGACAAGTCAAACCAAGAGGAGTGACATGCTCAAAGCTCTTCTGGAAAAATGTTCTATAATGGATTTGGATTTAACGAAATTATCTGGAATTGCGACTGACGGAGCACCTTCAATTGTTGGAAGTAAATCTGAGATAATAACGATGTTAAAAGAGTATTTACAAACTAAAAACATAGATACCAAGGAATTAATGCAGTTTCATTGCATTATACATCAAGAGGCCCTCTGTTCAAAATTATTGGGTTTTGAAAATGTGATGAAAGTTGTAATACCTACTGTAAACTTTATAAAATCACGAGGTCCCAATCACCGACAATTCACATAATTTCTCGAGGATATTGAAAGCGAATATGGTGATCTCCTGTTTTACACTGAAGTAAGGTGGCTAAGTCGTGGGTTGTCACTGGAGCGGTTTCTTAACTTGATTGAAGAAATCAAAATATTTCTGGCGGAAAAGAAAAAGGACGTCTCCGAACTCGACAATCCTGACTTAGCGTTTCTTGTAGACATCACAAATCACTTGAATGTCTTAAATATGCGCCTCCAAGGCAAAGATCAATTGATTTCGCAGTTATACTCTCATGTTTCGTCCTTTCAATGTAAATTGAGTCTTTTCAGGACACAAATCAATTCAGCCAATTACAGCCATTTTCTGAACTACAAAAAAATTATGGAGAAATTCAATAAAACTGATGTCAATTTCGTTTATGTTGAAAAAATTGATATTTTAATACAAGCTTTTCATGATCGTTTTCAAGACTTCAAAAAAGTTAAACCTCTATTAGGCATTTTCAGCAATCCTTTCAACATTTCACCCGAAAATGCACCGGAATCAATACAGCTGGAATTGATAGACATGCAAAATGATGATAATTTACGAAACAAGTTTAATGAATGTAATTTACTCAACTTTTACTGTTGCGTTGACAAAACCGCTTATGAAGAGTTGCAAATAAATGCATTGAAATGCGCAAGCTTATTTGGATCGACGTATATTTGTGAGCAAACGTTTTCAGTGATGAAACTTAACAAACCAAAAAATCGAAACCGTCTGGCAAATGAAAATCTGGAAGCAATTTTACGTGTGGCGACAAGTAATGTGGAGCCAAACATAAACAAAATTGTTAGGTCAACCCAATGTCATGCATCAAAATAATAAAATATGAAATATTACATTGTAATGATTAGATTACATTACGATTACATAATTACAACAAACATTTTTGAATGTTCTTTTATTTTTATCATTTGTAGTACTTCATGCTATTTAAAAATAAAAATATTTGTGTTAATAAGTATTCTTTGTAGTGGCCCGTCCTTGGCTTATAATTTTCCGGAGTGGCCCCTGTTACCTATAAGTCTGTGCATCCCTGCTATACATGATACCGACACATTTAATAAGGGGCAATTGGACATTCAATCGCTTCAGTCCGTTCTCTGGTTATTATGTATTAAAACATTTTAATTTATACAGAGTGAAGTTTAATTTACTTAATAATTTATAAACTTTATAAACTCGGAAATAAGTATAAATTTGAATTTTAAAATATACATGGTGCGACAATATGATAAAACTAGACGATAAAATAAAACTGTAACACAGAACTTGTGTAATTAATAGAGCTGAGGATGTTTGCGGTATAACCATGGTTATATCATATAACCATAGTAATTTACTATGGTTACATGATATAACCATGGTTATACCGCAAACATCCTCAGCTCTAGTAATTAATATGCATTTTAGTCAAAATAAATCCACGTAAATTGACGTGATACGAGAAATGTACAATATTTATTGACCCTTGAATATAAAACACGGTTATTTTTCTGAATAATCGCTAGAGTTGTCAGATTTTCCCCACATTCCAGAATCATATTGAGTATAAGTTAATATACAGACTGTAGTATTTTTTACGCTTTTAAATTTACTTTTTGTTTCAATAAAATCGGACAATAAATAACGGAATTATTATTGTTGGCATTTTTTCCGGGACAGTCGGTATAGATATTGCGTCATATCGCCAGGTAAAAGAAGATAGCGCTTGTGTAGGATTCCCTAATGGAGATAAGAGATAGATATGCTCCATACATGATCGGCCGTGAACATTGGACGCGCTATAATTTTAAAGCGACAAAAAACTGTCACAGTAATATTCTTAACTTATTTTTCCAAAATTGAATTTATTTCAAGTCAATTAACATCACAAGTATGTGTGTTTGCTTAAAGAATATTCGATTCTCTTTTTGTAAAAGCTAACCATTATTTAATTGACGATAAGCAGGAAGTGGGATGAAAATTCCAATAAATAATCATTTTACTGTGGAATAAAACACGTTTTATGTTAACCAATGTTTATTTAATAATCTTGCTATTGTACGTCTCCACAAATATAATCTAAATATTGTTTAAATGTTATATAATATTTCCACATGGATATGCCATAAATTCGATTTATTTATTATTAACTTTCAAAACTACGCAATGTGTAGATATTTTCAACGGTAATATCATATTTTCATAGCCACGAACAACCTGTTTGATTGCAAGGTGTGTCTTGAATATATTATGTCACGGTTATAAACAAGATATTTCGTAACACTAAATTACACTGTAATTCTTCAGGTCATAATAAGATCAGACATGCGCACACCGTGTGGACGCCGTAATCGTAATAAACTTTTGTTTACAAGTTTTTTTCTGCGTGACTGCGTGATTATAAGCTTTTTATAACTTGTGAACAAAAATTTTAATTACATTTGAAAAGCAACCTCGCTACAGAACTAAAATCACAAACTTAGTGTGTTAAACATTGAATTTTCTTACGATTTTCCATCATACAAAGACGGTTTGATGGGGGAGTGACTTTTCAATAAAATATTTATTTTAGGGTGAAAAATATATTTTATTTTTGGACATAATTCCCATGCAACTTTACACACTTAGCCCAGTAAAGTTTCAATTTTTTCAAACCATCCCAAAAGTAATCTATACTATGTAAATAGAAATTATTTTTTCTATTTTGCGTTCGAAATGAACTCATTATGAAACCCAAAACAGTATCGAAATGACCTTCATTTCGATACGCTTTTTTTCATTTTTCAATGTTCGCGTAGTTCGAACACAGAAATAAATATCATTGCTGTCATTTGATTTTAAGAATTTAAGTACATTTGACAGATATGATATATGTTCGTACTCTACACAAATAACGTACATTGTATACAATTGACAACAAGATATATTAGTTTGTAAGTCACTCATGTTTATATTTTTAAATAAAATATCAAGTAATGTTAACGAAAATTAATAAATAATATGTAATATAATATACTTCGCGGAGAGCAAGATTTAAATTCGACAATGTCAAGCATCAATGTGACCAACTGCATGCTTTATACAGGATTAGTTTTTTTAAATGTTTAGCATTGGGACCTCAGAAACTACTGGAGATAGAAAAACGCTTAAATGGGGAAAGATGCGCAGTTTTACGAGTTTGATTTAAAACTGCTTTTGTTTCTTCGATAACTTTCATAGCTTATTAGATATTCAAAGAAAACTAAATTTTACGATTTTCTTTAAACATGCTTAGTATCGTTAATAGTAATTTTAGAGAAAAAGTGTTCAGACAAAAGTTTTGGATAATTTTACGCCAAATAAAACTATGTAGCTAATATTTTTTTTTCGTTCACGATTATCGAGTTATGACACAAACTTGTGTTTTTTAAATGGAAACCATAATTGGTTTTGACATCATTAAAAAGCTTATTTTTTGCTGATTACAATGATATAAGGTTTGATATGGTTATTTTAAAAAATAAAGAGGATATAGACATTTCTATGATTGTTCACTTTTTAAGATAAAAACTTAAAAAAAAAATGTTTAGTGTTTTGTAATTCAAAGCAGTCGAGATAAATATCCTAACATTGCTTTCACGTTGAGTCACAGAAGTGAGAGCTGTTAATTTTTACTTTTAAGTCAAGTTAATTGTCAAACATTGACAATTAACTATTAATTAATTTAATTGTAACTTAACTATAAGTGGTGCAAACGGCCGTTAATCATAATTTTGCATTGGCTATCGAATTTTCTAACGTAGAAAAGCGTGATATGGTTGAATGTTACATTCAGTGCCAGAAAAATTCTACTAGAGCTGCTGAAGTTTATTTTGAAAATTATTTTGATCGACGTCAGCCGTCGCTACCTACTTTTAAGAGATTATGGGATAATTTAGCAGATTATGGTTCGTTCGTTAAACCAAAATCAAAAAAAGGGATGGATGAAGATAGAGAAATAAACATATTAGCAAGTGTCGCTCAGAATCCATCTACATCGACCCGACAAATTTCAACAGAAATGGGCTCCTCTCAACGCACTATTGTCAGAGTGTTGAAGAAGCATAAAGTTCGTCCCTACAAATTATCAGTATCACAAACTTTACATGAAGGTGATAACATCAGACGAATAGCTTTTTGTAGATGGTTTAAAGATCAGTGTCAAAACGATCCACACTTTTCAATGAAAATATTATGGACTGATGAATCTCGTTTCACAAATTGTGGAATGTTTAATAGGCACAATGAGCACATATGGTCTCAAACTAATCCACTTCACGTTGAACATAGGAGACCACAAATTAAATTTGGATTTAATGTTTGGTGTGGTATTATAGGATCAACTGTTCTTCTTCCTTTTATTTTTGATGGATCACTAACTGGCAATCGTTATCTTAATTTTTTACAACAAGATTTCGAGGAAATGTTAGATAATTTAAATTTAAGAACCCGAGCAATGCTGCAATGGTTTCAACATGACGGAGCGCCTCCGCACAATCAACTGAATGGTAGAAATTATTTAAATTTGAACTTCCCTAATCAATGGATAGGACGAAATGCACCCATTGAATGGCCGGCTAGATCCCCTGATTGATCAGTTTTGGATTTTTTCTTGTGGGGTGTACTAAAGGACACAGTATACAAAAGAACATATGAAACAATCGACGATTTAAGAGAAGCTGTCTTAGTTGCTTTTAATAACATCGATAGGCGTAATGTCCGCAATGCTACAAATTCTGTTGTGAAGAGATGCAATTTGTGTATTAATAATAATGGAGGTATCTTTGAACATTAATAATGTTGTGTGCCCTTAATAAAAGTTCTTATAGTTTTCATTTTATTACTACATAAGATTTCAAAATAAGTTTTCGTTTGGTTAGTATTTTATCAGTTCGAAATTCAATTGTTTTCCATAAAAACCATAAAAATGTCTATATCATCTTTATTTCTTAAAATAACCATATCAAACCTTATATCATTGTAATCACAAAAAAATAAGTTTTTTAATGATGTCAAAACCAACTATGGTTTCCATTTAAAAAAACACAAGTTTGTGTCATAACTCGATAATGGTGAACGAAAAAAAAATATTAGCTACATAGTTTTATTTGGCGTAAAATTATCTAAAACTTTTGTCTGAACACTTTTTCTCTAAAATTACTATTAACGATGCTAAGCATGTTTAAAGAAAATCGTAAAATTTAGTTTTCTTTGAATATCTAATAAGCCATGAAAGTTATCGGAGAAACAAAAGCAGTTTTAAATCAAACTCGTAAAACTGCGCATCTTTCCCCGTTTAAGCGTTTTTCTATCTCCAGTAGTTTCTGAGATCCCAATGCTAAAACATTCAAAAAAACTCACCCTGTATAAAAATTAAACTCTGAACTTCCAAATTAAATAATTCCAATTTATTAATGTAAAAAATGCAAAATAGAAAAAATAGTATAAAAAACTCGTTTCATAAGGCCTTTTGCCGCACTCGCTCTTTAGAAAACTTCGTTTTCTAAACTGATCTCGTGCGGCAAAATGGTGCCTTATGAAACTTGTTTTTTAATATACTATTATATGTTGTCGATTTATTTGTTCAAGTTCACAAAAAATCCCCATTACATTTCAATAATTTAATACGTGTTTGTGTGAAAAGTGTATAAACATGTATTCATTCATTTTGTGGATATAAATTCTCTTATTCATCAGCTGTTCTGTTGTTATTTATAGGTAAGCCAATGGTCTGACCTTTGTAATATCCCGAAAAGAAGCCAATATAGAGTTTCTTTAAACGTCTTAATATTAAATTCACGCGGAGAAATAACAATTTACATTTGTAATTTTTATTGAATACTCATATTTCTTTTTTTTAATGACAATTTATTTGGTCTAAAAAGGGCAGATTTCTGTGAAACATGTGGAAAGCTTAAAGTTCAATGTGGTTGTCATTTGCATAAAGACAAGTTTCTAACCGATCGGTAAACTTTCGAAGTACACGATTTTACAAAATTGTACAAAATTAAACTTGAAATCTTGTACGGTATACCAACAAAACCATTACAACTTCATTATAAGAAAATATAAATCGCAAATTTAGAATAAATATATTAAAATTTAAACGGTAAGGATTTTTAACTCAACAACATGAAGACAGCTTTTCTCTCTCTCTCTCTCTCTCTATATATATATATATACAGGCTGATTCATTTTCGGCCCTCAGCCATGGGGATCTCTCTTATTATTGGAGATAGAGTATAGGTTTAAATTTGGCAAAGCTGTTAAATTTTGTGTTTGTTATAAATCCGTAAAGAAAATAGAGCTGTGACAAATGACCTTCGTTATTTAAAAAAAAAACGCGAAATTTTCTTCTTTTACCTGTAGCACCGACATTTGGCCTTGTAGAGAAAAAATAAAAAAAAAATTAAAAAAATAATTTCAACCGTGTACCACATGCTGACTATAGTTTTTGACATTAGGTTTTATTTGAAAGAATAAATTATAAGATTAAATAAGGTAGCCTTTGAAATTTCAATCTGTCAAACATTTCATTTATTGTTCATTAATAATACAAAAATGTCATACACTAACGAAGAGAAACGAGATATGATAAGTATTTTTTATTCTTCGAAACGAAATTCAACAGTAGCGAGTACAAGATAACAAAAACTAAAAAAAATACATAGAAAAGTAAACAATAAACAATTACAGTAAATGTTCAATTATCTGGCCATCTTCGGTAATGCACAATTGGGCACGCCTTCTGGCATTTTGTACTGCCCTTTGTATAGTTCTTCTAGGAACTGCATCGAAGGCATTCTGAAGTCTGTCTCGTAATTCTTCAATGTTTTGTGGCGCATCTACTTTATAAATATTATTTTTAACATATCCCCATAAAAAAAAATCTAGCGGACTTAAATCAGGTGATCTCGCAGGCCATTCAACAACTCCCCTATTTCCAATCCAACGGTTTGCAAACTCTTGATTTAAGAAATTTCTAACAACAGCTGCATTGTGTGCTGGTGCGCCATCTTGTTGCCACCATAAATATTGTAATTGATTTAATGGGATATTGTCGTCAAGATAGTCAGATACGTATGTACGTAAAATGTTTAAATATCTTTCTCCATTTAAATGTTCTTCATACATAACTGGTCCTAAGAGACGATTTGCCAAAATACCCATCCAAACGTTTATTCCAAAACGATGTTGTGGTCTTCTAGCCCTGTTTTGTCGGGGATTTTGTACTGCCCAATAGTGCTCCGTATTTCTGTTGAACATTCCAGAATTTGTAAATTTTGTTTCATCTGACCAGATGATTTTGCTTAAAAAATTTTCGTCATTTTCTATCCTTCCCATTAACCAATTACAATATTCTAGCCTTCTCAAATTATCTCCAGGCAGTAAAGAGTGACTAACATGGATCCTGTATGGTTTAAACCTACTTTTATGTAAAGTTCTCCAAACTCTGGACTGGCACAAATTTAATTCTGACGCTACTTCGCGAATAGAAATTGATGGATTATTATTTATCTATAAAAATACAAGATTAACATGAAATTTGAAAACACGCTTTTAATTTACCATTTGTAAAATATCTTGTCGATTTTCATTTAAATTCCTGTTTTCTTGACAATTACGCGGCTCAGTAAACGATCCATTCTCGACCAAATTTCTGTCGAGATCTAGAAAAATGGTACGATGAGGCTGTTGTCGTTCTGGATATAATTGTAGATATCTTGTACTCGCTACTGTTGAATTTCGGTTCGAAGAATAAAGAATACTTATCATATCTCGTTTCTCTTCGTTAGTGTATGACATTTTTGTATTATTAATGAACAATAAATGAAATGTTTGACAGATTGAAATTCCATGACTACCTTATTTAACCTTATAATTTATTCTTTCAAATAAAACCTAATGTCAAAAACTTTAGTCAGCATGTTGAAACAGCATGGTTGAAATCAGAAAAAAAGTCTTTCTGAAGATGTCTAAATCCAATATGGCGCCTATAAGAAATTAGATAGTTGATGATGGCCAGAAAGAAACGAAACGTCGTATAAAAATTTTGAGTACACCACTGGATAGAGGTTTAGAAATGGCCACAAGGATGTGTTTTTATATTTTCTCTACAACGCCAAATGTCGGTGCTACAGGTAAAAGAAGAAAATGGGGTTTTCGCGTTTTTTTTTAAATAACGAAGGTTATTTGTCACAGGTCTATTTTCTTTACGGATTTATAACAAACACAAAATTTAACAACTTTGCCAAATTTAAACCTATACTCTATCTCCAATAATAAGCGAGATCCCCATGGTGAGGGCCGAAAATGAATCAGCCTGTATATGTACGCCAGATGTTCTTACAAAAAACTACAGTGCGAAATAAATTTTCACGTTATTAACTATCGTTATCGTAAAAAAAAAATAAATGTTATAATACGATAAAGAATAAACAAATGATGACATTAAAAGTCGATATATAAATTACTAATTGCAATCAAATTAATGTGATATTAAAAAAAATAAACAAGTAACATATATATATATATATATATATATATATATATATAAGTAAATGATGCTACAGTACTTTAATTTGAACAAAAAGAAAAATAATATGAATCTCAACAATCAATGAATGTCTGATGTAATATTCGGTTATAAGTCGACAAATCAGTAATTAATAAATTGGATATAGATACCACACAAAAAGTACGTTTTCGCTGACCGAGATGGGTTGCAAGGCCTAAGGTTGTCGGATTTTTTCTCTGCACGGTAAGTGATCCGTTGCGGAAGACGGAGTTGCTTGGAATTCCAACGTCACCCCAGGAGGGTAGTTATAATTGTAAAATTTTACAACACTGCGGACTTGCTACTTCAATAACTTATATACCTCATATATATATATATATATATATATATTAGTATTATATATATAGTTATATATAATACTGCACAAATTTAGCGACAATTGCATGTGAGATGAGATTTGAATAATTCTCATTTCTCACTCCAATTAAATTCAATATAATTCGTATAGTTATATATATATATATAACTCATATAAGGAAACGATACTAGCAAACCCCTTAATTAGTTCGACGTACTGCATCTCGATCCGCCGTAGCGTTAATTCTCAAAATACGCAGCCTGACGCCCTTTAACTTAACCCCCTTAGGTGCAATCGAAAATACCCTATCACACAACTAACTCTTTGATCGTCTTGCAATGAATCAATTCTCTCTCGCGAAACCTAGACGAGGCAATCCCGAAGAGGCATGGGAATACTGTTCGAAAAAAAAACACAAACAGATGATCAACGACGACTCGAGACAATATAAAAAGAAATATTAGATATAACTCTTGAAGATGTAAAGATGATGAAATTTAACGCAAAACGAGTATGCCGGGCGATAATTCTAACGTAAATTCTAAAGAAATTCTTAAAATGTAACAATGTGTAATTAAAATATATCGTTTTCTCTGAATCTATTAAAATAAAATATTTCCATCTATTGTATATCACAGGAACTAGAGCTAATAAATATTTTTCTTTGTCATATTCTTTTTCTCAATCCAAAATTTTACTCGTGAAGTGAATGTTTCATTCAAGAAATTTTTTCTATTGGTTAGTGTAATTTTTTTTTTGTTTCCATGTGTTTCCATTGCGTTTTACATCAGTAGAAGAAGCGATCGACGCATTTCAAAATAATAAACGGCCACACGCGGAAAAAGATGTTTTTACGAATATAAAAATGCATGACTGTATATTCTGAAAAATTATTAATAAATATAAGTTATAGGTGCTGATTTAATAGTTTCATTCATTATCTTCCAGACGCTGATTCTGTAGTTTCATTCATTTAGCCGGATACACGTTGAGTAAGATAAGATAATATTTAATATATAAGATGGGCAATGCATTAGTAAAGCAGAGTTATTAGTGTAACTGTTACGCGACTCAGATCGCTAATAATCCTCAAGTGTAATTTAGTTATAACCTATACTGTATTGTAATGTCAAAAACCACAAACAAATAATTTTTTTTAAATTTCAAACGCTTCCGAAATTTAACTTATATATTGTGAATAAAACGTGTATACTTTTCTAGGCACAACAGAAATAACACAGCCCAGGTATATCATTATTCAATATTTATAAGAAAACATATTTACAATCATATCGTTTCAGTTTTTCTTTAACCTTTAAAGCTTCCTGTTTGCGTTTTCCTTAACTTATTAAACGATCGGCATATTAACAACCTTGATTATTATTTACAAACCGTATCTCTTACATCGTATTCTTTTCTTTGTCCCATCGTTTTATATTTGTCAAACAATAAAACCATTAAAACTTTGATGTTTTCTCACATATAATTTAAAGGTTGCCATATCTGTTGTAAATGGACAGGTCCCTTTCAAAAATACAACAATTACGTTGGTAATATATGGATTCATATTTAAAATGGCAATCACACAACGTAATGATGGCTGACGTGTTTAATTCTTAATTGCATGACCAAATGTTGAAACTAAGATATAACCTTGAGCTTATAAATGATGAAGTACTATTTAAAATTACGAGGACATGTCAGAAAATATACTGTACGAGACAATAGATGGCAAAAAGACCTACTTAAAGAAGAAGCGAATTGTTTTTCTTTAAGATAATACATGCGTTTATACTTTGACTGTATTAATGCCAAAAATTCTTAAACTACACTTCGAACTGCTTCCTGATCCAACCTATTCACCAGGTTTAGCTCGCTCAGGCTTTTTCCTCTTTCCAAAACTGAATATTTGGACACGGTGATAAGAGATGTCGGTCGAATGAAGAGGTAATTACCAGAGAGCGGACTGAACCAATTGAATGACCAATTGCCCCAATAAAACGTTATGGCGGTATCATGTATAGTATGCATGTTATAACAGCCCCACTATTTGCTTGCTCGATTTAATTCGTCGAGCAGATGTCGAGCAAAATATTATTTGAGAATAGAGAATACAATCCCGAGATCCCGAATGCCGGGATATCGGGATCCCGGCTGGATTTTGAACCCGTAAATCCCGGGATTTTTTTACATTCCCAAAAAAATTAAGAATGGAATAAGAGGAAGTGGAATAAGCATCTACATTCGTTCAAAGCAATAACAATTGATTTGAACGAATGCAACAACAGTCTAGACTGTCTCAACTAGAGAATACAATCCCGGGATCTCGGGATCCCGGCCGGGTTTTGAACCCGTAAATCCCGGGACTGTACTTGGCAAATCTCGGGGTTGACAGTTTGCATTCCGTAATCCGTTGCGCCTTGACAATGACCTTACCAAGATTATATTAAGGGCACTTATTACAGAAAGACAAAAAATCAACCTTAGGTACGCCGTACGATAAAAGAACTACACAGGTGCAGCCCAAATAATATGTAACTTAGAAGGGACTTCCCAGCCCGGCATATTTCAATACAATACTGTTAAAGTAATTCCCCAATCACTCGATCACCGCAATTATCTGAAAAAGTTATTTTAAATAGCGGGAGACTTTGTTCAACATAAAAAAACAGTGATACGTCGTCAGCGTGGAGTCATTTTTTAGTTGCGAAAGACGGGAATAGTGCTAAATGTAAGCGATGCTCTGCCATGCTCAAGACTTTGGGTAACATTAAGATTTTAGCTAACATTAATCGTTTAACAGCTTCAACAAGTCAAGAGTTTGAAAATCTGAACACAGCACCGCCGCCAGCTAAACGAAAGTTAGAAGATTATTTTACTAAAAGTGCCAACGATAGCCTGGATGATGTTTTGGCAAGAATAATTGCATTAGATGGATTTACCAAAATCAGCCGTCACAATTCGAAAACGTGTTATGAATTACAGTGAAAAAATCAGAAAGCAAGTAACTGCAGAATTAAAACATTTGAAAAATGCAGTGAAAGATTCAGTCTATCTTTCGACGAGTGGACAATTTAGGCTGGGTCAAAAAAATTTTTTCTTCATTTCTTGAGAGGCTCAGTGATAAAAAGGTGCTAAATAGTATAGGAAATCTGCATATAAAATTTTATTGCATTATTTAAGTTTTACTGCCTCCGGATAGCGATAGAAATTTCATAAAAAGTAGATTTTTGACATCACTTTAATAATACTTTTTAAGTTACATATCTATACAAGTTTTATACAAAATAATTCTAAGTATCGGTATATAGAGGTAATATATATACCCGATTTATACCCGATATAAAACTGTACTTTTACAATGTGGATTCACACTGTTAAATTTCCCCAGAACACGCATTTACATATCGCAACCTTAATATAGAAAGTCCCTAACTCACTTTTTTACAAATCGAGTTTGTTTTTTGGATATTTCGATATATTAGAAGATCATCTATCGAAACATGCAAAAACCTCGATTTAAAAAAATGAGTTAGGGCATTTCTATATTAAGGTAGCGATATACAGCACTGATTCAGTCTAAAGGTTCAATTAGACGTGCAACAGCCGTAACCATATAAAACCAATCGTATGTGCTACAATGTTTTCGATTTTGATAACATGCCGTAACGCCATAGCCGTAACCGTAGATATTAATTGAATTTTGGTTACGGCTATGGTTACGGCTATGGCACGTCCAATTGAACCTTAATACGGACAAATAAGTCATTAAAAGGAACAATAATATAAAATTCTACTTTTTTATATATTACAAAAACTAAAAAACGTGCTGCTTTTGTATATGTTATCTAAACGGTTCAAGGCAAAAACAAAATAGGCAAATCCCCGTACAATCTTTATTTCTTACAACACGGAGTTATATGAGACAAGTGTGCCGCGATCGTTAAAATAATTAGTGTTGCGTTGTAAAGTGCTGTCATTTATTTGTTTATTTTATCATTTGAGAAATGGAGCGTACCAGAAATAGTTGGAGGTGTCCTTTGTTTGGTGTTCTATGTGATTTGAAAGATAATATATTACCAACTTATGAAGATGTGATGAAATTTTATGAGTGGACCCGTCATAGCTTAAAATATGAGAGGGAAACTAAAATGGTTTCAACGGCTATAGCTGCAAACAATTTGGCAAATAAATCACCCGGCAAAATGTCTCATGCTCGATGGCTAACACGTGCTAATAGAATTCTTCCTCTATATATTTCAGTTGAGAACCCTTCTGCAAACCTTACCGCTCTTGCAATATATATTGTCAAGGTTTACGCTCCAGTGTGGTTTTCTATAAAAACTCTCCCCAGCTGTAAAGACGGACCACGACACCTTTTTAAACTAATTAAACTAAGCAGATATTTACCAACAACTTTGAAAGCCGTTGTTGACCCAGTAATTCAAAGAAACAGTTATTTTGCACACCCTGAAAACTTATTACTTGCAATGTTGACAGATCCCCAGCAACACATTCGTGAATTAGCTGTCCATCGAATTTTGAAAAATTAAACCAGCAACATCAAAGCAATTACGGCTTTTTCAGATACCAACGATAAACTTTAATGCATCATCATATTTTGACCTTTTGAATTGGGAAGAAACTATCACTGAACCACCTATATTAAAATCTGTAAATGAAGAAAATCTTCGACTGTTTATTGAAGAAGAAAACAATGGAGGAATTGAGCTATTACACCTCCCTGTCACACCCAAGCGGTAGAAAGAGCAGTCAAAGCTGTGAGTGAAGCATCATCAACTTTGTGCAACAAAACAACAAGAGAAGGTTTCATCAAAACGCAGATAGAATCAAGAAAATTAATGCCGAAATTCGATAGCAAAAAGATTTTGTCACAAAATAAACTCATTATATTCATTATTTTTATGATTATCCTTTCTTTTCTAACTTTTCCAAATAAATAAACTTAATTAGAGTAATTTTATATATCATGCTTTAAGTTCTTTTTTAAGTACATTTTTTAAAGATTCAACATTAAACCGGAGGCAGAAGATTCACTCCCATTGCTACCAAACTTCGTAACCTAATAACACTTATAATTTGGCATCTTTTTGCCACCGTGCCCATAAAAAAAATTAAAATTTTTTTTTCTGAATCCATATATGACCCAGCCTAGTGGACATCAACGTCCAATAAACGATACGGGGCTGTCAACGTTCAATCATATAAAAAAAATTGGAGCTTAGGACTCGTGCCCATTCATGGAAGTATGACGGCTGAAAATTGTCTCCGTATATTGAGAGAGCGTCTAAGTAAATTTGATATTTCCCTGGAAACTGATATCGTGGCTACTGTAACCGATGGACCGAACGTTATGATAAAGGTGGGACAGCTTGTTTGCACTGAACAACTGTGTCTCGCACATGGTTTGGCCGTCTGTGATGTGCTTCATAAAACAAAGAATTATTTTCAAGACAGACACGACAGCCCTACTTCAGACTCAGATCATACTATAAATGAACCAGCTGTGACTGCTGATTATATGAACGATAACGATGATAATGACAATTTAGAAGACTTAGACTGGCCAGAATCAGGTTAAATCTTAAATGTCACAAAATGAACTAGCGCGAGAGCACATACCAGAGTTAACGAAAGATGAAAATATTAATGAGTTGATAAAGAAAATCCGCAAAGTTGTCGTGTATTTCAAAAGATCACCATTGAAAAATGAAACAGTACTTCAAAAATATGTGAAGATTGAACATGAAAAAGAGCTGTCACTTCTTTTGGACTGTAAAACCAGGTGGAATAGTCTTTTAACCATGCTGGAACGATTTTCTCTTTTAAAAATCTGCATTCAAAAAGCTCTTATAAATCTCAATCATCCAATCCGTTTAGAAGATGCTGATTTTGACTTGGTAAATAAAATTGTTGATGTGCTGACCCCAATTAAATTAACAGTAGAAGCAATCTGTCAACGAGATGCTAATTTATGCATAGCTGATGCCGCTTTGAAATTTCTTATGAAACAATTGTCTAGCAAAAACTCAGTACTCGCCAATAAAATAAAAACATCCTTAGTGCAACGTATAAAGCAACGACGATATAATGATTTAACTGGTGTGTTGAATTATTTATAAAATCCACGAAAAGATAATGAAAATCAGTTATTATCGGATTTGGAATGGCTCGACTTATTTCCAGTTCCTACACAGGCTTTAGTGAGGGCGCAAATAAAAGACTTTAAAAGACTAAATAGTCGAGATGACACAGAAGAGGAAGAAAGGTCAGGATCACAAACAGATGATGAGCCAAGGCAACAAACCTCCCAACCCCAATTGACACTAAAGGAAAAGTTACAGCTGGAAATTAATAAGAGCATAGAATCCCCAGATCCTGAAGTACAAAATGAATCGGGGTTGGTATATAGTATTAGACGCGAAATGAGCCTGTTCGAAAATGGAGGAGTTCGTGGATATCACTTAGAATTAGCATATAAATATCTATTGTCTATTCCTCCAACCAGTGTAGAACTTGAGCGAGCGTTTTCAGCTGCTGCTGATGTTGGCAATAAACTACGAAGCAGGCTTGGAAGTCAACCATTGGATGCTTTGATATTTCTGTGATTGTATTTTCTATTTTCTAAATAGTTTTTTGTATTGTCTTTTTTGTTCCTTATTTTAGTATATTGTGTATTGTGTTGTGCAATAATATTAATAAATAATTTTTAAGAAGTTACTTAAGTTTTTTTTTCATTTGAGCCCAATTAGAAACCACATATCCCGGGATCCCGGGATTATGCTTAAAAAATCCCGTAATCCCGGGATTGAAAAACATTGAAAAAAATTTAACTTTTATTGCTTTTTCTGAACGTCAATTTTTTTTTTCAGCACAATCTTTACGTTGCTGGAAATGCCAATCGGAGGGTTATAATACCAGAAACTTATGTACGGATTATTTCAATCAGACACTGATCAGAAATTTGCCAAGGCCGTATGGTTCGATCGACACGGAAAATCCAGTTGAGGAAAATTGTGAATCTCATCTTAGTCACCAGATTACCGATCAGAAGGCAGTTTGTATAAAAAAAGTGGAATTTGGTGAGTTTTTTAGGTTAAATTATTTAGTATTTATTTAATAATTTTTCTTCTGAATTATGGAATTTATATACAGCTGAATTCGGCTATAATGAAAAACCAGCTAAGAGTGAAATTAGTTTGTAATACAGAGGGTGATGCATTAGCCTCTTTACAAACGTTGGCAATGAAAATTCCATGTAATTTCAATTATATCAGAATATAATATGTTTAATAATGTCTTTGGACTAAATAAAGTGTATGGGTAAACAATAATAAAATACCATATAAATATGCAACACAAAAAAGAAAAAATATACATAGATTTACAAATAAATGAATAAATATTAAAAGGAAGGGAAACAATACCTCAATTTTAAATGGATGAACGTCGCACATTGCAACGCCTAGATAGGCTCAAAAAAATTTCAAAGTAAAAACTTACAGTCGATTGTCAAATTTAGAAAATATTTTTTGCAAGAGTTTGTAAAACGTAATTTATTAATAATACGTTTCGCTGTTAACACACTATACTAAACTACTATAACACAAGTCACAAAATTTACAAAACTATACAGACTGAGTTTTTTAAATGTTTAGCATTGGGATCTCAGAAACTACTGGAGATAGAAAAACGCTTAAATAGGGAAAGATGCGTAGTTTTACGAGTTTGATTTAAAACTGCCTTTGTTTCTCCGATAACTTTCATGGCTTATTAGATATTCAAAGAAAACTAAATTTTACGATTTTCTTTAAACATGCTTAGCATCGTTAATAGTAATTTTAGAGAAAAAGTGTTCAGACAAAAGTTTTAGATAATTTTACGCCAAATAAAACTATGTAGCTAATATTTTTTTTTCGTTCACCATTATCGAGTTATGACACAAACTTTTGTTTTTTTAAATGGAAATCATAGTTGGTTTTGACATCATTAAAAAGCTTATTTTTTGCTGATTACAATGATATAAGGTTTGATATGGTTATTTTAAAAAATAAAGAGGATATAGACATTTTTATGGTTTTTATGGAAAACAATTGAATTTCGAACTGATAAAATACAAACCAAACGAAAACTTATTTTGAAATCTTATGTAGTAATAAAATGAAAACTATAAGAACTTTTATTAAGGCTCTACGCTATACCCGGCAATCCCACACTGAAATGAGTGTATTTTTCCGGCCATTTTTTGGCTTCAAATTAAAAGTTGAAAGACCGCTCGATGTATGTATGACCATGTATCAATAAAAACTAGGTAGGTATTTACGTTTTTTTCAAAATTTTTGAACGGTTTGACTTTTATCGGTAAGAAACAGAAAATCTATCCGGACAAATTGAGAGATAACCAGGCCAGCTAATGTAGTTATGAAATGTTTGTGTTGTAGGTATTTATAATATCTAGGTAGCTATACAGCCCGTTTTTGTCTAGATGTAATTGTTGTTTAGTTATCAATAAAAATAAAAGTCAAAAACAGGCAACCCGATACTCAACGTCCCCGAAAATATGCAGCCCACATTACAGCACACGTAGGTACCAGAGTAGGTGCCAAGACGTCCTGCTGAGAGGGTCGAAGGATTATGTAAATTGGCTCCACAGGCTTCTACCTATAACAATATTAACTTATCAACCAATAAATCGGCGTAAATATTGAAATAAATGCTGCAACTGGTTCAATGGCTAATTAAATTACCTTTTATTGAGTTTTAAGAGAATTTTGATCCATAATAATCACCGAAAATTAAGTGCGGATCGGAGACTAAACATCAAAGATGAATTTTCTAGTCATTTATATGTGAACAAACTAATTTGCAGCTAATAAATTACTGTATTTACATAAGTAAATAGTTTGTATTTTAAAAAAATTAGAATAAAAAATAATTAGAGATCTTTTTTCATAATACTTCTTATAGATTGATCTCTATGATACCTCGCGTCAATTATTTCTGGAAGTATGCATTCATATAAAATTTTTCCAGATGTTCAATCATATGATGATTCCAGAAATCATAATTTCGTTCTATTACTATATATTTCAAATCGTGTTTAGTATAAACTACGAAATAACATTTCTCTCTTTTGGTGATGTGGAGTTGTCCCTGCACTTGATACATATAATTATCAAAAGTTTTTAGCAAAATTTTGTTACTATCATTTGCATCTAAGGTGCAATAATTAATTAATTTTTCGTTAATGGCTTCATGTATTAATTTATCACGCGCTGAATAAGGACATTTTATTTCGACAATAGAATCGAATCCAATTAATCAGTCTGGAGTGGCACCTAAACATTTTTTCTTCTCGTCAATGAACAAACCGCATGCCTCAACTTTCAAATTTGTAATTTCCATAAATTTTTGCTTGGCCCTTTCTTCATTATCTATGCCATACTGTAGAGAATGTGGTAGTTTTTTATTATTGAATCTATTAGTATACAGCATATGTTTTATTGTACTAGCCGTGTCTGCTTTTTCTCTCATTTTACAAATCTTGCCAAAGTTACTTGCCGTTAATCTTATCTGTCTCTCTTTTTCCCATTCGTTGTTATGTCTCTGATTCACCGTCCTAATTTGAACATTATGACAATCAGATAATGACAATTCATCAAGAAATTGTTTTCTCTTGCTTTCGTATTCCGGAATAGGCATGTCAGGTACCACGATTTTGCACGCTCCGTAATCCGAATCAGCACTTTGAATTCGAATTTTATTTTTTTTGCTTTTCTTTTTTATTGCTTGATTTAGTTTAAGATTTTTGAATTTTTCCAAATATACACCGTTAAAATTATCCCCATTAGTTTTCTTAACAAATGTATATACAAATGTCTCTTTATTATTATAATTTATGGCTGCCGCAAAACGTCTCCCTTGGTACGAGCCTCCCAGCGAAAAATTTATTATTTTTCCTCCCACGAATTTATTCACAACAGAATTGAAGGATTCTACGGCGTTATTGTCTACGTCATAAAGTAAACTGGAGGATAAATTGGCTACTCTATTCAAAGACTGGAAAAATATATCATATAGAGCACTGCTTTTGAAATGTTTGTAATCAATAGTATTTGAATTGTTACCATTGTTACGATCTTTACTACAAAAATAGCTAGCACAGTTACTATGTTCTCCAAATATGTGGGCAGGTCCATTGAGAATATCATTTTTTAAGTTTTCAATTTTTTGTTGAAAAGAAACATTTTCATTTTTGCGGTACTTTATGGCACTAACTACAGCTGCCCTAAATTTAAGAATATTCTGCCGTAAAAAATTTCGTATACACATATCTGATCGAGGAGTTTTTGAAATTTCTCGTATTTTCGTACAGAAATTTCGCAACACATGATTTCGACACTCAATTTTTTCAATAAAATATGTTGGTCCGTAAGGTTTTGCTGTTTGAATTTTTTTATACACACTACTATCCCCATCACCAATAATAGTTTTATATCGCAAATTATGCATTTCTATTGACATTCTAAACCCATCTAGAATAATAGCTGCTTCCATAGAAGTTGAAGAACTGTTCCAGTTTTGAAAACATTTATGAGACGGAACATTTTTTTTATCCTTTTTTTACAAAATTTGCACATTTTATTTTTTACTCCTACGTACATAACTTTTTTACTTCTGGTCCCAATTACGCACCCAACGCCCGAGAGAGCGTTATAATTAGACTTGTAACTTCGTTTTGACCAAGCTCCATCCACTGTTACAGTTATAAAAGGTATTCCGTCGCTATCAATTTCTCCTGCTTCAATTGCCAACTTACGTTCTTCCTTTCCTGCAGCTAGCATTTCTTTTAATGCTAACTCCTCTGTATTTTTTAGCACTTTTTTTTCTATGCGCGCATACGTTGCTGAAGACATTTGAGGAATGTCTAAAGCTGCGGAAAATTCTGTTAATTGTGAATGACCCGCCCCTATTGCAACAGTTCCACACACCGCTGCTTCATTTACTCCACATTTTTTATTTTCATTTTCAGTACTGAATGTATCGGTTATTCCACACATGTTGCATTTATACGTAAAAACACTTTTAAAACCAAAATGTTTTTCCGCTTTTATTTCTACATTTTGAAAAGTACAGCCAAACATATCATGTCGTATTCCTTTTAGAACAGTAAACAGATGATTTATATCAACAATCCTACGTCCAGCAAGAGTAAAATTTGCAATATTGTTTATAAAAAGCGTTCAAATAAATTTTACCTCTAGTAGTCCATGACAATAAAAATGTTTGTCGTAACTTGTACTATTTACATTTGTATCAGTTGTCAATTTGACAGACTATTTATTCTGATGTATACTTAGTTGGAGCTTTTTGAAATTGCTTTGTAATTTAAAATTGATTTAAAATGGTTTTCACTGTTCAACACAAATCATTCATGGTTGAATCTTATTTTTGGAACGGACGTAATATTAACGGACAATGGCACTATTTTCTTGAAGAATGCTTAGAGGAATTTAGAAGTATGTTTCCAAACTTCGTCTTTGATTTTGATAGTTTTTGGTACACAGTTAAATATTGCACTAAGGTTTTCAGAGAAACAGAGAGTGTTATACGGAAAGAAGACAGTGGCCGTCCGAAAAAATGCACGGAAGAGCTAGTTGACGATGTAACGCAAATTATGAATGATACACCAGGAACATCCATACGAGTATTCTCTCCACGAGTGGGTGTTTCAATTGGCACTTGTCATACAATTTTGAAAAAAGACTTACATTTATTTCCATATCGCATGGCCTATTATCAAGAAATCAAAGAAATTGACTATCCTAGAAGAACAACATTTTGTCAGTGGTTCTTAAATAATTTTGATAATGACATTCTTGACAAAATTTTTCTCAGATGAATCATGGTTTTATCTGAATGAATATGTTAACTCACAAAATATAAGGATGTGGAATACTAAGAAACCGCATGACTGTTATGTTGTTCATCCACAGAAAATTGGTGTATGGTGTGCGATTAGTCGAAGGAAAATCATTGGCCGTATTTTCTTTAAAGGAGAAAGGTATCGACAAGAAATTATTATGACATTTATTGAACAGCTTAATGAAGAAGAAATAAATCAGGGTTACTTTCAACAATACGGAGCTAGAGTGCACACAGCTTGTGAAACAATTAATATGATACGGAAATTTATCAAAATCGGTTGATAAGTTTAAACATCGAACATGAATTTCCAACAAGATCTTGTGATGTTAACCTCTGTGATTTTTTTCTGTGGCCATTTTAAAGAACTCAATTTTTTGGGTACAGATACCTGATCTTGCAGACCTTCAGATCAGAATTGCTGAAATAATTAACGAAATCGACGATATGCTACTACAAAACGTTTTCTCCTTCATTAGAAGAAGATGTTAGAAATGTCTCGAACAAGGTGGTGGCCACTTTCAACAATTTTTATAAAATGTTACTTGTTTGTTGCAAATAAACGTATCTCATTTAGTTAAATATTTTAATTTTATTATTTTGACATTTATCATGTCATTCAAACAAATAATTCATAACCAACAAAATTCATATTAAGAACTTAAGTAAAAAGCTAAGATATACGTATAATTTCCATGGGCAACTGCGAGGTAAAATTTAATTGAACGCTCGTTATTTCCTGTTTCAATAAAAACCTCATCGGATATATCCGAATCAAAACTGTCGTCGCGTGCCGAATTTGTCTCAGTGAAAACAATTTCATTATCTACAATATTACCACGTTGAGACACTATTCGATTTTTTATCCGAATTTGTTTCATCAACTGTTTTCTACTTTTCCGTTTTGCAGCGGTTGTCAATCTTTTTTGGGAGTGAAGTCCCATTGTTGTTTATATTTCAAAATTACAACGGTCACCAACACTAATATCATATGGTCATATCTTTATCGAATTATATACATTTTTCCAAGTAACCAGGTGATTAACTTTAAATGACTAAGAAGGATTAGAAAGCCAGGTAATGCCGTAACCACTTTTAGAGGAAAACAAGTTAATACATTTGTTTGTCTTTTACTTTACGCAAGCATCTAAGTATTTCAATTAGGTATGTATGGGTAAAATTGTGTAGCTTTACTACACTACTTATTTTATATTAGAACCTATTAAGTTACATTTGTTATAATAATACATCTATTCTTTATCTACGATTCAAAAAATTTTAGGCGGAAATACACAGATCATCTATCTGCTGAAAACAAGGCATAAATACATCCCAAGTAGCTGATGTGTCAATAATCAAATTTGTTTGCTAATTTACATAATCCTTCGACCCTCTCAGCAGGGCGTCTTGGTGCCTAGTCTGTTGTAGTATGCTGTAATGTGGGTTGCATATTTCTGAAATGGTAATTTTTCGGGCACTAAAGTAGACCCTTAAGGGCACACAACATTATTAATGTTCAAAGATACCTCCATTATTATTAATACACAAATTGCATCTCTTCACAACAGAATTTGTAGCATTGCGGACTTTACGCCTATCGATGTTATTAAAAGCAACTAAGACAGCTTCTCTTAAATCGTCGATTGTTTCATATGTTCTTTTGTACACTGTGTCCTTTAGTACACCCCACAAGAAAAAATCCAAAACCGATAAATCAGAGGATCTGGTCGGCCATTCAATGGGTGCATTTCGTCCTTTCCATTGATTAGGGAAGTTCAAATTTAAATAATTTCTACCATTCAGTTGATTGTGCGGAGGCGCTCCGTCATATTGAAACCATTGCAGCATTGCTCGAGTTCTTAAATTTAAATTATCTAACATTTCCTCGAAATCTTGTTGTAAAAAATTAAAATAACGATTGCCAGTTAGTGATCCATCAAAAATAAAAGGAGGAAGAACAGTTGATCCTATAACACCACACCAAACATTAAACCCAAATTTAATTTGTGGTCTCCTATGTTCAACGTGAAGTGGATTTGTTTGAGACCATATGTGCTCATTGTGCCTATTAAACATTCCACAATTTGTGAAACGAGTTCATCAGTCCATAATATTTTCATTGAAAAGTGTGGATCGTTTTGACACTGATCTTTAAATTAAACCATCTACAAAAAGCTATTCGTCTGATGTTATCACCTTCATGTAAAGTTTGTGATACTGATAATTTGTAGGGACGAAATTTATGCTTCTTCAACACTCTGACAATAGTGCGTTGAGAGGAACCCATTTCTGTTGAAATTTGTCGGATCGATGTAGATGGATTCTGAGCGACACTTGCTAATATGTTTATTTCTCTATCTTCATCCATCCTTTTTTTGATTTTGGTTTAACGAACGAACCATAATCTGCTAAATTATCCCATAATCTCTTAAAAGTAGGTAGCGACGGCTGACGTCGATCAAAATAATTTTCAAAATAAACTTCAGCAGCTCTAGTAGAATTTTTCTGGCACTGAATGTAACATTCAACCATATCACGCTTTTGTACGTTAGAAAATTCCATAGTTCCATAGAAATTAATAGTTAATTGTCAATGTTTGACAATTAACTTGACTTAAAAGTAAAAATTAACAGCTCTCACTTCTGTGACTCAACGTGAAAGCAATGTTAGTATATTTATCTCGACTGCTCCAACGAACACTATTGTAACTCAGATTTCTCGTTTTTTGAATTACAAAACACGAAACATTTTTTTATTTTAAGTTTTTATCTTATAAAGTGAACAATCATAGAAATGTCTATATCCTCTTAATTTTTTAAAATAACCATATCAAACCTTATATCATTGTAATCAGCAAAAAATAAGCTTTTTAATAATGTCAAAACCAACTATGGTTTCTATTTAAAAAAACACTAGTTTGTGTCATAACTCGATAATGGTGAACGAAAGAAAAATATTAGTTACATTGTTTTATTTGGCGTAATATTATCTAAAACTTTTGTCTGAACACTTTTTCTCTAAAATTACTATTAACGATGCTAATAATGTTTAAAGAAAATCGTAAAATTTAGTTTTCTTTGAATATCTAATAAGCGATGAAAGTTATCGGAGAAACAAAAGCAGTTTTAAATCAAACTCGTAAAACTGCGCATCTTTCCCCATTTAAGCGTTTTTCTATCTCCAGTAGTTTCTGAGATCCCAATGCTAAACATTCAAAAAAACTCACCTGTATACAAAATTACATATACAACGATACAATACAATAGGTCACAACACAATACGAATATCGAATATGGGGAAATACGACAACCTACAACGAGCCACAACAAACAGGAAAAGCGTAAGTGCTGTCATCTATCGCATTCAAATACTACAAACCCCAAAACAGAATCGACAGATGGCGCTACAATCAGTAATTTTTTCGATACATTTAACTTCCCCACCCCTGCTCACAACTTTCAAAATTTCCCATTTCTTGGAATCATCCAGTATTAACTTATACTAATTCTGAGTAGGATTTTGGAATGTTGGGAAAATCTAACAATTCTACATATCACCTCTATTGAAAAATCTCGTACTTCGAATCATTTCACAACACAATATTGTAAGATTAAATATCTCATCTAACCTGAAATAAGACTAAGACCGTTCTAATCTATATATTCTTTTTTTTTAGTTAGTGGCAGAAAGCACTACACTAGAAGATGCGACTTCATTCACATTGATCTTCAACCAGGTGAATGCTCAAAGGAATCCAGGACAAATAATCAGGCGCAAATAGAATACTGTCAACAATGTGATACAGACTATTGTAATTCTTCGAATATGCCCACGACTAGTATTTATTGGTACGCTTTAGCACTAGTATTTAGTATTTTACTGCTAAAGCAATAAAAAATTAATACGTAAATTATTATTGTTAATTTTAATTAGTTGTGTATATTTGCATTTTTTTAACATTTTTTTAAATGTATAAACAATAGTTCAAAAATATCCGTGCTACTACTTAATGTTACATTTCTAGTCTTAGATAATTATTGTATTAAATATACATGTGTGCAAATTTATAAAATGGAAGTTCAAACATGATGATAAAAATTTAAGAATAGTATATTAAAAAACAAGTTTCATAAGGCACCATGTTACCGCACGAGATCAGTTTAGAAAACGAGCCGCGATAGCGGCGAGTTTTCTAGAGCGAGTGCGGCAAAAGGCCTTATGAAACGAGTTTTTTATACTATTTTTTCTATTTTGCGTTTTTTACATTAATAAATTGCTTAAATTGGAATTATTTAATTTGAAAGTTCAGAGTTTAATTTTTATATAAAGCATGCAGTTGGTCACATTGATACTTGACATTTTCAAATTTAAATCTTGCTATCCGCGAAGTATATTATATTACATATTATTTATTAATTTTCGTTAACATTACTTGATATTTCATTTAAAAATATAAACATGAGTGACAGAAACATATATATGTTGTTGTCAATTGTATACAACATACGTTGTTTGTGTAAAATACGGACATATATCATATCTGTCAAATGTACATAAATTCTTAAAATCAAATGACAGCGATAACATTGAAAAATGAAAAAAAGCGTATCGAAATTAAGCTCATTTCGATACTGTTTTGGGTTTCATAATGAGTTCATTTCGAACGCAAAATAGAAAAAACTAATTTTTAATACTTAATGTTTTGACTTCACTCTTGATCGGATTATTCCGATTACAAAGATCGCACTTAAAGTTACACATATATTTTCTGTATTATCGTCAGGGATAGATTTAATGTTTTGTATGATACGTATATTTACCAGGCATCATTCTTATACATATAATAAATCACAAATTTATTTGACAACAGCTACGTTTACATGAAAAATTACTGCAATAGTTATTAAAAACTCTACTTCATAAGAAATATAAAATATTGTTGTTGATAAACATCACTTGAATTTAAGTCTAGCAATTATTGTAGCCGACATTTGAAAAATAATTAAAAGAATTTGTCAGTCTAGCGTTTTATATTTTGTTTTTCTCGCACTAACTTTAAAAAATATCGTATTTGATCGACAAGCCAAGAATCACGTTTCTTAAAGCACATATTTTATTAACCTAACGCAAGAAACAATAAAAAATATACCTCTAACTCATTAACATAACCTTATATAACTTGCTCGTTTAGTTCATACTTGTTATTGATTTAACGGCGTAGATTGCCAATAGATTTAAAAGCATTGTTGCAAGTATTTACATAAAAATTAACTACAGATATTACTATGAGTTTTTAATAATATTACTTGATTTACTAAATCATTTTTACTTAAAGTGATGTTATCAGCTGTTCAGACTGGTTTTTACAATAGCTTAACTAAAAATAGTTTATATAAAAGTTAATGTTATCCGGGTTTGTCAACGTAGTGAATAACACCTACTTAAATTAACAAGTATTCCATTAAACTTAATTCTTCCGATATTAAAATGTAATTTACATCAAGCAAACAGCACTTTTCAATATTTTATTTTAATAATTTTTAGAAACTATAATTTTATCCAATTACCGTTACAGAAATGCATACAATATTAGTATGAGCTACCTTAGATATTTTCAGCTGTTTCAGAATTCTCCTCGGAAAGCGATTCTTTCACTTCTTTCATAGGTAACCAAATTCATAAAATTTAATCATTTTGAAGAACCAATTTAGAAAACAACGAACATAACCTCTTCAAGAAACCGACTAAATTTATATACAGACACAAAAATGATATAATATTCAATGATGTTAATGGAAGATTTGATCACTAATTTATGATTTGTTCACTTTTAACTAAATTCGATTAACGAAAGGTTTCTAATAATTCTGCTACCGTACAGGGCGCTAAAGATTTGAAATTAAATGTGCATTTCAAGTATTATTTTGACTTGTAATTCATCGTTATTGACATATTTTGGTATAGTCAATTGCATTTTCGCAATTCAAGCAAATTGATAAAGTATCCGAAAAAGAATAATTGATAATTGCACATGTATTTTAAGAGAAATAATTTAATTTTAATAATAATAAACACTAGTTAAGCCTGATAAAATATGAATTTTAACCAATCAGAGTATTAAATCTAAATTAGTCATAAATTTAACAAATTATTGTTTTAAAGAGATATTAACTAAATAAATTTTGTAAAATATTAAGATTTGTTTCTGTGGGTTTTGAAATCTTTTTAGAAATGTTAAAATCTAGGACATCACATCAATTAAATTAGCCTAATTTAAAGGTTAGAATCATAGGAATTGGTTTAATAGAACTAGTTCATGGGAACTAATTTAAAAAACTACATACTTAAAAAACGAATTATTGCTGACGATTTACTCATGAATCTGATAATGCCATTATACTTTATAACAAATTGTAACACAGTTATGCTTCATCAAAAACTACACACTACACATCTCTATTAGTTTATATAAAATTTTAGAAAATTCAAAGTGCAAAAATGTTTTTATAAAAAATCAATTGTACATGTTTTGTATAAATCTAACATTTTAAGCGGTATTTTCATATGTATAATATATAAATATAGTTCTTGTAACATGTTGTAATTATAATATTTTTGTTTGGTTCCGATTGTTTTTTTTTGTACTCCCCATCTCTTATTTAATATATAAATATCTGCGGGTTATTTGAATAATTGAATTTATGCAGTCGAAAAGGCTTCAATTAAAACTACCGGATTAGATAATGAAATTATAATGTGAATTTTAATGTGTCTATACATTATAGAGAACGCATAGTAAATTGAATAATAAGTATGGAATTTCTTCTGCTTAAAGAGCATAATGTACATAATTAATTCACAAAAGGCAATTGTACCGCCTACTTAAATTAACTCATTTAATGCTTCTTTGCCCGTTTTACGACTGTTTTTCTATGTCGATTTGTTTTTAAAAGCGATAAAAATATTAAAAAAAAACTTTAGGCAGATTATATTTAGATAAAGTGCTTTATAATTGTTTAAATTAATTTTTTTTTTTGTAGCTAAAAACATAACCTTTTAAAATCAAATGTGGTATAGTACATAATTAAGAAATAATGAAAATATAAAATTTGCTAGATAGAAAAAATTTAAAACAATGTTTCACTTCTCATATATTAATAATTTTTAAATTATATTATTTACAAATATATCAAATTGAATAATTTAAAAAATTAAAATTAGACATTTTCTGGCATATTTGAGATAATTCCTATTTTCAACAGAAAACACCCCCTATTCTGAGAAACCTGCAACCAAATGGTCAACTCATGTAAAATGTTGGTTTCAAATTTCTATTATATCATTTTAATTTAGTTATGAATTAATTAATTACAATTTCCATTCTAATTATTTCTTAATTAATAATTTTATTTACTATCGAACTGTTTTTTTCTACATGTTAAAATTGTACCGACTCCTGTATTTATGCTGACAAAATTTTATGGCCACATTTAAAAATTCCATTTAAACTATATCACGTAAGGTAGGTATCATTTTTAAATATTTTTCGCAAGGAATATTTTAATTATATTATTTTCATTGACATCCCAACTCTTTAGCTCGCGTCTTTAACTAATTCTTAATTCTTAGATATCGCTATTTGTAATTTAACTGTTTTTTTCTACATGTTAAAATTGTACCGACTCCCGTATTTATGCTGACATAATTTTATGGCCACATTTAAAAATTTTATCTAAACTATATCACGTAAGGTAGGTACCATTTTAAAATATTTTTCGCAAGGAATATTTTAATTATATTATTTTCATTGACATCCCAACTCTTTAGCTCGCGTCTTTAACTAATTCTTAATTCTTAGATATCGCTATTTGTAATTTGATTGGTTGTCCTTAAACTAGATCATAAAACGACCCTTTTCAACCACGGATTTTCTTTAGACAAACTCTCTCTTCGTCTCCTAAATTCATGAGGTAAACATCTTTCACTACAAGTGCTTGTTCAAACACACATAGTGAAGCGCTGTCCGGCTTTTTTTTCTACCACATGTCCGATCGCGACATCATTCAAGGCTAACCTCTGTATTGTCGATACAGAAATTATAGAAAATTATATAAAAAACTACTAGTCATCCGAAAAAACAATGAAACACCCTACATATATGTGGTAAGATAGAAGTCGCTTTGTTTGTCGATGTGTCATTATATTATTGCAGTATAAATCAAATTGGTACTGCGAAGTCAAATTGAAGTCGATTATTTTTAATAAATGACAAATATTTGTGATTCCGAAAGATGTTAAATTTATATAATTTATTAAATATATATTATTTATAAAATTTAAACGGGACTAATTTTTTTTTTAATTTTGCGCAGATCACTGATCCGGGATGGGTTGATTTTCAGCAAAAGTGGGAGCTTGAAGAGGGAACAATAGCGAGTAGAATTCTCTCAGGTCACCTTAGTACTATAGAAACTATGAGTGAACCACAAGTGCATGTTTCTGTGGAGCAACGGATAATTATTAAGTTTTTGGCCAAGGAGGGTGTGAAACCAACGGAAATTTTGCTGAGATTACAAGCACAGTTCGGCGACAACATCTTGTCACGAACCCGTGTTTTTGCATGGTACAAGGAATTTTTCAGCTGTATATGTCGAGCAGTGTACACTGCCCGATATATAAAACCCGTACACTAACATATTATCAATGTAAGCCAGGCTTATCAAATTTGACATATTTTATTTGGCTTGTCAAATTTGACTTAAGTTATAGGTATTAGTAATGTATGTATAACCATGAAGTCTATAAGCGACAATACGAATATATTTATCCCATTTACGCAACTAAAAAACTATAATTTTATGCTTATAAGAGTTGTACAAGTTTTATATGTCGCGCAGTGTACTACCGAATTCAAAAAAAGTGGTACAGTCATATTTTAATCGGTTTAAATTAGGCTGCGTGAATGTAGGTATATATTAAATGTAGGCGTCATATTTAAATATTCCAATAACCTATAAATGTCAAATAACATATACGTTGATATACAAGTAGGTGTAAGTGTCAAAAATGACGTATGTTACTACGATCTCAAGTACCTTAGCAACGTCACAATACTAAAATGTTTAAATTACATATAACTTCACTACTGTACTACTTTTTTTTGCATTCGATAGTACCTACTATTTACAGAATCAGAAATCAGACAAAAAGAAAATTTCTTTACTTGAATGGAGTAGCAACGCATGTCGGGTTTTTCTAGTGTTTATAGTAAAAACGACAGGATGAAGTACAATTTTAAAATGTAAATTTTACGGACAAAAAGCTGTTCTACTCATTTTGACGATTGTTAATATCTTAACGAAATTAACACGTTGTGATTCAATTCCAAGTTTTGAAGGTTATTGAGATGCAAAATGTCAATGTAAACTGTCGGACAAAAAACCTGTCGGACTCATTTTGACGTTTGACAATATTTTAACAAAATTAACACGTTGTGAATCAGTTTTTAAGTTTTGAAGGTTATTGAGATGCAAAATGTATATTATCTGTCATATAGATCTATTTAAATATTTTATTTATAACCTATAACAATTCATGTTATTTTTGAAACATCGATTACCCATTTTACAATGCAAAACAATTAATTGGACAATTTTCATGTCCGGCAGTTTACGTAGTATTTAAGAGAAAAATCAAATATAGATTAAAAAAAAAACAGTTTAATTTTCTATTTACACAGAAAACTACATATATTTTAAGGTAATTTGTTTTAAAATTTTTCGAACAATATAGGAAAATGTATGAAAATTAACAAAAGTAAGGTTTGTATTTTTTATTACTTCATTTATTCCATTCATTTAAATATTAGAACATATTTCATGGGTTTTAACCTTATCATTATTATAAACAGGCTTTTAATGATTCTTCTCAATCACTGTCTAAAATTTCTTTTACACTTTCATTATATATTTTGTATTCGTTTTTTATATTTTCATTTTGGAATAGGTACACATTTAGTTAGGTACTCATGCTTGGAACAATTAAAAACTACTTCATATTTTCTGAAAGAATTATTATAACGTGAAAGAATCGTATAACATTATTTACAACGAAAATACTTCCTGTAAAAATATTATTTGAATAAAAATAATAGAACGATAGTAATTTGAATGTTTGTCAAGCTAAAATGTCAAATGGCATTAAACCTAGTTTGGATGTAGTCGTTAACAAATTAACTCTATACATTTCTAAAGCTCTAAAAAACTTTCAGAAGTATTTCTGTATTTCTAATAAAAAAATTACGTTGTATATAATTAATTACTATTATTATAAATAGAATTTATTCTTGCCGGTATTGACATAAATAGGGGTGGAAGTGGAACACCTGACAGCAGTAGCGACCATTCTTACAAAATTGTCTGCAAGTGTTTTTTATTTCTCATTTTATATACATATTCTATATTATTATTCCTCCTTATATTAAATAATTGCCTTTTTCAAAGCATTTGAAATAAATAGACCTACTTTTACTGCTATACATACACTTTAAACAAAATGTGTCTTTCTTCAAAATTTCTTTATTTATAAAATTCCTTGTAAATATTGTCGTCAAACTGTCAAACGTCAAAATGAGTCGCCACTTTACCTTTGAGATAATTTAAATTGGCGTAGGTAGCATCTGACGTCATCAGAACTTTCCAAATTAAATGTATTTATACTAAAATATATCTTCTATATACTTCTAATTTTACGTTTATTTTCATAAAAGTTGTTCTATGGATATATGTAAAGTTAATAAAATTTCTTATGCTTGTTGTTTTATATGATAGAAAAAATCTATAACGTGATATATCTATAACGTGATACGTCTACTTCTTCCAGACTGCAAGTTTATCGACACACCTTTTTGCCGTCTGTTTACTAATAAAATATCCACCGATTTTTTTTTAAATTAAACTTCATGTAATTTACTAAATATTATCAAAACATGAAATACAATATCAGAGTTATTAGTTTTTTGTCAATCGTAGTGATTGCACTTATGATAAAAGAGGGTAAGCTTTGAAAATGCAATAATTAAATTCGTTTTTCCAGTATTACTCATTTCAAATTATTACACTTACTTAATATTAACACTTCAGGTTTCGCGATACGATGCTTTGAATGTAAATCTTATACTGATCCTAAATGTGCCGATCCATTTGATAATAGAACCGTAGGTTTAACGGAATGTGTTCCAAGAAATTTACATAACGAACAAATTCAAATTCCAAAAATGTGTCGGAAAATACGACAAAAAGGTATAAATATATATCAAAGTAGATATTGAAATTTTTTTAATAATTGAATCTCATTATATTGCAGTTCATGGTACTTGGAGGTATATTAGAGGCTGTGCTATTTTCGGTGAAGTAGGAATTCGAGGAGATGAAAGATTTTGCCTTATGAGAACTGGGACATACAATATATTCATGGAATATTGTACATGTAATAGTAGGGACGGTTGCAATAGTTCTAATTTATTCAAGACGTCAAATATGTTATTTGGGGGTTTAATTTTGTGGTCGTTGTGCAGATTATTCTCTACATAAATTACCAAATGTTTTGGTTTCTTTCAGTAAGTACAATTTTATGAAATGCCAAGGAGTTTTTAAACATGTTATTATATAATAAGACAGCAAATTATTTTGAGAGAAAATCATTTCTGTTAGAAATAATTTGATGTAAAACGAATCTCAAAATAAGTATATTCTTGTGGTCTTTTGATTCGATATATATTTGTCAAATTTAAAACTTTGTAAGTAAGAATAATTGTGACATTAAAATAACATTGATACTGAAATATGTGATCTAGTATTTTCTCGAAGGAAAGTAATAGGGTAAATGGAAATGACGTGTATTTTTGGATCATAATTTTCTATCAAATCATTCCCCATGTAAGAATCTATTAAAATAACGAAGAAATTACTAAATTTATTTTGTTATCTAAATGTAAATTTGTGGTTTTTGGCAAAATTTTAAATTTCTAGCCATTTTATGTGTTCGAGTGTCAAATGTAAATATTACAACCGTCTGATATAGTATTTAATTCCCGACTGAAAATTTAAAACCATTTTTTTTATTAACGATTCTTTACAAAAACACAACATAAACAAATTGGTTTTAAATAATGACAATCTGTATTATTTTTGTATATTGTCTGTCATGATGTAATATCTAATGTTACGTACTTTGATGTATATATATATAATTTTTAGATATATTTTTTTTATTCTCAACATATGTAAATTAATATCTTCAATGTTTATTATGCATTAAGCAAATCTACATTAACATCTCCAGTATTTTTATTAAATTTTATTGACATCAAATGCCTTTAAAAGTGAAGAGTGTCATTTGTCTGATGCATATTTCGTATACACCAAAAATTGGTCACTCTTTCGTAAATCTTAAGTTCAAATTGGTGGCTATTAACGAGAGTATTTTTTTATGAGTTTTAAATAGAATAGTCTTAAGTTATTTAATATTATCGTATTGGTAGAATATAACTTTTATTTATATTTACTATAATATTGCATTTTGGTGTTGATAAAATTGCGATTTCTAATTTAAAGTTGATCCTGCAAAATTAAATATCTCGAATTATATTAACCTATTTTTTATAAATGACGTAATCTGAGATGTAATCGAATTTCTAATGTTTGTGTATACTCTTCTAAGAAATCCGTCCATTTTTGATCTGTTTTATATATGTCATATTTTTATTGTTCTTAATAAATATTAAAAAAACATTTTTCTGTCTTTATAACCCTTCCTTAAATTTTTCTCCATTGAAAAATAACGAGATATCAAAAATTATCTTGGTCAACGGTGGCTATGAAGTGGTCATTTTGAGAAAATTCTGATAAAATTTTCAGGTAATGTCACAGCTGGTTTCATAATATATTTAAACAATCTTTTATTTTTTAAAAGGACTTTTAGTAAAATATTTCATCTTATAATTACCATTTAGCTTAAATCTGATTTCAGTTAAAGGAAGAAAAATTGGACCTGATTTAAATGACCATTTAACCTACAAATAACAGGCTACAATCGTGGTATTTTGTAACCGTAAATATGAATGAATTTAAACTCGTATTTGTTTAAATGTAAATACAGTAATGAGTAATGACAGATATAGAATGAATATTGTGCATAAGTTTGATAACGAAGCAGAAAAGCAGTTATTAATAGTTTTTTATCTGCAGGCGTTTTGAAACGGTTTGAAAATCATTTTATAATCACTTTTATACGCATGCGTCAATTACAATCATTTCCAAACTATCCCCAATAGTGATGGAATAATCCGAATGAAAATACTCGGTGATGCCGAATATCGAACTACTCGGATGATTCCGAGTATTTAAAATTAATCCGAATTCATACTCGGCAACGATATTGTGTTCCAACTTCGGTCAATATTTCAATGCAACGGAATCAACGGATTAATCTAGACGGCATCGAACGTTGTTTTGTATTCTGCATATCTATTAATAGTTTTTAATATATTTATCGTCCATATATATATGTACCTTAATAAATAAAATTTGGAATAAATTAATAAATAATAGTTATAAAACTTAACTTAATCTTTATTTCTATAAAAAGACTAAGTACATAAAACAAAATTTATAAACTTACTAAAAGAATAACAAATATATAATAAAACATACGTAATAAATAAATATAATGAGTAATAATGACAATATTAAATATTCTTTAAATAAAAGAAAACAATACTTATCACCGATAATGGGTTTCATTAGGGAATAACGTAGTCTATTTACAATCAAAAATTAAAAAAAAAAAGTAATTGCACCACTGAATTAACTATACTCATATAAGAAAAAATTAAATTTAAAAACAAGTATTGAGAAATAAAATTTTTTCGAAATCGGTTGAATATGCCGAGTATATAAACCATCCGATTCCGTACACTCGCACTCGAATATCAGATTAATCCGAATATTTACATCACTGATGGTATATATGTGGAAGTGATAAGATTTCGAAATCGGATGAATATGCCGAATATATAAACCATCCGATTCCGAATACTCGAATATCAGATTAATCCGAATATTTTCATCACTAATCCCCAATTTTGTCGTTGCTAAAACGAATTTCAAATTCGTGGCAGCTAGTGACATCTACCATGCAAATAGTAGAATTTCAGAATTTTCAAATCTTGAACAACATATCTGGTGAAACCTATAGCAATTTGGAAGTGGATTTTTCCAAACAAAACCAAGTGATATAACCTTCCATTATATTTTACTTTATTAACGCACATTTAGATTGTAATTTTGGACAATGTCAAGAATCTGCTTGAGATTTGTATTTGGAAAAAAATGATTGGAACCTTTAGAGGACCTCAAAAGGAACAACTTTGCTTTATAAACTTATGAGGGCAAAGCTACAAAAAAAAAAAGAAAAAATTAAATTAATTAAGTAACCTTTCTTTTCGTATACGTTCAACCCAGACACAACTAACCAAATTTCCTGCTATTTGTGTGCACTAATGGGTCGGTTGGGTTGGGTGAAAATGCGTGCATTTAAATACATGAACTTCCGAAATTTGGTTAGTTGTGCTTGTGTTGAACGTACACAAAAAGTTAGGTTATTTAATTGTTTTAATTTTTTTGTAGCTTTGCAGTACGTTTGCCATAATAAGTTTATAAAGCAAAATTGTTCCTTTTCAGGCCCTCTAAAAGTTCCAATAATTTTTTTCCAAAAAAAAATCTCAAGCAGATACTTGACAAACTCCAACATTGGAAAGCTAAGACTTATGATAAATATTTAAAAAAAAATTAGGCGATCGGATCAAGTACCAACTCAGTGGTCACTAATTTGCTGTTGCCACTTTGTAAACGCTAAAGAAAATATTTCCTCTATATTTAGTGGTATTATACAAGTTAAAAGTAGGTTAAAAGTGGTTGCATCTAAAATAATTCATAGAAAAAATGCTTTCCTCTATCGTTGATTCAAGGAGTCATTTGAGATGCGTAACGACTGTCAACGACATGGCAGTTGACAGAAATCTCGGAACTTTTCCAATGTAATTTGAATTTTTCGCTTAAGAAATTTATTTTTCGTGAAAAATAAAATCTTGTATGAACCACATATGGGCAATCGTATTGACCTCGGTCGACATTCATCCCTCGCGCTGAATTAACGTCGATCTCAGAGCAATATAATACCCATAACATCCTCGGTGCATAAATAACTATTTCAGTTTCTAATTTAAGTGACATGACATTTGCAATCACGCATATGCTTACATTGCAACAACGAATTTATCTGATTAAGTATTATCGAATTGGTGGTATTTCATATTAAACAGCGATCAACAAATTGAATGTTAAATTCCCTTGGCATTAATATCGCTATCAATTCTTTTAAAAAACTTGTTAAGAAATTTGATGAAACTGGTTCTGCGTCTAGAAAGAAGAAAGCATAAAAAACAATACAATGAAGATGACGCATTCTAGCTATGGGATTTGTACTAGAAGATCCAAAAGTATCACTACAAGAGAGGGGCGAAAATGGGTGTAAGCAAGAGCTTACTGCAAAAAGTGTTTAAGGAAAACTAGAGTCATCTATACAAACCCAAATTTATTCTTACTCTAGATCCCGGGGACGAGGTGGTTAGATTAAAATTCTGTGCTTGGGTTGGAGAAAATGTTGGGGATGATAAATTTTTTCATCATAACATTTTGTTTTCGGATGAAGCTACTTTTACCAATAATGGTTATGTGTCACCCCAAAATTACAGATACTGGACACAAGACAATCCAAATTTTCGTATTAATCGGAAAAATCAGCGTTATAAGAAAGTAAATGTATGGTGTGGAATTTTTTTCAATAAAATTTTAGGTCCCTTTTTTCGAAAATCAACACAATTATTTGGATGTTACAAAATTTTGTTTCATCATCGTTGGAGGATATTAACAGAGATGATGTTGTTTACTTTCAACAGGATGGATGCCCTGCAACTAATTTAATTAAAAACTACCTTGACAACCACTTTCCTGAAAGATGGTTGGGTCGTTTTGGACCCATTCATTGACAAGCTCGCTCGTCCGATTTAACGCTGATGAATTTTTATTTTTGGAAACACGTTAAACAAAGAGTGTACGAAAATAATAATTTTGAAGCATTAAGAAAATAAATACAATCAGTAGTAAAAAGGACATTTTAGAGTCGAAAAATGAGTGGAAGTAGGTGGGGGTTACGTTGAATAAATTATTTGTTGTTATTTATCACTTATCAATCACATTCTCAATCTATATACATTAGAAAATATTTCATAAAATCTTATATTTATAATAAAGAATTTCTTTTAGTTAACCAGTTTATTATAAAATTATTTTATATCTAGAAAAATGTATAATAAAATATAAAACAAAATAGTTTAAGAAAAATATTAACATCCTCTTTGTACAAGTTTGCATCAAATCCGTGAATACACTGGATAACTTTGCAATTTAAACTAAATTTTATCATTTTAGAATCAATAACGAAATCGGGATTATCAAATTGAAGTTCTACAAATCTTTTTAATTTATTCAATAATTTCTTTTTCCGTAAAAACTACATTGGAGTACAAAATTTTAACTTTAAACTTCTTTGTATGCTAAATAGAATTTTTCCAAAAACTTGAATTGTATGTATTGCTTAAATTGCAAATCAAAATTTCATCTTTCAAATTTAAAAGCATATTTAGGATATACAAATTCAAAAGAAAATGCATATTTTGTATAACTATATTTTGTATGTATAACTATATTTTGTCAACAACCTAAGAATATTGTTTCTACAGTTGTTTAAATAAAGTCTGGTAGGTTTCATATAATAGAAAGTATATCTCCGCTATTGGCAAGCCTGGACACACACCTATTTGATGACTTATAGTATGATGATATAACCTAATTTATTTTACGTTAATTGTAAACAAACAACAATTTATTAAAACATTTATAAGTGCCTTTCTAAGTATAGGAAAAAATGTTTCACATAAATTGCAAATTCAGTTTTTGTTTGATAGTCTTTATTAGTTTATTGGCTGGAGGTAAGCTACTTAGCTTATTTTGATTATTCATATTAAATTTGCTATATTATTTTACCCTTTTTTTAAAGGATTAGCTGTAAGATGTTATCAATGTGGTTCAGACCATGACAAGAAAGGACAAGATAACTGCGGTGCATACACTACATTTGATAAAAATCGTCATATTGCCGTTGAATGCAATAGTGACGAAAGCCATATGCCTGGATCATTTTGTGTTAAGATAGTCCAACAAGGTCCTAAAGGTTTTATATGTAAGTCCTATTATATACACCACAATATGAATTGAGTAAATTCCGTTCCTTTTCGCTGAGAGAATCTTTAAGAATACGGAGCTAATATTTTGCAATATTTTAGGGGACGGACGTTGGAGACAGGTAATACGCAGATGCGCATCCGTTGCAAATACAGGTGTAACTGGAGTTTGTAATTGGGGTGTCTTTGAAAATGGAGTATTTTGGCAAGAGTGTTATTGCTCAGAGGATGAATGTAATTCATCAAATATATACAAGGCATCCACCGTTCTATTACTAACGTCGACAATATTAATTTTACGGATATTATTTTAACCCAGATTTGATGTGTGAGTTAATTTTAATACTTGTTTTTTGCATCCGTCCACTTAATCGGTTTTTTTATGACAAATTTTATATTATTGTATATATTAAGATGTCTGCTTTAAATTAAATGTAAGTCTGCCAGGTTAGATGTATTTTACTCATATGATAATTATTATTTAGATATTTGAATTTTTAATAAATTCTAGCATCTTATAATATGTACTATTGCGGCATTTAAAATCCGGACGATTAGATATTTATTTTCACTATAATTAAGCATTGTAATTCGGTTTTTGTATAATTGAATTGTTGTGTAGATGACAGCATACTGAGACATTTATCTGTAACCTCTCACGCAAAATTATATTATACATTTTGTTATAAAATTATGTTACTTAGTGAATAAATGAAAAACAAGAATTTATTAATCGGAATACTACAATTATTTGGTTTTAATTTTTAATATTTTATTTCAGCACAATTTCTGTCTAACACCTCTTGTAAACATCTAGGAATAGAATGTTATGACATTATGTATAAATTCTAGTGACAGATCATTCCAAATATCATGTTTTTTTCGCAGACGCCCGATTTCTCAAGTCTGAAATTTGTCTCAGCCGTTTTCTTGCTGTGTGGACACATCCGGGGGAAATGTGTTGCGGTCACTGCATTTACTATTGTTTCGAACACATCGTTTCTTATACAATTAATAAAATTTTCATCCTGTTAAGGAGTTGACACAAGGATACCACAGGAGCCTCATTTTCTATTAATAGCTGACAATTCTTCTTCTGGTAACGTAATTATTTGAATTTAAGTTTGAATATTCAAATGTGGCACATTAACTTTATATTTTGACAAATCTGAATATGACACTGACAGATCTGTAAACAGAAACAGACATAAAAAAAGCCATATTCAAACCAAACAAATTAAGTGTCCGATTTTTAAATGCTGCAATAGTACATATGGAAGTTATAATGTCAGGTATTTTTTTAATTTTTATAACAATTAATGTATATATTTCTATGAATCTATTGATATATTGGTTTCATTAATAATAGATACAATCAATTAATTATAATTATTTGTGTAAATTTCATTATCTCACTTAGCAGCATTATTTCCCCTGTATATTGTTAATATTTTTTCTTTTGCTAGAAATCCTTTCCATTTATTTATATTTTTCTTGCATATCTATAAAAAATCAAAGCGTTGAAGATATCAGTATCAGCTGATACTGCGCTCTTCATATCTGTATCTACCTCGAATAAACTTGCTATTCTATTGCATTTTATAATATTTTAACAATGTTTGTCAATGTCAATACAACATACATTAGAATCATTTATTTCTTAAATTCTTTAATAATAATATGTAATCATTTTATAATGCACAGTTCATACACACCAAAAATTGATTACTCTTTGTTAAATATTGAGTTCAAATTTGTTGTTATTATTGAGAACGAAAACACTTTTAGAGTACTAAAATTAATATAGCTTAAGTTAATTGACATTGATGTCTTGGTAGAATATGATTTTTATTTAATATAAGATTGCATTTTGCTGTCAATGAAATTGTGATTTCTTATCAAACGTTGATAGACTGCAAAATTGAACGAATCTCGAATTATATTAACTTATTTTTTACAAATGACGTAATCTGAGTTTGTAACTAATGTTTGTATATACTTTTCTAATAAATCCGTCCATTTTTTTGATCTGTTTTATACATATTTAACATTTCACTTTATGCTATGGTAAAAATATGGTTAACTACTAAGCGTAAAAAATAGGTAGTCTGTCAACTTTTTTATCACATTTTTTTTATAGGAGAGGTCCCTTGATTCATTACTTGTTTATAAAATTGTAATTTTATTTTTTGTCATATAAGTTTATCTATCTCGTTGCGTTTTGTAAATAAAAGAATAATCATATTAGAAATGATTGAAGCTATTTTTTTAATGCAGAAAATGCAGTTTAAGATAAATTTTTAGATTAAATTGAAACAGATATTTAAGCTCAGAGGTTTGAATTTATTGATTGACAGAGGATATGTGTTAAAACTCTATTTAAATGTAGTTTAAATAACTAGTTTAAGGTTTGAAATAATTTTAATTTAGGTGGTTGATAAATGCATATTATAATAACATGTATTGATGAAACAATTGTAAATTATAATTATTTCAAAATTATTATTATTTAAACTAGCTATTTAATATTCTTTTAAATTATATAAATTTTGCTATGACAGGAACTTAGGTAACTTAGGAATATCATAAGTAGAGCTGAGGATGTTTGCGGTATAACCATGGTTATATCATGTAACCATAGTAAATTACTATGGTTACATGATATAACCATAGTTATACCGCAAACATCCTCAGCTCTAATCATAAGACTTAGATTTCTTAAATCTATTTTTTTTAATTAGTTTAGAAATCTCTATATATCATCGTTATTTATTTTATTACTTATAATTTTTGAAAAATATATATTTGCAAACAATTACCGGTTGATATTGTATTTACAAGTTTTTTACATGTAATTATGTATGTGTATGAAATTTCCAATAAATTTTGTATCTTTTAATCGCTTCTTATTTGAAAATTTCCAATTCTTGATACTTTAACGAAATATTTTGTCTTATAATTTGTTATAATTATCATTTAGCTTAAAAGCAACCATGCAGAAACCAGCTACCATTTAAACCGACATAATTCATTTATTTACGCATGCGCATAACCAATCATATCGACAAACGCTATTTGTAAATAGCGTTACCAAATCGAATATTTACTTATAACTAGAGCTGAGGATGTTTGCGGTATAACCATGGTTATATCATGTAACCATAGTAATTTACTATGGTTACATGATATAACCATGGTTATACCGCAAACATCCTCAGCTCTACTTATAACTTATAATAAAGATTGGTGATATACCTAGTGTGATTTATAGGTTAATCAAACAACATATAGAATTAAATTAATTTATTATTTGCATTATTTCTTCTTCCTGAACAATGGCATGTCTTGCAATACCTCTTTTACCTGCTATTTCAATGAAAATTAAAGAGGAATAAATACAAATCAAGTAATATTCAAATATATAAAATTGTCACTGATAGAAGTCACACCCTAAAAACGAATTGTACATTGTACAGTATTACTTGGGGTATATCAAACAAAAATGAAAAGCGCTACAAATACCGGGAAATATTTAAAATAGGAATAAATTTGAAGGCAGATTCTTACAACCCTTTTCACTGCGCATGCCGCAATTGAGCGCGAAATATCAAATCAACTTAAAACAGACGGCAAATTTTAAAAAATAGACATTTCTAACATATGGCTATTAGTTTATTGCATGCTTATGAATTTCTTCAACTAACAAGGTATATACTTACTAAAGAAAACACATTTATCAAACTATGAAAATACTTTCAATAAAATAATAAGTTTATTATATACTTTATTCCCTTCCTATACCTTCAAAATATTTATGTTTCTTGTTCAAAACGCATATATACAAGTTGTCCCACACAATGTTAACAAATTTCTCGTTTACATCTTGCAAATAATGGTCATTTGGTTTGTAGGTTATAGTGCACTTAAAAACTTCAAAAACCTTTTTTACAGATTGCATTTAGGTTATACCTTAAACTGTTTAGAATGTTAATATTGTATATTTTTCACTATATATTTAGAAAAATACATAGTTTGTGTTAATTAATAAGGGCAATTATATTACTACTTTTATTTTGCAAAATTAATAAATACATCATTGTTTTAGAATAAAAAACGGAAGGAATGGATATAGTTTATTACAGTCAATACTAAAAATCATAATATAACAGTAGATATGTTAAATTAAGCAATAGAATATAAGTTTTATATTTCTTAATTTTTATCACATTACACTCACGAGTTTCTCTTAGGCACAGGTAATAATTGGTGCTGCATTTGAAGTAGACTAGTAATGTGCCTCTAAATCATATAAATATGGTGTAATATAAAGTCAAATAAATATTAAAACCAAAACACTATATTGGCTCGTAATTTCACAAACACTCTCACTGAAACAAAAGAATTCCTAGATAAATCTATGATAAAAAGGTAAAAGTGCAATCGTAACTTGTAAATCTAAAACCACTACTCGTATGTTATGAATTTTCAATATCAACCAGAATAGTTAGTTCTTTACCTCTAAATACATTAATGAAGTATATCTTTTTCTAGATTTTATTTTTGTTTACACGAGATATAATTATTTCATATGGGGTAAATGTCGCATTGCTCTAATTTGTCAACAAAACTCAAAGAGATCAAAAATGTGAATCGTTTGAGCTTATAACATCATCTTCCTCTTCTGCTAAACTAATTACGAAAGGAGTCATTTTAGTCAAATCCCACTTTTCTATTCCAGTATTTTTCGATCTCGGCTTCAGTGTATGTTAGACTGTTAAGCCCATGCTTCACCAGTTACTTGATTTAGTTAATTAATTTCTCTAAAAAAATATTATGTTCTTGCTGTAAATGTTGTTTAAGATTTATGTTTGTTTTTTGTTGCATTTCACAGAAAGGACAAATTTTGACTTTTTCTGGTAGTTTTCACTTCTTGATGATGAATATCCCTAATATGCTTATATCTATTGAATATTCTATTAAAACTCTTTGGACACATTGAGCAAGTAACATTTTTACTTGAATCCATTATAAATATAGCTGCACAAGTATCATTTAGTTATCGTAATAGTTTCAACTTCTAGCACCTGTAATTAATGAGTTGTTCTTATGAACAGTTTTGTTATATATTATAAATAAAATGCTGTAACAAAAATGAAACTATAGATTATCACTAAAACAGATTTCTCCTTGATTGTTTTAGTATAAGAATAAATTAGTTATTCAAACAAGAAAAGATCTACAAGCCTTGCCAGGAGCAAAATGGAAGTAGAATAACAAATATAAACTAAATGCTATCTGTAAAAAAGATTTTTGAAGTTTTTAAGTGTACTATAACCTACAAAGTACAAATCTAATGACAATTATTTCCAAGATGTAAGCAATAGATTGGTTAAAGTTGTGTGGGGCAACTCGATCTGTTATTATAAAAATATATACAGTACAAATCTCTTCCCTATAGCACAGTTTAAAGATATAGCAGTTGGGACACTAGTATATAGAATATTCAGCCAAAATTGGCATGCGCGTGGTTCTAAAATTAGAACTACTACCGCGCAGCTTGTAGTAAAAATTGGGAAAATTGTAAACATGTCTATGATGTCTGGTTTCGTCTAGTTAACCTAGTGAACTTAACGTTGTGCGAAATAACATTATCACATATAAATTCGTTAAGAGTGAATTGGGTTTTGTATTTGGTCTTGTGTATATCATTGAAAATTACAAGGAACCGTAAGTTTTCCGTAATGTATGCTGTACACAATATATTTATTAGTATCGCGTATTGTTTTCAGAGACTTTCTGTGGAATTTACTTTTGTTTTATTAGTAAACATGAGTAACTACAGTCGCTGTTCTGCTGCTGGATGCAAAAATAATGGAAGAGATAATTACGGCATTAGTTTTTTTAGATTTCCAAAGGATTTGACACGGTATGTTTACTTACATAGGTATAACAAATTTCGAATAGAACATTGTTGAATCATATTTGATTGTAGATGTAAGAATTGGTTGCAAAATGGTCTTCCCGCAATCCCCACATTATTTGAAAGAGGTTTGTAATGTTAATGGTTATTGAAAAATAGTACATTAATCAAAAAATTTTTATTACAGCCACTCTGCGGTAGATCAGAAGAAAATATTAGTAGCAGCTCTATTACGTTTACTCATGAAACATGTGTAACAGGTATGTTAACCATGGAATATGTCGTTTTATTCTATTAAAGTATAGTTCCTAGCAACATGAGTTTAAGTGCCATTACGTATTTTTAAGTACATTAATAAAATAAGTTTCTCTCAATATACTAAATTGTTTACATAATTAATAGTACATTTAAAATCTGTTTTCTAGAAACAAACAAAACCCTGTCTCCATCTACTTATGAAAAATATGAATTTGGGACTTCGGAAGAAGGAAATTGCCATAATTGTAAGCAAAATTTTATTTATGTCCATAGTTTCCTTTTTTTACTAGCGTATTACGATAACATCTAATTACCAAGAATATGTGCTTATTTTGATAAAACATGCTTTGTTATAGTGGAATACATCGTTGGCAAATGTTTCTAATTTATGCTATTTGTTGTAGACACATTAGATGAAAGCATTCAATGGGGTCTCTCTAGAACCATGTCGTCGCCCGTCAGCACTCAAACCCCAATAGCAACAAAAGAATGGGAAAATTAAAAAAAAAAAATAACTATCTCGAAAACAAGCTAAACAAAAGTGCAGCCCAACCTCTTCTAGTGGTGGATTCATCAAGGGAAATATTTGACAAACTAAATGACAAATTCCTACCGCCAAAATTATCTGTATTTGTGTAACAACGACAATAATTGTCATATATTAAAAATTTTGTTAATATGGAATAAATTATTCTTATATCATAGTAATTGTAGGATTATTATGATGAATTAGAATAATAAAAAATTACAAATTTGCCGTCATTTATACTTGTTCTATAAAGGATAATAACATTTGATGTTGGCGATCTAGAAAAATTGCATACTATTTTCGCAAAATCCTTAAAATTGTGATCCATTATAGTTAATTATAGATAATTTAAAGAGATTATTTCTTCAAATATACTAAAGCATAATTATTGTTTTTAGTCTTCTGTATTAAGCAGTAATTGAATAATAAAATTACTAAGTTTTATTTTTAAAATTCGTTGAATAGTAAACAACAATGTGGTTTTATTTGTTTATAGTCGCCAAATACATTATTTCGTTACTAATTTGTTTAATGAGAATGTACTGAGTTTGTATTTAGAATATTTGGTCAATTAAAATATAAATATGGATATTTAAAAAAGTGTAAAGGATTTATATATCGCGCCATTCTGTCTGCGCGTGGTTCGGTCGCAGTATACCAAGGTTACCGATATTGGCTGAAAAATTTCATTCATAAATACGTTAAGTGTCCCAACTGCTATATCTTTAAACTGTGCCTATAGTCACCTACAAACGTGTATTACGTATGTGTGCGTTCAAGAAACGAGGAGTGGGGACGCACATAGCATGTATGTATGTATGTCTGTATGTACTGTAGATCAGTTTGGATGTAAGCAGTACGCAAACGTCGATGAATGTGGAACTACCGTCAATAATAGGGACTTTATGTATTATGTAATAATAAACACAAATAAGTGTAGACTTTTTGGAATATTTTAATATTTTTAACGTTTAAAACAATGTCAGATATACCTATAACAATAACAATAAATAAAGCGGTAAATCATAATAACTTCTATATTCTATACATAATAAATAAAACTAGAATTAAAAAAATAAAAAGTAAACTATTTAATGTATTGTATGCTCAAAACGGTCTCCTAATGCAAACAAGCAATGTCCTAATCTGTCATAAAAGTTTCTCTGAACATTTAAAATCGTTTGCGGTTGAATATTTAGGATAGATTCAACTATTTTCGCCCGTAATTATCGTTTCAAACGCAATGGTACGTTGAAAGTTAATTTGAAATACCCGTGCAATTTCTCTTATGCTGCGACCAAGATGATACTGTTTTACGACATATTTTTTTTGTTCAAGGGTAAAAATATCCATCGTGAATACGGACTATTCGCAAAAGTTGAGCAAACAATCCAACTTGGCAAGTAAACTGTAACTAATGGCATGTATCACATGTATGCATTACTATGCATCGCTTCGTGCGTCCCCACTCCTCGATTCTTGAACGCACACATACGTAATACACATAATTTGTAGGTGACTATAGGGAAGAGATTTGTACTGTATATGTATATATATATATATATATATATATATATATATATATATATATGTGTGCAGATAAATATTTTTAAGGTATAGAAGACAATAAAGTATGTAATAAACTTATTATTTTATTAAAATTATTTTCAAAGTTGGATAAATGTGTTTTCTTATGTACCTTGATAACTTAAGAAATTCATAAGCATGCAATAAATTAAGTGCCTTATATTTGAAATGTATTTTTTTTAATTTGCCACCTGTTTTAAATAGATTTGATATTTCGCCCTTAATTACTGAATGCGCAGTGAATTTGGTTGTAAGAATCTGCCTTCAATTTATTCGTATTTTAAAAATTTCCCGGTATTAGTAGCGCATTAAGGTTAATGTTCTTCTCTTGAGTGATTTTAAATATTGTACAAAAGATGGCGGTAAAATAAGTTTTTTTTGTGTTCTGGTTCTGGATCTTGAATAATATAGGATTTTTTGAGTTCGCGCATATTGTCGTACGCAGTTTTAAAACATTTTCATTTTTAGGAACCAAATCAAACCTTTTAATTTAAGAATAAGAAGTGGCAATGTGATTATGAGATGGTTGTCTTTTAATATTCCATTTAAGAGAGCTTTTAGGCAAAATAGACTTTTAGAACAAATCCCTTTTAATGAAATAATATGCATTATGAAACCTGCCGTAAAATATGACCTCATAAAAATAATGCCTAACCTATAACCAAATATAACCTATCAAAAACAAACAAAATGATTAATTTGAAGTTTTGTGTTATTAATGTTATTATTCATTGTGTTCAAAAGAAATAAATATATGCAAATATCTTATTATAAAACAAAGATGTTATATTCAAATAAATTCGGACAAATTTTCCTATATTCTTTGTCTCTGGCTAAATGTAATAGTGTGAATTGGTGTGAATTAATGAATGACCGAGATGAGTCAAATGTAAAAATTCTTTCATGATACCCGCTCATTTTCAGATAATTTGCTGAATGTCTTAGTGGATAAATTGCAAAATACACTGAAGCTAAGAAAATTAAATGACTGGGGACCGTTACGGATAGTTAAACAATTTTCAAGCGAGATCAATTAATAAAACAACAGTACAAATTATACATTTATTAACATTTTTATACAAATATATAATTATACTTATGTAACATGTTTTCAAACAGTTTCTGGATCATGACAAGGCTAAACAACAGTACCTACACATCAAATATAAAGTGAAAATTAAAATGTATGTATACACAGGCTGCATACGTATTTATACATTGAAACTGACAAATAAATGATATAATATGTACAATACATTTTCTCAAATTTTTAGCATTAGCAATTTCCAGTTAAAAGCCATTCACAAAATCTCTACAACTTACTTATTAGTAGTGAAGGATGCTTTATTTTTATTGCAAATTCATATGGTATTTATATTCATGGAATAGTACCAAAAAAATGCATTCCCTTTTTTGTATTTTTAAGGTTATTTTAATATTTAGGTTATTGTAACATTTAGTTCTGTTTTGATATATAACAATATAACACCTATCACATTTACAAGTTTGTTATTATAATACGTATAAATATTTGTGAAAATAATTTACGAATATATTTGCAGAGATAGTGATAAGATTACATACACGTAATTTGACATTTACAGGCAACAATTAAAGAAGAAATGTGGAATGCAAATATTTAAAGAAATTTGAAACTATCGAAAATTTCTTCATGGTCTCAAATTGGCAAATCTTATAATCTCAGATTTATTTTTATTATTTGCATTTCGCATTTATCTACCTAGGCGTCTCTCATTATTTATTTTGCTCGTTTATTTATTTTAATTTAAAATTAATTAAATTCACTCTTAAGGACAATTATTGTTCTTTTCATCTTATAAATTCTATAAATATTTTTTTTTGCTTATTCATGTTATCTAGGTATATTTTAACTGTTTTTCACGAGTATATAGTCTTATGTATATAGATGAATCTAATATTTTATATCTATTTACCAGTTTACGTTTGTAAAATAATTATACACATATATTCTATAGGGAATTCATTTTTATTTGGTACTGTCGAATCTAGTCGTGGTCAACAATAATAACAAACTCAATAAATTAAAGATTAAATATATAATAACATGTGGTAATGTATTGCACTTTTATTATTGTATCTATCATTTAAAATTTTTCTTTTGTCGATTTTTTTATAAAAATAAAACTGGTACCTAAATAAGAATTTATGATTGTTAACTATGTACATATAACATTTGATATGACAGTATATGAAATTTAATAATTTATTTCGTTTTTAAATAAATACTTTACAATTTGATAAGCATTGGTTTGACTTGAAATTTGTGTACTTTCAATTATTATCAGTTCATATAGTAATATTTTGAAATTATTGTAAATAATATGATATTAATGTTTTTACGAAATTTATAATACTCAAGAAGCAAATAGTTTCCCTGCCTTAAATCATGGCAGTTATATTACGTTAAAAATAAAACTATTAACAACCAAAGCTAAATATAAATTGAAATATAAATATAATTGGATTTCAAATATCTTACAAAAATATACACAAATCCTCCAAATATGAATGACTAATTAAAATAAATTAAATAAATTCGAAACGCTAATTAAATTTCTAAATTGAACAGGTAATTAATTAATACCTCAAAAGGTAGGTAAATTAAGAATATTAAAACTTGAAAACGGTAAGTTAGTGCTAGAAATGACAAAAGTTTTAGCATTAAAGAAAGATCATACGAATTATTCTGTCTCTACATCCGTCCACATGAAATTGCCCGCAGGTCGGTATCTGGATACGAAAATTGTAAATTCTACGTCTACTTTTCCATTAACAGACCCTGGAGAATCAAAATCGTTCGTAGTTGCAGACTAAAGGTGTCTATTGTCTAGATTTGGTCTTCTCAGAGGAGTTTCAATTATTCCGGAGATACGTATAAGAAATGCCGCCATAAAATCCGCCCTTTAAGATTCTAAACTCTAAAACAAGCGGTAAACGGCAATTTTTATAAAATGCTCCACGTGCTACGCAAGGATCCGCATAAGCGATTAATTACTCAATTGCGTAGTTATCGTGAATTTTGAATTTTAAATTTTTCCCTTAATCGAAGATGTACACACAATCACTCACAACTAAATTCGTTAACGGCCTTGGAACGAATCCTCGATACAGAGATGCACTCCGGAAACGGAAGGTGTGCGATACGGTTACAAAATATTAGTTCAGAGGGCGAAACAGTTAGTGTTAAATGAAATGAAACTTGCAAAATAAAAAATAATATACCGGGGGTCGACGGTAAGAATAAAAATAAGAAAATTATGAATGTAACAGTCCTATATAATCTTATGGTTACTTAAAACACCACAAGTATAACGTATCTAATGGTAAATTCAAATTTTCTTTTTGGAGTAATTTAGTTGAAAACGTTAAAAGCTATGAACTTAAGTGTTTGAGTTAATATAAGCGATAGTGTATTTGTATATTTCTTACCGATTTTTACAATAAAATTTCGTATAATTATTCAGAAATAAAATAAAATTAATACTAACGTCAGTATTAGCGTCAAACCAATGCATATCTAGCTTTAACTGTACAAACCGATAACAATAATAGATTTACAAATGCGTTTGTTCAGAAAAGAAATACTTTAGTTAGATATTGTCGCTCACCCAGCTACAATTTGTATATTTGCATATTTTTCTATTCTAAAGTTATTAATGTTTATTATCCGCCACGTAAACGAGATTAAGACTCCTGAAAATTGTCAGTGAAATATTAAAAATTTTTCTTTTTCTAAGGTATATATTCTAGCACATTAATAAACACTAAAATGAAAATCATATCTTTGCTTAGCTGGGCAAATTATACTAAAATAAATATTCTTTTTGTAATATATTCTGTTTATTCACATCCACTGTGTATATGTACTACATACATAACTTGGCGCTTCCCTAATAAACTTTAGTTGTTTTGTTTTTCCCTATAAGGGGAATAGACAATTTCATAAGTAATTATGAACGAAAAAATGTAAGTACTACAATTGTTGTACAACAGACTTTTTTTAACAATGCTTACGATAATCGGTATGCGTATATTGATGCTAATTTGTCTTCATTTAATGTATACATTATTTATAAAAGTGATCTTATAGACTTGTTTAAACTACACAACAAACGTATAAAACACATCTATGCTGCTAACATATAAACAGTGAAAATTTAAATTTATAGAATGATTCATACATGATTGTGCTAAACAACTTTAAACAAAGTGAAACAATAAAATAATTACAAATATCACATTTAGAATATCACTTAAATATAAATGGAATATAATTGGGCGTACATTTTGCCGATAAAAATCGTTTGCTACTTTAAACGTATATACAGTTCAACAAATAACTCTTGACCTCTGAGAGTTGAAGCTATTAATATAATGTATTTTGAGAATTGTAATTGTATCGTTGTGTGTACTTAGATAAACATGAAGGGATTAACATCAAATCGTTAAATATGCAGTTAGGAAATAGCAATTCTGAAATCGTAGATCATAAACATGTACGCATTTTTCGGAAATCCGTAAGATATCGTAGTATAGAAATAGTTCTTTTATACGCACATGAATCATGGACAATGTTTTATAGTTGCTACAGTTATAAATAGAGTGCGCCACTTTGGTCTCCACGCCAGGACAGTACTAAGTTTTATATATGTATACATATTACGTTACAACATCATGCGTTCAAAAAAAAATTACTTCTAGTGAGCCATGACTTCTAAGTAACATAAAAAAATATGTTGTAACTTTACTAATATGAATTTCTTAAATGATAGTTACGTCTAAAGGACAGACGGCTTTAGAAAATTGCAAAGTTAATTGCTAAGGTTATAATCTTCCTGTCATGAATAAATAAAATTCCATGTTATTGTTTTTATTAGATGATACTAATGACATTAACATTTGACAATTCAGGATGGTGCGGTTAAGTTACGACATACCTAAAAATTTCATGGTCAACTTTGAGGATTTTTTTTGAACGCACGATATTACTCATTAGGGTTTAACTCAAGTATATATCAGGCAAAAGCAATGTTAGTTTATTTATTTAATTATAAATATCATGTACAACCCACTTGTTTTATTTACGTAGCACAATTTGGATAATAAGATTGCTGAAATAACGGTTTATCTCAAACTTTACACGTTAATTTTGCGCCACCATAATATAAATTCGGGAATTTACCGATATATTTTTTTATATTATCAAGCAATAGTCGCTTTTTGCGCTACTATACGCCCGTTATACTATGACTTACGTGTAGAACGCGTAAAAGGTAACGATGAAATGTTCAACTATATCCCGTAGAGACCTCAGATAAACTAACACAAAATGTAACTGCTTCGCTTTCTGCGTTGCGCACGGTGATACGTACTGAATTCAGTCCTGATATGCAGATATGCTCTCTCTAGTTATAAATATGTAAATACCTGAGAAAGATACTCAAGATATTCTGCTTAAAGTAATAATTAATGAAGATCATGCGCGAAACATCGCCAGAGACATCTGTAAATGAATATACATAGATTTGAAAGAACTTGTAGAATTTGGATAGAAATTAGGACTTAGAGATTAGCAAATCTAATCACGTGTCACGTCGTAGAGACCATATACTACTAATAAAAGTTAAAGTATTGCATGAAATAAAATATTAAAAAAGAACAAAGCAAATTCTTCACAAAGAGAAGCATTTTTGTAGTTATTGGGCAGAGAGAAACCGTTGAAGAATTCGAAAGAAAATGTAATAATCAGTTTAAAATAACAAGCAGCATTTCATTTTTATAACTAGAGAAGCCAAATTGTGGTGTGCATCAAAGGCGTACGCTTTGTAGTATGTATGTACATAAAAATTATATGTTGTAAATTATAAAACGTGCCGTTTTAAACATCTATCGTGAAGTCACAAGATGAATAACATCGATTAAATAATATCTGCAGCATTAGGTGTGTTTCCACAGTTGTTTCGTCGATACATAATCACAGTTTTTTATTTTTCAATTCGGATTTAATCCTATGTTTTCAATACGTTTACGGCCGGAAAAAATTCGTAACGCTGTCCGATTAGGTAACGGATATTTCGCATATTTATTCCAGTAGGAACAAAATGATTCTTTGGATAATAAAGTAAACGGTAGATTATATAATTATTGTTACACATAAATGAAATAAAAATTCCTAGTTCAGATTTCTTTAATTTATGCTTTGTACTTTTCATGTGTCCTTGGCAGTGGATCGTCGTCCAGCACATTGCGAACTGTACATTTAATTTCTTCGCTATCGTAAATTAAATCTGGATATCTACTTATTAACTTATTTGCTTGGTCGGGCAATTGTCGTTTTCTAACTGTGACATTGTTATTATTGCAAAACAAATACGCGTCGCTCTCAATATACTCGTACATACTAATATCTAATATCCCGGACGAAATTGTGGAAACTGCAGATTGAGAGGGAGAAGTTGACCAGATACGCCAGTTGAGTGCAGCTCGTAATTAGCATCTCTAGTTATAACTTTAAAGTACTATCGATAACTAACAGCACTAAAAAAACACTTCACCAAATGACATCACAAACAGATGCCAATGACAATAATGAAGACTCGAATGTTGTCGCTAAAATTAAAAAGTTGTGATCATTTGAAAAACACCCACTTAAAGTAATTCATCAACAAAAGTTACCTAACTTTTTGAACACGGAAACGTAAAAATCATTCAAGAGAAATTTATAAAAATGTTATATGGACCCAGGTGTCCAAATCTGTAAATAAAATAAAGAATATTTGGGCGCCATTTTCCAGATGAACATGTTGGTGAATGGTTGATAGTTCATATGGAAGGAGGGTGTAATATTATAGGGATGATTTACTAGTAAAACAATTGGTGATTTAGTGAAAGTGAAATATTAGAAATTACTCTGAGAAACGCCGCGATGTCTGAAGTAATTGTTGGCCAGAATCTAGCTTGTAGGCTACGATAGACGCTGTCTATGATTGCATTTGGGATTCTAGAGTCAAACTGCTTCTATCTTGATCGGCGTCTCGTCTACTGTTGAAAGAGACATCTTCAGGGCTGCTACTACTATCGCAACAGGTTACACTGCAGCAAAAGTAGTAACAGCCCTGTAGCTGTTCCTTGGAACAGTGGGCGAAACGTCGAGAAATTTGTTTGCCGTAAAGAGGCGGAAATGTAATGTGCGGTGATGATTTTCTGGAGAAACAATTGATTACTTAGTGAAAGAAGAATATTCGAAGCTTCCCCCCCCCCCCCCATAAAAACTGTATTATTTACGGTAAATACCCGTAGCTAGAACTTTGTTTTCTAGTATAATAATGACTCAAAACACTTTTTCTTTTGAAGAAAATAGAAAATGAGTTGAAATAATGATTCTGTCATCCCAATATCTTATCCACTAAAGAGGCATGTGGAATTATTTGCACCAGAAAATCAAAGATCGGCTACTCCTATCAATAATGGAAAAATCAAACAGCGAAATCAAATGATTATATAACAAATATATACCAAGAATTCCGAAACAGTGCATGGAATAAGAACCCAGAATATATTGTCGAGAAAATGTTATTGACTATATAACATATTTTTTAAATTTGCTAATTTCAGCATCTTTGTTTATGTTTCATGCCTTTAATAAAACTGCAGAAACCATATTTTATTTAAATTTTTTACAAAAATACAATGTTCCTAAAATTTTCAAACGGTAGTATATTATATGTTGTAAATAAAAAGCGTTCAAATAAGCTTTGCCTCTAGTAGGCCATTCCTTTAAAAACGTATGATTATTAATAATTTAAATTTGCATTAGTTGTCAATTAGACAGATGCATAGTTGACAAAAATTGCTTTGTAATTTAAAATTGATTTAACATGGTTTTTACTATACAACACAAATCATTCATGCTAGAATCTTATTTTCGAAACGGACGTAAGATTGACGGACAATGGCAGTATTCTCTTCAAGATTGTTTAGAAGAATTTAGAATTTAGTCGAAGGAGAATTATTGGCCCTATTTTTTTTAACGGAACCTTAACAGGAGAAAGGTATCGACAAGAAATTATTATGCCATTTATCGAACAGCTTGACGACGAAGAAATAACACAGGGTTACTTTCAACAAGACGGAGCTAGAGCACACACAGCAGGTGAAACAATTAATATTCTGCAGCAATTTTTTCAAAATCGGTTGATAAGTTTAAACACTGAACATGAATTTCCACCAAGATCTTGTGACATTAACCCATGTGATTTCTTTTTATGGCCATTCTTAAAGAACTCAATTTATCAAGTACAGATACCTGATCTTGCAGGCCTTCAAATCAGAATTGCTGAAAGAATTAATGGAATTGACAATGCGATACTACAAAACACTTTTTCCTCTATTAGAAGACGATGTGAGAAATGTTTCGAACAAGGTGGTGGACACTTTGAACAATTTTTATAAAATTTTGCTTGTTTGTTGGAAATAAACATATTTCATTCACTTAAAAATGTTCGTTTTATTATTTTGACATTTGTCATTTCAATCAAATATCTCATCTCATAACCAACAAAATTCCTATTAAAATTAGTAACAAGCTAAGACATAATCATAATTTCCAAGGGCTACTTTGAGGTAAAATTTATTTGAATTCTTTGTATAACGAGTAGAGCAGACCAATTTCCGTGCGCGCCATGAGCGCCGGTATGGGAGTGTAATTCGTAATATATTAGAATATGCGATATAATAGGGACGCAACATGAGCTTGTTACCGATATAAGTATAGAAGTAGAGACATTTATTCTATCAGAAATAATTAAATATACATTTGGTTTTCTGCTATTAAAGTAATATGCATAAACACACGAAAAATAAGAATAGTACATATTATAGCAGCGTTGTATGTACTATAAATAAAATGGAAAACGTATGAAATCAGTGATTGTGTGCACGACAGAGGATTTAAAAAAACACTTACCGTTTTAAGCGTCTTCCAAGGATTGACAAACTGGAGAAACTCGATTGTATATTTTCAACATCAGGTGCGTTTCCAAGGTTATTTTTGAAAAACATGTCCGCCGTGAGGAAAAAATATGTTTATATTCGGAAAACGAGCGTTCTACATCTAGTGATGTTACATTAGCATAATCAAAATACTTTTTTAAGCAACTTAACGCATCTGTAGACGTGCCCTCACAAATACGTGTTAAGGTGTCAAAATCTGCATTTCTGTCTAAAACACTTTCAAATTTAATTAGAACACTTTCACCTTTTGCGTCTTCTACAGCACACAGTTGTGCGTGAACATCTTTAACGATTTGCAGTGATTCCTCTAACGACAGCGACGAATTTTCTAATTTTGTTATTGCTTCTTCTAGTCCCAAGTAATTCTCACGAATACTTTGTAAATCCATTTTAATCTGGGCATCTTGAAATTTTTTCTGGCTTGTATTGATAGTGCAGTCTTTCGGATCGAACGATAAAACCACGTCGTTAATTTTTTCAAAATGTTCATGATAGTAAAACCCCGCCCGTAATCATGTACCCCAATGTGTCAGAATCGGCTGTGGTGGCTCAGGGGTATGGGGACACAATTCGTGAAATTTCCGAATACGTTTTGGAGATTTCAGGAATACTGCCTTTGTGCTCGATATTAAAGCATCTACCTCTGGATAACATCTATGAACCTGTTCTGCCACAAGGTGTAGAGCATGGAGTTTACAAGTAATATGTAACAAGTTAGGACAATATTTTCTAAGAGACAGAACACATGGTTGCGGCACCATCGGTCATAAACATTAATACTTGGTCTTTCGAAAGTTTAAATTTTTCCAAAGTATCTAATAGCACCTCTGAAATTTTTTCGGCATTACATTGTTCTAGTCGTCTGGATGCTAATAAAATTGAAGACGTTGATTGATGTGGTTCCATATTACGCGCCATCACATTAACTACATATTATTTTTTGCTGTCAGTTGTTTCGTCCACACATAACCACAGTTTTTTATTTATCAGTTCGGCTTTGATTTTATTTTCAACCTGTTTACGCACCGATGGTAAATTCCTTCGTAACGTTGTCGTGCTCGGTAATGTTTGATTCGCGTATTTATTCCAAAATGAAATAATTAATCATTACTTAACAAGGTAAGCGGCAGTGTACACATAATCATAGTTACACATAGTTCATGTATAAACCGTTGTCGATTAATTTTGTTATTATTCTGCTTCGAACTGCTTACGTGTTCTTTACAATGTGTTTTTGGCCAACACATTAGATATGTATTGCACACTAAACATTTAATTTTTGAGCCATCGTATATTAAGTCCGGAAAATCCATAATAAACATATTCACTTCGTCTGACAACGGTCGTTTTCTCGATTTATGTGTCGACGACATTTTATTACGTATGTTTACGTTCTGATACAATACAATCATCCTCACATCGGCGCACATTACGCGCACGGAATTTGGTCTGCTCTAATAATGAGTATATTAATCCCAGTATTAATAAAAATTTCCTTTTTTTTCAAACAAAATTTTTTACTAATGCGTTAAAGCTTTTGCTATTTATTTATGTCTTCGTCAGTGTAGATTACTTGTATTTATAATAATCGACTTCTGTGTTATTTCTAATTGATTATTTGAAGAAGCTGTAAATAAATAACAGAAGATCGTAAATAAATAACAGATTTTATTTTTGTCAGTTACTAGTCATGAATTAAAATATCGATAAAAATATTTTTATTTTAATCTATTTATAATTAAGTTAACATGCTTCTAAAGCAAACGTTTTGATCGTCTAAATGAGCGCCCAATCTAGTGTTTGGTAAAAATATTCTTTAGAATGTGACCGGCAAAAATTTACAATAAAAATTCAACTCCTAATGGGTATCGCTGACTTAAAAATGTGTTGTAAATGCTTGGTATGAAACATGTATTAACAAAATAAAATGTGTAACATGAAACGAAATAAGGAATAAACTTGAAGATATACCCAAATAAATAGAAAATTATATGTTTTTTTTCAAATAAAACTCCTTTACTAATACGGTAACGCTTTCGCTATTTATTTATAACTTCTTCAGTAATGATCGGTTGTATTTATAAAAACGACTGACGTAATATTTTTAATTAACCATCTGAAGAAACTGTAAATAAATAACTAAATCTTCGATGCATTAATAAAAGAATTTTCCTTGAAATTAATCTCGATATATTATTCTTCTGAATTGTGCCGAACGTATATGTATAGTTGTAGTTCTTTAACAAAGAAGTAAAGAATAGAATATGTGGTTTACGTGAAAGAATTCTATTTACTTAGTATTTTTTATATTATGTTTTTTATACGACAGATATTATATTTACTGATTTATCATAATTTTTTATATAACACATTTGTTACTTATGCACGATACTTAATAGTATTTCTTACATTAACAATATTTACATTAACACAATAGTACACGTTTACTAATCGCACTAACATTGACAATAAATGATTTGAATTTTTTTTTCTCGAATATCACACCGTGTCATTTATAATATACAGGTCTAAAGCAAATTCTATACAAGTCTATTTAAAAATCAGTCATGTTTGTAATAATTGATTTATGTTGACTTTTAGATATATGCTACGCATGGATAATATAGAAGGAATGAAGAATAATACATACATATAACATATCTAATATCTAATATCTTCTAAATATACCGTGATATCATAAAGTTTCTAGGACGAAGATGGCTTTGTAATATAAATTGTATGTCTGAACTTAAGTTAGGAACTATAACTCTGTCATCCATTAATGTGTTAGAATTGCTGAAAGCAAGTTTGAACGTCGAGTTTGAAACATAGCACATTCGAGTAAATTCAAATATGGTTTACAATATAGTGCAAAAAGCGTACATGATTGAAGCCTATTTTCGGAGTGGAGTGCGAATTGATGGAATTTGGGTGTACAGTCAACGTGCATGTTTGGATGATTTTAGAGAGCACTTTCAAGAGTTAGCTGTAATTCCCAAAGATTTTTATAATTGCCTTTCCAATTGTGTTGGCGTGTTTCGTGAGACTGGTTCTGTGGGTCATAAATCACGTACTGGTAGACCAACTGTTCGTTCGGAACAAGTTATAAATGATGTTCGTCAACGTATGGTAAATGAACCCACAAAACCTTTGAAACGCCTTTCTCAAGAGATTGGACTTTCTTATGGAACATGTCAGAAAATTGTAAAGAAAAACTTACACCTGCATCCGTATAAGATGCAATCACATCAGGCTATTTTGCCGGTAGACTACCCTAGACGTCACTTAATAGAAGATGATGACCTGCTAAATTTGTCATTTTTCTCTGATGAATCATGGTTTCATCTTTCGGGGTATGTCAATTCCCAAAATACTCGAATGTGGAGTAGTGAAAATCCTCATATTTTTATTGAATCGTTTCTCCATAATGCGAAACTTGGTGTTTGGCTAGCAGTTTCTCGCCGCAGAGTTGTTGGCCCTATTTTTTTTAATTTCACAATTCATGCTGAGAGGTATTGAAACATTCTGAATGAATTTATTGAACAGTTGCATGATGATGAATTGCAATATGGATACTTTCAACAAGATGGTGCAACGGCACACACAACACGAGAAAATATTGCTTTTCTTCGTGAGTTTTTTGACGATCGGATAATAAGTTTACATACGGAAGTTGAGTTTCCACCACGATCACCTTGTTTGACAATTATGGACTTTTTCGTGTTTCCTCACCTAAAGAATAGAATATTTAAAACTCCTGTTGCTAATTTGCAAGATATGCAACAAAGAATTATTGACGAATGTGCATTAATAACGCCCGCAATGCTGCAAAATGCCTTTAACAGCATGAAAAGGCGTGTCACATTGGGAATTGAAAATAACGGACAACAATTTCAATATTTGCTTTAATTTTGCCTTTTTTTATTAATAAAATTTTGAATACAAGCTGAGCTTGTTGTTTTATTGTATCTTTATTAAATCAAATGACATATTTATTGATGTCACGATGACACTATCAAAATAATTTTCAAAAATTAAGGTTAAGTTACCAGTATGATAATATGGATAAAGTTCAGACATATATTTTCTATTTCAATGCTATCTTGGACCCAGAAACTTTATGATATCGCGGTATTATAAAACTTTATTATTTGTACTATTAGATAGAAAAGTATAGCATTTGTTCACATAAGTAATCACTAACCGTTGACAACAGTTTAACATACTTGACAAATAGTACCGGAAAAATTACTTATCTCATAAAGTTTTGTAATTTCGGTTTGAAGCGAATTTTGTGTCAAATAAATGTCATATTTAAGTGAGTTAACTTTTTTTGTCGAACTTCACTAACCTACCCAGAGAGAAGAGTTTGCAGCAACTAAAAACCCTACTAAAAAAGTTCCTGCAACCCTCTATGGAATACCACGTAATCTCATCCTTTCTCAGAGTGCTTCTGAGATTTTCTGCTGGAACTGTATCTTTGGCATTGCATACACTTTTTCCTGCACTGTTACAATACTTTATCAACATCCCGCGTATGGAAATTTTTGGTACGGTGAATTGAAATTAAGTGGTCGATTTGTTACATATTACAACGAATGCTTTGTTCGTGCTTTATTCGGAGTATGGGAAAAACAAGAAGGGGGGGAAATCGTTGTCTGCGAGTGCCATTTTCACTTTTGCTTTTCGTTTGATTTAGGTTACACGTGTTCACTACACAAGGTCAGTCATTGTGTTTGTAGAGTTTCGTTTATGGTATTTTTTGGAATTAATCACCCATTGTGGTAGATGACACCTTGATCTGGACGCCTAATTTCGGTATCAGCCTCTTTAATTCCCGTGATATCTTTTTCTTTAAGGTGTTAAGTACAAACTCATTAATTTGGGGCTGCAAATTATTAAAAAACCGCTTGGTGTTCGAAGATTAAACTTGTCCTGGAGAAACGCGAGGTAAGCATCGACTTGTGCTTTCCAATTTAACCAAGGAGTCGCTTTATGTACCGTCAGGAAGTATTGAGATTCTCAGTTGAAAGATAAGTGTGATTTCCTTTTGTGTCCCGGGAAAATATAGTTCATTAAATTAATTGTTAACTACTGATACAAAAGTTAAGAAGTTGCTTCCCGCTGCAACCATTATATAGAGCATTTTTCTTCGATGTAACGGCCGATGGTTTTAATTTTGTTCATTATTTAATTAAACTTACTTTACTTCTTAGATGTCTCCTTCTGCTAGGCGTTTAATTAAATTTATTATATGCAAATTTTTGGTACGGTGAATTGAAATTAAGTGGCCGATTTGTTGCATATTGCAACGAAGTTTGCGCGAGCTTTGTTCGGAGTATGGGAGAAACAAGAAGGCGAGGAAATCGTTGTCTCCGAGTGCCATTTTCACTTTTGCTTTTCGTTTGACTTAGGTTACATGTGTTCACTAGACAAGGTCATTTATTATGTTTGTGAAGTTTCGTTTATGGTATTTTTGAGAATTAATCGCCCGATGGGGTAGATGACACCTTGATCTGGACGCCTAATTTCGGTATGAGCCTCTTTAATTCTCGTGATATCTTTTTCTTTAAGATGTTAAGTACAGGCTCATTAATTTGGGGCTGCGAATGATTGAAAAACCGCCCAGTGTTCGAAGTTTAAGCTTGTCCTGGAGAAACGCGAGGTAAGCATCGATTTGTGCTGTCCAATTTAACCAACCTTTATGTGCCGTCAGGAAGTATTGAGCTTCCTCGTTGAAAGATAAGTGTGATTTCCTTTTGTGTCCCGGGAAAATATAGTTCATTAAATCAATTGTTAACTGCCGATACAAGAGTTTAGAAGTTGCCTTCCGCTGCAGACATTTTATATAGCATTTCTTATCTTCGTCGTAACGACCGATGGTTTAATTTTGTCCATCATTTAATTAAACTTACTATACTTCTTAGATGTCTCCTTCTGCTAAATTTATTATATGCAAATTTTTTGTATGGTGAATTGAAATTAAGTGGCTGATTGGTTGCACATTGCAACCAAGCCTGCGCGTGCTTTGTTCGGAGTATGAAAAAAACAAGAAGGGGAGGAAATCTTTGTCTGCGAGTGCTATTTTCGCATTTGCTTTTCGTTTGACTTAAGTTACATGTGTTCACTAGACAAGGTCATTTATTACGTTTGTGGAGTTTCGTTAATGGTATCTTTGAGAATTAATCGCCCGATGTGGTAGATGACACCTTGATCCGGACGCCTAATTTCGGAATCAGCCTCTTTAATTCTCGTGATATCTTTTTCTTTAAGGTGCTAAGTACAGGCTCATTAATTTTGGGCTGCGAATTATTGAAAAACTAAATTTTGTTATATTGCTTTAATTATCTTTTGCTCGCAATTAATTAATTTAAGTTCAGTATATTACTTTAAATTTTTGCATTCGACGAATATTTAATTATTTTTATCAAATTTCTGCCCAGATAACATCATATACCGTGTGTTATTTTATGCTATATTATCTAGTCTTGGGCATACAATTAATTTCTTTATTATTATTATTATTCTTTTTCTCTTTTAGTATGTCTTAAATATCTGAAATTTAACTTTATGGTATCAATCCTTTCAGTTTCCTACTTTCTATTATTATTCGAGTGCTTAAACCTAAGCTTATTATTTGGATTATATTTTATTTCAATTATTATTATCTTTACTTTGTCGTAAGCAATTTTGATTTGACTACCAGTAATTAATTTTTAATTGTAATTATGCTATGTCTCACAATGTCTTAATTGCATAAATTTAACTTCTATTGTACAACTGATGAGATCTCAGACGTTCCTTTTTTTTCTGTAATTATCGCCTTTTAGACGAAGCTAATTGTGATCGCATTTATTTATATGTTTATTTTGTATGTGATATACAGGGTTCACTCATTTAATTGTTTTGAGTATAGCTGTTTTATTTTGTAAATATGCATCCCATTTACAAAATAAAACCGCTATACTCAAAACAATTAAATAAGTGAACCCTGTATATCACAAACAAAATAAAAATATAAATAAATGCCATCACAATTAGCTTCGTTTAAAAGGCGATAATTACAGAAAAAATGGAACGTCTGATATCTCATCAGTTGTACAATAGAAGGGTTTATTCATTTAATTGTTTTGAATATATGTAGTTATTTTATCTTGTAAATTATATACAGGGTTCATTTATTTAATTGGTTTAGAAGAATAGTTACTGCATTTTTGGTGAATAAATCTAGTAGTAAGATTATTTATACGCGAATTTTTTTTGGAAGTGGTGTTAGTAGCTTCCTTTTTGAAACCATCTTTGCTTTTGCACCTGGTGTGTCATAATATTTTATACAACTTCCGTGTCGCGTTGGTTTTCCGATTACATTCCAACAAAGCATAAGATACACTGTGGCGCTCTTTTTTACATTTAAGAACTGGTTAATTTTGTGTCAACGTTTCGAAAGGAACCGCAGGCCGTCTTCACTGACGCTAGAGCTAGGGCACTGGCTCGTTGGTTTGTAATTTTCAACAGCAACCGGCTCACTAAAGGTAAATTCCTGGAACGTTAAGGCATTTCGAACGTAATCAGAGCCAGTTTTCGAAATATTTATTGCTTTTAGCTTTACGTACACCAAATGTTGCACTGAAACTCCAATTTGAACACAGCGACAATAGTAGCAGCCCTGAAGATATTTCTTGCAACAATGGACGAAACGTCGATCAAGAAGGAAACTGTACCAAGGACGCGATCCAGTATAGAATTCTAAAAGCAATTATGGACGACAATTACGGAAGCTTACAATTCAATATTTCAAAAAAGGAATTCTTCGTCCCTTTTTTACGAGCTCTCAAACGTTGGAATTGAATTATGGATTAAACAGAATCTGTAGTCTCTAGCACCTAATGTTTGCACGATTTTCATTCTTAGCTATTGTCTTTATCTAGTGTACTGTTTCGCCACTTCTTATTCATATGTCTGTTATTATCTACATTCGTTTTAGCCTTCTTCTTTTCCTTTTAAAAGAAACAGACAAGAGAACGTTTACCTGTCTCTTGTTCACTTTTCTCGAATGTTTCACTGTATTGACTTTGCTTATAGGATATCTGGTAAGTTTGATCCAACCTGTTTATTAGTTGATCACATCACCAATGTCGTCATTATGATGATTCTATCCCCTCTAATAGATAGGGAATAATTTTTAAATCAAAAATTTACTTAAATTGTTTGTAATTAAGCATTTTACCTATGCAATTTTGCTTATGCAAGTATAGCAAGCGCCAATTAAGTTGGCGCGAGGAGGGGGTGCGCAGAAGCCGTTTTTAAAAACGTCCACCCCCACTACTCAAGTAATTGACAGAATACATTTGTCATTGACGTTTGACGGAACATAATGTCTTTGCTAGGGGATCATAAAGTGACACACGCTCAGAGGTTAGAATTGTATGATATTTGATGTAAAACTAAATACAAATCTTCCCACTACTCTTAATCCTGCGCGAACTTACCCCTCCTCGCGCCAACTTAATTGGCATTTGCTATACTTGTTTTCAATTTCAGTTTTTCTAGTTCCTTCATCCATATCTTAATTTGTGGCATTTTGTGTTTTGTATCAGCTATTTCACCTGTATTATCTGCGTGTAGTAGTATTTTTATCTTTATTGTTTTTAAGTTTCTAAAGCCGATTCTTGTCATTAGTTTTTGTTAGTATTATTAATTAATTAATTACTTAATTAACTTTAAATTCTTCAGATCTTTTTCCATCTTTAAAAGTACTTTATGTTAATTAATTTTTGTGGTATTTATTATTTTTACATAATTTCTCTTTCTTCTGGGTCGAACGCAGCTCTTAAATCTATTTCGTTTAGTATTTAACGCAGAGCTAGTAATAAAAAAAATATACAAAATAATTAAGCTAGGTACTTTTAATATCCAGTTCGACGTTTTCTTAAACTTAATGAATTCTATTCAATAAAGTGGAAGAAATTACAGAGAATAATGTAATTTAAAAGTAAATGTATTTGTAAATGCAATATTTGTTTTTACTATCTAATCAATAACGTGGGTAATTTGCGCTAGGGTTTAATATGTTACTGATCAACTGTAATAAACTGTTGGTAACCGTCAGTAATTGTCCAAGAACAAAGCTATAATTAAATTGAAATTGAATCGTTTCTCTATAATTTAAATTTACGAAGATATACAATAAACTGATTTTCAATTGCACAAACTTAGGACTAACTCCTATGTCTAAACATACTACAAGAAGTGTAGAAATTGGGAAATTCTTGCTTTGAAGCTATTTCAGTTTCTAGACAACATATGACTTTATAAAACACATAAATTAATAATTTATAATTACATGAGTATTGTCACATACAGATTATATGTAATAAATTTGATTATGTAATATATTTTTGCTAGAATAAATGTTGTAACTAAAGCCAAAATTGAAGAAATTATTTGCAACGAAACTTATGTACTAATATAACAAATTCGAAGACAAATGTATGTCTACCTATAGGAAATGTTCCAAATTTAAAGCAAGTTTATTAAGCTCTGATAAAGTATACAAAAGATTATAAAAATACTTTAGCTTCAATAGAGATAAAGAATATCTGCAAGATTTTTATGAGCCCGATCCTTTGGGTTTAGAAACTTTGTAGTTCATTGGTTAATAAGTGCATAGGAATTAAAAATTCGTATAGCTTTAAAATGATTAAAACATTAAACAGATAAATTCGATAATTTAAAATTACCATTTCGCTCTTATTAGAGCTCGTCAGCACAACGATATCCTGGAGATAGACATGACTCTTCACATCTATACTTTGTGTATACATAGTTAATAACATTTCGAAGTTACTGCAAATGAGAATGAACGACTATTAAATCTCATTCCCACATGCAAATGTCGTGCGCATAATTTACTTTCTTTGGTATGTATTACCTTTCATGTTAGTTTGGTTACCATGTAAAATAAAAAAGTAGTATACGGCAAAAAGGGGACACAGTTATGCTTTGATACTTGTTTTTCGCTAAGAAGGCTTTCCAGTACATCAGATTTAGAGAAAGACGCGTATATATATAAATCAATTTTATGTAATATAATTGCATTTTCTCTGTCAGGCCGATAACATTCTGAATTTCTCCTCCCATATAATTTGATCATGGAATAAATGTATCTTTTCCTAAAAAGTTCTAAAAATACTCGAAATGTGCTGTAATTACTTTAAGAATAACCTCTGAAAAAATTTGAACGTGTAGCTTATAAGCTTTTTTGACATTGGTGCATAGTTCTGAATAAATTCGAAATTATTAAATCCTAAAGCAATTAAATCTGAGAGCGTTAAAAAAAGAAAACTCAAGAAATAAATTCTCGTTTGTTAAAATACTAGTCGAATTTTTAATCGAATATATTTTTTCATATAATAATGTTATTATTGCCAAGCTTTTACAATGATCAAGATACAGTTACTCGCTTGGCCATCGATCGGGTGTAGATTAGCGTGTCATCTACGTACAGTCCTTGTTCGGAGTTCGTTGAAGGTCGTGAATGTAAGTGTTGTATAAGGGGGGAGAGAAGATCGATCTTTGTGGGACATCCGCTGCTATTGTTCTTCTCGTAGAGAATTGATGTTTGTGTGAAACCTTGAAGGATCGGTCTTGCAAAAAGCAGTGATTCCAGAGACAGGGGTTTTGAGATTCTGCAGATATAAGTTTTTGAATGAGGCCGTTCAAAAGCTTTTGCTACGTCCAGTTCTGTAGGGCTCCCGTGGTTAGGTGAAGATTGAAGCATTGGGAAAATACGGTCTAACACTCTGTGGAGTTGGTGGGTCGTTGAATTAGATTTTGTGAATCCATATTGTTCCAGTTGGATGATGGATTATTCTTCTGTTTCCTCTAGCAGTCTGATATCGATGACTTTTTCTACTACTTTCCCCAAAGCTGGACGTAAGATTATTGGTCGGTAGTTTTGGGGAAAAGCTGGATCTAGTGACGGTTTCCTTATTTAGATGATTTCCGCCATCTTCCAACTGGAGGGGAAGTGGCGAAGGTGTAGAGAAGAATTTATTATGTTAAGGAGAGTCATTTGCGCTTTGCGAGACATGGCTTGTTTTTAAGGTGTTTTATTATTGATTTCAGTTCTTGTGATGTAGATGGAGGATATGTGAGTTAATAGATGAGCTGAGAAGAGATCTGACGTTCTTGTATACTTCTTGGGCGATGTTGATATTCATGTTTTGGAAAACCAGTGTGAAAGAGTTTTCGAGATGTTCTGCAAAAGCTTCGGCTTTTTCAAGGTTGGTGTAGACCAGCCCGTTTAATCTTCGGTCTTCGGTCTAGGGCTCTTTTCACCTTCCATAGTTTTGGGTGTTCATCCAGGGCTTGAAGTTGGCTTCTCCAAGTGTGATTTCTATGTGTCTCCAGGACCAGCTTAACTTGGGGGCAAAGTCTGTTGGCTTGTGTTATGTGTGGTGGGTATAGAGTTCGGGAATAGGGTCGCCTGGCTCTATTCTTTGAACGAATAAGATCGACTATTTCTGGTGGAAGATTATGGTGGTTGCGCATTTTGGGGATTTTATTAGATGCGAAGAGAATAGCATCTGTCACTTCACAAAAACTATACAAGAGTATAGTTTTTGTGAAGTGGTTGACTTCTGTGTTTAGAGAGTGGGTGGTGGAGATAGGTTTTAAATTTGTTTTTAAATATTTTGTGTAGGCTGGTCAAGAGATGATAGTTTTGAATAATTCTTCCGGGGTTTGGTGGACATTTTCTGCAGAGATTTTCTTTGAAAAAGTTATGAATAAAATTATGTGAGGCGAAGAAAAGGTGTTTATTTTGATAAAAGCCATATTTTTGTTTATAAAGCGTTACATGATGCAATTTAAGATCTGTACTATTTAATGGTAGTGTCTCAAATTGCTCCAAAAAGGATATATAGGGTGTGCGTAAATTTGGGGACAATCTACACGTTGAGTGTTTCCCTATATTATTCTAAGCCATTTTCATATTTTTTTAAATTTTTTAATTTTTTTTTTTGTAGGAAAATGTAAAAAATTAACATATTTTATAAATAATTTTGAATAAATGTTTAAAATTATAATAATTTACTGTTTACGAATAATAACAAAAAATTGTATTTTTGGTAGTAAAAATTTGAAACTTTGGCGACCTCCTGTAAAGTTATTATCAACCATTGGAAGTTTATTTATAAGAAAGAATAACAAAAGGAAAGATAACGCTAAGAAATAAGTAATTAAACTTCTAGTTTCAAAAATTCTTTTATTGCAAATCACTACAATATTGTTTCGCCAATCAATGGCTTCATCAGGTGGATGAATACTATTTCTTAGCGTTATAATGAAGTTTCAACAAGCATCTCCTTCGTCAATTAACTATTTAAAAGGAACGATGCCACGTGTAGATTGTCTAATTTCCACACACCCTAATATCACTAATGTGAAAACAAAATTAGGAACGTTTCAATATAGATAACATACAAGTACTTTACAAAAAGACATCCTGTTTAACGCAAATCTAAAGTGGCATTAGTTATATACAGGTGTTCTAGTAAATATATATCACACATGAGATAATACACTTAGAAAATCTTAAAAATTAATTTCATTTTTACGTACGAAGTATAAATTAAACTAGCTTAAAGTATCTGCGACAGCAGGGAAGAATATTTTGGTATTTAATATTATCTCGCTATTATGAACGTGTTTTTATAGCATTTTTTTAAAAATTTTATAGAAAATGAAAACAGTACATCCTTATTTATTGGCATCGAATAATTTTACAAAAGAAAATTAATAAATATGAAATGTAAAAGTTAAGTGTACTTATATTTGTAATGTATAAAAGTCATTAGAGTTAAAGTTGTAGAACGAAAGAGTTTGACAATAAAGAAATAAAAAACCATTTTTCTAGTAATTGGTGATTTTATTCTGGAATATTATAATAAAGCTTCTTGCATTCAGAACGTTGCTACATAAGCGATGTACACTGGATTTGTTTAAAAACGCGTCATTATATAAAAGGAAGATTTATGTAAGTGTAGCAATGGTAATTCAATGGTAATTCAAAGGTGCAAATTCTAGTCTCACTTAATATTAAGATTAGAATTGTCAATATGACTTTGATCTATGACTAGTTTGGACAATGAATCTCTACAAGGAGAAGCTGAAGATTCTGAGAAGGAAGATACTACGGATAATCTTAGAAGGACGAGAGGAATAAAGAATTTATGAGTCTGTACAACGAGAATATGATGGACCAGGACGTGGAAGATAAGGAAATAAGGAGGACTAAGATGATGGGGATGAGTGGTGATAGAATAAGATTTACCCAGAATCTACTCCACGCGGAAGATTGGAAAAAACCAAATTGACTAGCCACATCAGTGGAGAAATAAACAATCTCTTTAGCCTCAAACTTGTATGATCTGTTGTGGTGAACTATATAGTGTTACAATGGCTTCGACAGATGTTAACTGCGAAGGAGGTTAGATATCAATTAATTTTCGACATTATTTTATGAGTGGTGATAGAATAAGGGAAGACCCGAAAGGAAGGAATTAGAATCAGTAAAGATTTACCCAGAATCCACTCCACGCGGAAGATTGGGAAAAATAAAATAGAATAGCCACATCAGTGAAGAAATAAACAATCTCTTGAGCCTCAAACGTGTATGATCTGTTGTGCTGAACTATATAAATAGTGTTACAATAGCTTGGACAAATGTTAACTTGCGAATGAGCTTAAACATCAATTAATTTTTGACATTATTTTTGTCATTTATTACGTCTAGTCTTTGGCAATTTTAGTTATGTAGATTAGTTAGTTAGTGGATCGATAAACAGTAAAATAACGTGTAAAAGTTCTTGAGGTCTATTATGAAAATGGGCGTTCAAATTAAAAAGCATATCACGCATTTCGTATTTTTTTTTGTCTGCATAATCGACCAAACGACCAACCGAGAGTGCAATTGCCAAAATAGTGGAAAAAATACGACAAACTGAATCTGTGTCTGTAGCAAATGTGCAAATATCAGTACGTGCTTGTGCACCCCGTTCGGCCAAAAACATTGCTACAGTGCGCGAGCGAGAATATGTCCAACAGCCCAAGGACTTCACTTCGTCATTGTGTGCAGGAATTAAACTTCTTGACAGCTACGTTACATCGAATTTTAACCAAAAAATTTGAATTTGCACTTTTGCAAAGTTAAATTAACGCAACAATTAAAGCCTTTTGATTATTTGAAGTGCCATACGTTTATCTTGGATTCACGAGCAAACACAACATGATCATGATTTTTTAAAGAAAATCATCTTCAGTGATGTGGTCCATTTGCATCTCGGTGAATTCGTTAATAAGCAAAGTTGTTGCATTTGGAGCGATGATAATCAAAGACAGATCATCAAGAAACCTATGCACTAAAAAAGTTAAACTTAAATTTGGTTTGGATTTTTGGCTGGCGAAATCATTGAATCGTTTTTGACCAAAAATGACGCCCGTAATTCCGTTACTGTAAACGGTGAGTGCTACCGTGAGATGATAACAAACTTTGTATGGCCCGATTTAGAAAGTTATGGATGTGGAGAATATGTGGTTTCAATAAGACGCCATCATTTGCTAGACAATCTATGCAGCACAATACTTATTGCATAACAAATTCGCAGATAATTAATTGGTCATCGAGATCATGTGATTTAATACAATTGACTTACTTTGGGATTATGTATCTAAGAAGTAAAATCTATGCTAACAAACCAGCAACGACTCCAGAGCTAAAGGACGAGATAATAAGGCGTATTGATGTTAGAGGTCCAATTATGCCCAGATATCATTCAAAATTTAGACCAGCCAGCGGAGGTGAACCGTCGAAGCCTTGGCGAAGATTTGGTCGATGTTATCACACATAATTGCCATATATCAAATAACATGCTTTAATGTAAGATGTAGAAAATTTTACAACGAAAATATTTGTTTATTTATTGTTAACATTTATCTGTCTTATTGTAACATCCTTTATATTCAATAAATAAATAAATTTTTTATTATTTTAAAAACAGTTTAAGGCTATTCTTTTTAGGTATATACTTTATCAACAATCAGTGTAAATATATCTTTTCTTCGTCTATCAGTATCTATTAAAGATTTTTGCTCAAATTTGAGTAATACTGATTACTTTTAAAAATCAGTCTTATTTCTTTATTGTCAGTTCAAATAGTTTTAAGTAACAGTGGAATGCATGAATGAAATGTACAGTCTATGCGTATAAATTTTTTTTAGTTTATGGTTTTATGTTTTTAGACAAAGACTGGAAATCTTGTATCTTTTTCACTACCGTGTCTACCTAATCTGTACCATTCTTCTCTGCTGCCGCAGGCAGGTCACAGCTCGTCTGGCGGCTTTGACAGGAGACAACCCGGTTTTGAAAGAGGACTGTGAATTGTTGGCGCGTTCAAATTGCTGAAGTAACCGCCCATTTTCGGTTTTACGTGTCTGTTGTTCATTTCCATGTGTACTATCTTCATAAATTCTATTTGCGCCGCTAACTTTTGTATCTCCTCCTGAGAAAAAAATAATTATTAAAAGTGTTCTTCCTCTATTGGTTCTGTGTTTGTGCTAATACCAACTGAAAAAGTGTAGCATGTAATATTAGAATTGTTGAATAGAAACAACTTTAACATTCTGAACTTACTGCAAATGAGAATTAATGAATATTAAATCTCCACGAAAAGCCACGTCCGTTGATGGACGTGGCTTTTCAGCAATTTTTAATTATCCTAATTACCAGGAAGGTCGGAGTCGCGACGAGGTGTGTTCTACATACTGGTACAAACTTAGTTTGTCGGATTGTAGTTATTAACGCATCACATAAGGCGACATTTACATGTAAAAATGAGATTTAATATTCATTAATTCTTATTTGCAGTAAGTTCAGAATGTTAACTATACAGTGCTTCTCAAAAGTCCCCTCCCCCCCTCTTATCTTTGGAGCGATTATACATACACATGTGAAATTTGGAAACTGAATATTATAGGTTATAAACTTCCCTACTAGTGATGATAGATGACGAAATCGTCATAGATGACGTCACAAGGCCATTGTGACCAATAATTTTAAATGGAACGCTACGGCAAGCGACACCTCTTTTAAAAGGTATCGAAAAAACCTATTCAATGATACTAATTTTGTTTGTGTTTGAGACAGTTTTAATGGCTCATTAGTAAACATGAAAATTTAAATTCCATTCAGTATGATATTAAATACAGATTTAAGAAACAGTATGTACTTAAAGAAATTGCTCGAAGTGACCTCCATTTACTTCCTGACAGTAAAATATCCTATTTTTAAACTCTTCTCGTACTTATTCAAATGTGTCTGCGGAAACAGCCTCACATTCTGCAACAATACGTTGTTTTAAAACGTCAAATTGTCAAGTTAATACTAAAATTCCAAATTCAAGCTCCGCCTATGGTTAGTTGTCAAATAATCTGACGTTTTTGTTAGTCTCCAATATTCGACGTTTTTGTAATTGTCCAAGTTTTTGTACATTTAATAATTTGTGTATTGTTGATCGAACGTCTCACTGTTTTTACAGCTTATGGTACTTTTAATATTTTTGTACATTTTAATAATTTGTTAAACTGTTGTGAGTCGAAAGTTTAAGTGCTTCAAGAAGCGAAATGGTACGTGCTTTAGGTGATAAAGTAGCAGCGGTCCTAATTCTTGGTGAAACTAGACAAAATATTCATGCAGCAGAACGCATTTTTAATGAGAGGTTTCCCGATCGCCCCATTTCGAGGACTTATTTAAGGGAGCTTCTTCGTAAGTTTGAAACAACGGGTAGTATTAATGATGCGAAACGATCTGGCAGACCACAAATTTCTGATGAGAAAAAAATTGATATACTGGCAGAAGTAAGAGTTAATCCTACTTCTTCAACAACTCAAGTTGCATCTACCCGCGAAGTTAGTTGAAGTACATTACACAGGGTGTTGAAAAAATACAAATTTCATACATACAAATTAAAAATGGTTCATCAACTCTCAGACGACGACCCAGACCGAAGACTAGAATTTTGTGAAAATATGGAAACTAAAATTAACCAACAGCCAGACTACGTCAAAACAATTTATTTTAGTGACGAAAGTACTTTCTATCTAAATGGAAATGTAAATACACAGAATGTGAGGTATTGGAGTGACGCAAATCCTCACCTGTTTCGTGAAACACATACCCAATTTCCCCAGAAGGTGAATGTTTGGGCAGGTATCCTGGGAAACCACATCGTTGGGCCTCTTTTTTTAAATACTAATTTAACTGTTGAGGTTTATCTGGAGATGTTGCAAAACGCAATAGAACCGTTAATCCTTGAAATTTTGGAAGATAATCCAGATGAATTCGGCAATTTGGAAATAACATTCCAACAGGATGGTGCTCCTCCACACTATTACGGTGCAGTAAGACGGTATTTGCATGAGGAGTATCCTGGTAGATGGATTGGACGACGAGGTTCAACGGAATGGCCACCTCGATCACAGGACCTCACACCTTTGGATTTTTTTCTGTTGGGGTACCTTAAATCGAAGGTTTACGCCACTGAACTTGACAATATTGACGTTTTAAAACAACGTATTGTTGCAGAATGTGAGGCTGTTTCCGCAGACACATTTGAAGAAGTACGAGAAGAGTTTAAAAATAGGATATTTTACTGTCAGGAAGTAAGTGGAGGTCACTTCGAGCAATTTATTTAAGTACATACTGTTTCTTAAATCTGTATTTAATATCATACTGAATGGAATTTAAATTTTCATGTTTACTAATGAGCCATTAAAACTGCCTCAAACCCAAACAAAATTAGTATTATTGAATAGGTTTTTTCGATACCTTTTAAAAGAGGTGTCGCTTGCCGTAGCGTTCCATTTAAAATTATTGGTCACAATGGCCTTGTGACGTCATCTATGACGATTTCGTCATCTATCGTCACTAGTAGGGAAGTTTATAACCTATAATATTCAGTTTCCAAATTTCACATGTGTATGTATAATCGTTCCAAAGATAAGAGGGGGGAGGGGACTTTTGAGAAGCACTGTATATACACAAAGTATAGAAGTGAAAAGCCATTTCCGTCTTCGAGATACCGTACATTGATAAGCTCCAATAAGAGCGAAACGCGTCTGTACGTTCCGTTGATGGACGTGGCTTTTCAGCAATTTTTTAGAAACAACTTTGTTAGAATAAATAGAACAAAGGTGCTATTTATTCTAACAAATCTATTTCTTATTTGCATTTATTATTTTAGTAATATTATTATTTCAAACTGGTGATACCTTTAACTCTTCATTTTCTTGATAAAGATCAGGTGCCTCTTCCGGTACCAATCCGATACCATTTAGAGAAAAAGAAGCAGTAACACCACGCGATCTTGCTCTGTTATCCCACTGATCACCTTGTCCCCTCAAAACTCTTATTACTTTGGGACCAAATACCAAAGCAATCGTTACAGTTGTACTTAATTGGGTTCTGATGAAACCCAAAAGATATTTTATATCAGGTCCGGCAGTCGGAAATATCAGTAAACTAAAACGAAAATTCGAATGGTGTAGCTCTGTAAAACGTTAAAATGGCGTTGTTTTTGACTTTTCAATAAAATAATAATTATTTCAATTGAAAAGACGAATTCGGTTTCTCTCTACCTGGTCATCATAGTTTTGCTTCTAAATGAAGGCTTTTAATACAGAATATAAACTTAAAGTAATCAATTTTAATTGTTGGTGGACGTAAATTAAATCTATAAAACAATCTTGAATGTTTCGCAAGAGAGTCTTTAAGTATTAATAAAGCTATACTCACTGAAACGCTACCATTGTAATATTAACAAGGGCAATATTATATATTGCGTAACTTATAAGTCTCGCCTCGTTATATAATGATTCGGCGTTGCGAACATTGTAACAAACTCTGATACCCCAAGCTAAAAATAATACTTCCCCTGAAACAAAAGCCATACATCAAATTAAGAATAATCACAGTATATAATGTGAATCTACTTATATTACGACTTACCTATACCGAGGCTATGATCCCACCAGTTATACGTGCATTGTTTAAATTTTAAACCTACAGAATCTTTTATTACTTCGGCGGTTGGCGTAGCCGACAATGTCCACGTACTCAAGTATATTAACATTACCAACAAAATCGGCACCATCCATTGAAGTAATTGCTTGTCTGTAAGTTTGACTTTGTGGGCCGATTTTACTCTGTATGTAAGCGACACTCTAGAAACAAAAATGAAAATTTAATTAAATAATTACCATTAGACTGAACGATATAACAATAACAATAATAATTTTATTAAGAATCAGGTGTGGGGAACACACCAAGTACACATTTGTGCAAAAATCATTTCCCTATAAATTCATCACTGCATGATACTGTATAGATAAATTAAAATTTACATTTTTCTGAATTTCAGTCTTAGTTGTGTTCTCCTTTTACGTAAACTTTGTAATTGAGACTAGCATCAAGGACTAATACCCAGATATTTAGCGGGGGTTGCATAAGGAAGGAATCTGAGTGTTATTTATATTAATTGGAAAATGATGTTTCCTAAAACCTGTATGCGGAATCGTTAATGATTCTGCTAGAAGAAAGATTTGGTTATGAAACGAAATGGAGGTCAACTCTATACTAAAACGCTACTAATGGAGTTAGACGCAAGGTTTTCAGGCAATCTAATTTGAAGAAGAAGAATGCCACTAAATTTCATTAAAATCGGAGAAAAAGAAGAAGATTAAAAATAAAGACTCCTTGTTAGAAAGAAAATGAAAAAAATGTGTTTTATAATATAAAGTGCTGTTTTTGACCTCGTTACAATTCTACTAAATTTCATCAAAATCGGAGAAGAAGAAGATACTAAAAATACAGACTTCTTGTTAGAAATAAAATGAAAAAATTGCGTTTTAGTTAATCTAAAGCGCTGTTTTTGACCTCGTTACAATTCTACTAAATTTCATCAAAATCGGAACAGAAGAAGATTAAAAACAAAGACTCCTTGTTAGAAAGAAAATAAAAGAATTTTGTTTTAGTTAATATAAAGCGCTGTTTTTGACTTCATTACAATTTTACTAAATTTCATCAAAATCGGAGAAGAGGAAGACAGTAAAAATACAGACTGTTTGTTAGAAAGAAAATGAAAAAATTGGGTTTTAGTTAATCTAAAGCGCTGTTTTTGATCTCGTTACAATTCACTAAATTTTATCAAAATCGGAGCATGTATGTTTCCATACTTCCGTCGTTAGTATTAACGTTGAGTTGTATTTAATCATTGTAACATTAAATTCCATGTTTATTTATTTACTGTCCAACAGAACTATAGCAAACGCCAATTAAGTTGGTGCGAGGAGGGGTAAGTTCGCGCAGGATTAGAAGTAGTGGGGAGATTTGTATTTGGTTATACATCAAATGTCAGATAATTCTAACCTGTAAGCGTGTATCACTTTATGATCCCCTAGCAAAGACATTATGTTCCGTCAAACATCAATGACAAATGTATTCTGACAATTACTTGAGTAGTAGGGGAGGACGTTTTCAGAAACGGTTTCTGCGCACCTCCTCCTCGCGCCAACTTAATTGGCGCTTGCTATACATATTTCAATAACAGAACAAATATATATTACAATCTGACAAATAAAAGGGTATAGGTCATAGGGAAGGCTATAGGTCTAGCGAGAAGGCGGACGAGCTGGCTCGACAGGCTTTGTCTAAAGCCTTGCAAAAATAAATACCAAAACAGACAGACGGTGTCTTAAGATGATAGTAGGTCTTTAACAGGAGATTGTAAGCTCAACAAACATATAGGTAATATGAGCTTGACAGATGAAACGGCATGTACTATACCTATACAAATCAGTATCGTAAAGCAGAACTATATTTAAAGAACCGCTTTTGAAACTGCTGGGCACAATTGAAAAAGCAGGGCTAGAGAAAATACTCTAGTGAGACATTAAGACCACAATAGATTTTGAAAAGTCGCAGTGGAATAGATTTTATGACCATTTCAAATAATCTAATCTCTCTAATGTCAACAACAAAGCAAATAAGCAAAATGTCGTACTTGTTCCCCATAAAAGGTTCATCACCCACAAAAATATCTATAATTTGTTCACAAAAAAACCTGTGTCGCAAATTCGCTTTTTGTTTCTTCATTCTAATCGTAGACTACACGTATATTCTTTTAAATATTAAATACTGTTAAACCTGCCGAATGGGGAACGACGAAGGAGAAATTGTCTCCTCCAGGGAAGTGTTCTTGCACCGATCTATTACAATATTTATAACAACGACCAACCGATAGACGCGTAGACAAGACACTTTATTTATGCTGATGATACTGCTGTAACAGCTCAGGGTACATCTTTCTCCAACCATCTTAAAATGAACCCCACAAAAACTCAGGTGTGTATTTTCCACTTCAGAAACAGGGAGGCGCGGAGAAAACTGAAGGTTTCATTGTCAGGAGCTGGAATTAACGAGTCACCAAGGTACCTAGGTGTACCGCATCCTCCGAATTTTCCCTTTCCGAAACCATTGTCAAGAGTTCATGGGAAAGGTGGACGCTAGAAATAAGATAATCTGCAAACTCACAAGTGCTAAGTGAGGAGCACAACCACGAATATCAGTTATGTCTTTGTGCTTCTCAGCTGCCGAGTATGCCGCACCAGTATGATTTAATTCGGAATATATCAAACATGTCGATGTGGTATTGAATGAGAGTGTCAGCATTATTACCCGCTGCCTAAAATCAACCCCCAACTGAGGAGATTTACCCTCTCGTTGGCATCGCACCATCTTCAATCAGAAGACGTGTCGGCGCGGAATGTGAGAGGAATAACAATAAACCAACCGTAGGCAACCATTGTCCAACCACGAAATCCAACCGGGCCGACTTATATGTCAGAAAGGTTTTGTACTTTTCACCACCCTACTTAGCGAAACAGCTGAAACGCGCCGAACAACATTATGGCGTAAGTCTAGTGACTGTTTGCATTCTGAACCAAAGGAGGAGCTAGCTGCTGGGCACCAATTTACCAATTACCTTGTGGGGAACTCTCGGTAGACTAAGAACAGGCGTTTCACGCTGTAGCAACAACCTAAAAACCAGCTACAGAGATGATGATTCCTGCGAATGCGGCGCCAATCAGAACTAACATCTAACCGTGAGCCCAAACATAGGCGAAACCTGCACAGAGGGGCATTAATATAGCAAACGACAAAGCCACATATGTGGAAGATTATTCGAAATATAAAATTTAAAATGGGGATCCGAACACGGAAAATATGTAAGTATAGCAAACGCCAATTAAGTTGGCGCGAGGAGGGGTAAGTTCGCGCAGGATTAAAAGTAGTGGGGAGATTTGTATTTGGTTTTACATCAAATGTTAGATAATTCTAACATCTGAGCGTGTATTACTTTATGATCCCCTAGCAAAGACATTATGTTCCGTCAAACGTCAATGACAAATGTATTCTAACAATTACTTGAGTAGTGGGGGTGGACGTTTTTAAAAACGGCTTCTGCGCACCCTCTCCTCGCGCCAACTTAATTGGCGCTTGCTATACCTGCCGAATAATATGCAGTAACAGTAACAAGCCTATCGATTCATAAAAATTCGAAAATTTATCAACGATCTAATATTTGGTACCGTTTCTTGAATATATCATCAACATGGTAAGCATAAGCTTTCATTTCAATTGCTTTAATAAATTCACTGTTACTCGTGAGCGAGATTTTTACCTCCAAGTTTTCATCAGCAATGCCGTGTATGTGATGCAGAAGCCAAGATGTCTGGACCACTTTGTAGCAACGCAGGAATAAGTGTCTAATACTGGAAATATGGCAGCCATCTGAAATTATGAAGATGCAGTTAAAGAGATTGGTGATTGTTAAGCGTTAATTACCTCCATGTACATTGTAGCGCATCCCAGGAGCGTTATTGCTAAAAATATTGGACTGGCGACCTTAAATACTTTTAATTTTCGGTGTCTAAACATGTAAACAATCAAAATTACCGTGCAAAATGCGCAGGTCACGCTGAACACTAGTAAGGTGATCCTGTGAAAAGGAAACGTAATTATAATAAGATATTAAAGCAAAAGCGACGAATTAAAAATGTGAACCTCGATTTAATAGAATTTCTGCTTTTATTAATAATAATAGGGGCTCCAATAATAGACATTTGAGATTTGTTGGCATTGTAACAAAGTAGATCTCTTAGGATTGAGTACAATAGTATTTTGACAGGCGATGTTGCTAGTGTTACCTGTTGCCTATTGTTATTACAGATATTTGCAAAAATTTTTTGCCGCGGATTGCAGAAGAGTGTTTTATACTTTTTAGGTAGTGTTCACACTTCCACCTGCTGGTACACGTCAAATAGTCGTCGCACTTTACACATTTAATTCTATCGCCTTCGTATTTTAAATCCGGCATACTCGCTATTACGTTTCCGATACGTACCTAAATGGGACATTGTCTAAGTATATGTGTACTGACATGCATTCACAACGACCAGTGGAATAATACTGAACAAGTGTGCTTTGATACGGACGCTTGAGTTTCCGTACTACGCGTTTCTCCCCTCTACGTTGCTCTCGGCACTGCATTGGAGATAGTCCCTCTTTGCCGAGTCTATTTATATATTTATATAAGTTATAAACGCATCGTTTTCGATGCTTTTATAGCATTGTTATAGAAGTAAATTAGAAAAAAAATAATTATTATGTTCTGATATCCGTTTATCATCGAAAAAATTCATAATTGGAGTAGACTGTGAAATTGGGTTGGTACTTTAGCCACTTCCACATAATGACACATTACTTCATGCTTGACAGTTTCATTTGGTTTCATTGTAAAAAAAGGTTATGGCATTGAAATGATACTACAACAAAAAAGAAAACAAATAATTTATTTAATATCGAAATCAGAATCAAAATTTACGTATAGCTACAGAAGTTGTTGAAAATGTTGTCCATTTACATCTAAACACAAACCAACTCTTCTCCGCAATCCAGCAAAAACTTTATGCAGCATTTGCGGTGAGTTGTTGATCTCTTCTCACTTTTCTGTTATGCGAATTCTCAGTTGTTCCAGATTATGAATTGGCGTTGAATAAATCGAATTTTTGATGTATGGCCATACGAAAAAATCACATATGTTTAAATCGCAAGACCTAGTTGGATATGGGATTTTAGTGTTCCTGCTTATTATTCTGTTATCAAAAAATTCTCTGAGATATTGAAGTGTTTCCCTGGTCGTATGTGCTGTTGCACCATCTTGTTGGAAATACCCATTTTGTAATTCGTCATCATGCAGTTGATTTATGAATGAGCCGAGTATCTCATTGCGATATCCTGCAGCAGTAAGTGTACCTTAAAAAAAATGGGTCCCCAAAATCTGCTTCGACATATTCCAACCCAAGTACCAACTTTGTGGGGATGCAATGTTTTTTCAACAAAAAAATGAGGATTTTCGGAGGACCAACACCTCATATTCTGTGAATTAACATATCCAGAAAGATAAAACCAGGCCTCATCCGTGAAACAACTGTGTTAAGGATATCCTGATTGTGTAGATTATTTTGAAACCATTGACAAAATTCCACTCGTCTTAAATAATCCACTGGATAAAGTTCATGAAAATATTGCAGCTTGTACGGATGACAATGTAAGACTTTTTTAAGAATGAATTGGCACGTACCATAAGATAAATTTGTTTGTTGGGTCACTACTGAAATGGATGTTTTTGGATTTTCATCAATAATATGCTGAAGGGCTTCAATATTATCAGCTGTACGTTTAGATGGCCGTCCACTTCCAGTTTTTCGACCGACGCTACCAGTCTCTCTGAATAACTTTACACAATTTGTCAAAACATTGTAAAAATCATTGTAGTCAAACACTAATTCAGGATGTTCTTCACTAAAATCAGCCATGCATTACGTAATTGAATACTGCCACTCGCCATTTACTTTCACACCTGTACGGAAGTAACATTCGATAATTTTTGCTTTTTGTTCTATGTTGAATACCATTTTTGAAATAAATTTAATTTTCTTAATAAGAGTTTTGAAAAATTTGACACAAATTTATAGTTTCAATGTCAAATAATAAATGTCATTATGTGGAAGTGGTAAAAGTATCAACCCAATTTCACAGTCTACTCCAATTATGAATTTTTTCGTTGGCTCGTTAGTAGGTGTTTAAAAGTCCTTACGTCCCAGTCAGCCATGGACTGTAAAACGTATTTGTGTACTTAAATTTAATTAATATAACCTTAAATAACACGTCATTCAAAGTCAATTGACATTTATGGATCTATTACAAACAAACATTTCCCAGTCAATAACCGCTTGGGACGTAAAGATTTTTTGAACATCCGTTGTGTGGTATATCCTCGGGGTTTACGGTAGTTACGTTTAACCGACTAAATCGAGGTTCGATCGTTAAATAGTAATTGTACGAAATACCTAAATGGCCAATGATATATAGCTAGACACGGCTGTGGTCCCTTACATGTAATACAACCGGGTTCGCATTTTATACAATGGAAAATTTTGCTCCAATAATGACTGCTGTTTCTTCGCATTTCAATCCAAGCAACTACAATGTAATAATCACGAATGATTTTTCCACTTACGTACATATTTTTAAAACTAATTTTTACCTTCAACTAATGTGCCGTTGAATTTACCCCCGTGATACGGTGAATAGTATCCATCTCTACACAGACATTGATAACTGCCTCTGGTCCAAGATGTATGTGACATTGGTTTTCTATAAACGCACTATAATGACATATAGTAATTAATATAATAATTAAAGAATCTTATAAATAACATCGTGTGCGAAAGTAAAACTTTATTCGTTACCTTTGATGTTCGATTATGACATTTATGTGAATTATGAAAGATGGATATTTCTGTGGAAGACGGGTGGTGAATGTCTGCTTCGCATTGATTTATCTCCAATTTAGATACGTCGACATCCAAACTGAGGAAACCTTTTATACTGAAATAATAACTTATTACTTTGAAACTTGCATTTCTTATGGAATTATACAGGGTTGTTAGCTAAACGCGCGTCGGTCTGTAGCTCCTAAACCAATAAAGTTAGTAATTTTCTTAATATGTGAATGTATTATATTTGTGAGACTCTATTTTAGGAAAATATTTTTTTGCACATTTCAGTTCATCTTAACGCACTTTATCAATTTCACAAAATTTATTTCATTAAATCTTTTCCTTTCTTAAAACCTATTGATTAAAAATCTTATCCAGATTTCTGGAGAATTTAACATTATAATAAAATAATTTAAAAAATATAGGCGTTTATAATTTGAATTTATGTATAACAACTGTAAAAATGGTATATAACCCCTTACCACAATTATTAATCGTATCCTAAATACGTATTTCGACACCCGACCCGTTCTAAGAATGAAAAGAGACAAGTGATGGGGATCGGTGCTATATTACCGTTCATAGAATGTTGTTTGTTTTTATCGATATGAATGCTTTCGTACGCGTCAAGATCGCGGGGGTTATTAATGCCCTTTACAAGCTTTAACACTTTAATCGACACATTGTGTAGTGTACTTAAAGCATGTTGGCAACGTTAGATTTATTCGGTCCATTGTATTTAATATGTGATATGTGTTCTTTAAACCGAGTTATTATTGGTCGTTTTGTTTGGCCTATATATTTCAAATTACAATCATCGCAACTAATTTCGTATATACCTGATTTCGAATTAAAATTAACTCTATCTTTAGTATTCCCTAGGAGACTTTTGATAGTATTTTCGGACCGAAAGGCAACTTGGAGACCTCTTTCTTTAACAACTTTATTAATGTTTTTCGTGATGGGGTGGTATGGTAAACACATGTACTTTTTCTCCTGGTTACTTTGAGATATCAAACTTGTGGATTCGCGGATTGTATTTTTTATTTTTGTTTTTCTAATTAATTTATTGATTATTTCTATGTCAAAGCCATTATATGTCGCGATATCTTTAATGAAATCCAGTTCTATTTCATATCTCTCTTTTGTTAACGGAAAATTTAGTAACCGATTGACTAAGAAATTAAAAGAAGCTGTCTTATGTTGACAACTATCATTTGAATCCGCGATGATGAATCTATTAACATTGGTTTCTTTCCGGAAAATGTCGATTTCTATTTTATGTTTATTCCTAATCAGTAAAGTATCTAAAAATGGTATCCTGCCATTGTGTTCCTTTTCCACCGTAAATTTAATCGTCGGAAATTTCAAATTTAATTGATTAACGAACATGTCAAATTCGCATTTCCGTGTATCAAAAATCGCGAGAATGTCACCTACGTACCTAATCCAGACTCTCGGGAAATATTTAGCGTTATTTTTAAATTCTACTTCAAATTGACTCATGAATAAATTGGCTTTGAAAGGAGATAGGCAGTAACCCATTGCTGTGCCTTGTTTCTGTTCATAAAATTTTTCTCCTACTTGGAAACAATTTTGCGTCATGCACAGATTTGTCAATCTCATGTATTTTTTTATTTTTGAAGGTTCAATGTTATTCTTGTGGAGCAAGCTTTCTAAATATTTCATAGTCTCTGGAATAGGTACCGAGGGGAATAAAGACGTTACATCGAATGAAACTAAAATTTCCCCGGTTTCCAGTTCACAATCTTTAATTAATTTAACAAATTCTAAGGAATTACTAACTGGATTACAACAATAGACCGGATAAATCTAACGTTGCTAACCATGCTTTAAGTACACTACACAATGTGTCGATTAAAGGGTTAAAGCTTGTAAAGGGCAATAATAACCCCCGCGATCTTGACGCCTACGAAAGCATTCACATCGCTAAAAACAAACAACATTCCATGGACGGTAATATAGCACCGATCCCCTTCACTTGTCTCTTTTCATTCTTAGAACCATAAAAGGGTCGTCGACGTTTTAAATTGAAGTATTAACACATGTTGAGTGCCGTTTCCTTAAGAGAGGTAATTTTTGTCGATCTTTCGTTCGATATATTTCAAATTGGAGTATAAACATATGTGAATGCCGTTTCCCTAAGAGAGGTAAGTTTGTCGATCTTTTCGTTAGATATATTTGCATGTTTAAATTAGTCTATACGTGGACGCCGTGTAAAGTAGTTGTTGCGTAAGCGGTGTTCTAGCTTTTCTGTGCCCCATGTGCGACATCTTGATTAGTGGTTTTACCTACTGATGATGACAACTTAGTTGCCGAAATACGTATTTAGGATACGATTAATAATTGTGGTAAGGGGTTATATACCTTTTTTCAGTTTTTACTTAACCACAGTCTCCAAAGAAAGACTTTTTTGTAACAACTGTCATAATTTGAAATTTTCTAAAGCTTTGCATCTGCACCAATCATTAATTATGTACATTTAATTACTTACAACCTAATATAATACGGAAAGTTTTTAAATACACGTTATATTCTTGATTAGTTTTTGTATTTTGTTTAGAAAAATAATAACATTTTGAATTAAAAAGAAATGCTTCCAACTGCATCAATCCAACATATCACTCTAACCTAGAAGTAAATATTGTCAAAACCAATTACAATTTAACGAATGCTGAAAACGTTCTAAATGATCAATTAAAAAAGAATTACATTTACCCATGCCGACCGGGAGGCGGAATTGGCACGCTGTACGATATCAACCATTTGTGTGCAGAACAGGAATAATACGGATAGGTCCACCAGCCATTGTAAGATACATCCAGAGGACTTTCAATGAATTTTGGCGATCGGAGTCCTGGTGATAAGTGAGCGTCGGTATACCTTGAATAGAAATGCAATAATTCAATTATTTGAACACGAATATACGTTTTAATTTCCTTTTTGATACTTCGCTCATATGAGTATTAGTTACTTGTATAGAGTATAGTTACTTGTTTACATTTTAAATTATTTTAGTGCTCTCGTCACCCTCCCCCCGCTATAACCCGGATCTCGTTCTTGCAGACTTTTACATGTTTCCCAATACGAAAAAATTCACTGAAAGGCCATGGCCTAGATACACGATTTTTACTTGCTAAACTTAGAGCGTTTGGGTTGAGTTCTTCATTTCTTTTGCTTCTGCTGCTTAACTAACATATCTAATTATGTTTAATACAATGGCTATATATCTTTTGAATTATTTCTTTCATCAGGTGTCCCACAAGGATCTCACTTGGGACCATTGTTGTTTGTTTTCTTTATCAGTGACTTATTGACGTCTTTGTAGTGTCCTGTACTGACCTGAAAATCTATGTCTACAGCAGGACATGGGATTATGCACGTAACTTGTAATATAATATTGACATAATTACTCAATGGTGTTCTAAATACAAATTGGGGTTAAACAATAAGAAATGCTGTTTTGTTTTTTTTTGGGTTTTCTATTGCGAATCTGTAAATTCTTTCAAAGCTCGCTTTAGTTAAAAACATTATACTTTAGTTTTGTTGTCAGCAAATTGGACTATGCTTCAGCGGCATGGTTACCACATTATATTTACTTGCAATTGTTTATGGAAAAAGTACAGCGACGCTTTTTGAAGTAGATGAGTTACAAAGTTTATCATGTCTATCCTGAATGTAACATCGACAATAATTCGCTTCTGAGAAGACATGATGTACACTGTACAGTCTGTGCAATATCATCGTGAAATTCAGGGAGCAAGATTCTATGGAGACTCGTTCACGGAGCTATAGATTCCCTACAGTTACTTTCCTATATTAATTTTTTGGTTCCCCGTTTATCCTCTCGTTCTTGTCCTACTTTTGAGTTACCACCAGTTGTGATAACAATGTGCTGTAATGCTGATGGACCTTATAGTGACATTTTCTTTTATGCCATTAATCAATGAATTTTATTTTTAGTTTTTCTTTTTCATGGATTTTTGTTCTTCCTAATTCATAATTAATTCTTATTATTAATTAAAATTATTATTATTATTATTATATTTATAGCAAAATAAATAAGACATGTATAACAAGTGTTCATTTGAAAAGTCAATCTAGTAGCATGTGATTTACTGAGAACATTTTGAAGTGTCGTAAATTAAAATTTACTACTTAACCTACGAAGTCGTATATTTTGACAGTTTCATACATACAAATAAATAACAAATAATAGGTATTTATTGAAAACTATAACAAATGTTGAAAATGTTGTCCTTCAAGATCAATGCACTTTAAAATCCTCCGTTCAAAATTTCTGATGATATTCTGCAACATTACTGGATTGTTATTAATTTCCATGCATTTCTGTTCGATTCTCTGTAACATATCATTCAAATTCAATATAGATGTTCGAAATATGTTATTTTTTAGATAAGGCCACAAAAAGAAGTCGCAAGGTGTTCAATCGGATGAACGTGCAGGCCAGGCAATTTCAGTATTTCGACTAATTATACGCTCATCAAAAAATTCTCTTAAATAATCCAAAGATTCTGCAGTACAGTGACAAGGTACTCCGTCTTATTGGAAATATGCATTTTGTAGTTCATCATCATGCAACTGATTGACACGTGGTTGTAAATATTCCGCACGGTGCCTTTGAGCAGTTAACGTTCCCTGAAAAAATATTGGTCCAATGATTCGCCTTTGGCTTATCGCTGCCCAAACACCAATTATCTCTGGATGTAGCGATTCTTCATTAATTACATGTGGATTTTCACTACTCCAAATTCTTGTATTTTGTGAATTTAGGTATCCCGTTTTATAAAACCATGCTTCATCAGTAAACATGACTGTTTGCGAAAGTTCTCCATTATTGTTCATATTTACAAACCAATTACAAAACTGTAGTCTACGTGGGTAATCAATTTCTAACAATTCTTGTCCTGCTGTGACACGGTATGGATAAAGTTGCATATCTTTTTTTAATAACTTGTGAGTTGTACCAACAGAAAGGTTTATTTGTTGACTCAAATGTCGAACAGATGTTTGTGGTTCATTTTCCATTATTTCTTCAACACGATTGACAACTTGAGGTGTACGTTTCTTAACTGTTCCGCTGCCTGATTTTCTTAAGAGACTACCAGTTTCAGAAAAAAAGTTTTAAAGTTCTAGCCAAAGTATTCTTAAATTGTATATAATCTATTTCAAAATGTGGAAACTCAACTTGAAATTCTACCATGCAATCTTGAACTAAATAAACCCACAAATCATCAGTTTTATTACCACTTCGAAAATAAGCCTGGACTAAAAAAATTTTATGTTCTAAAGTGAAAGCTATTTTAAAACTGAGAAGCAATTTATTTAAACCAGAATCGACGCACGATTATTTTATGCACTAACTGATATTTGTGATTGACATTATCAAATGTCATTTGGATTTACGTTTACGGAACAACAAACACATACTAATATAATATTAGTATGTGTTTGTTGTTCCGTAAACGTAAATCCAAATGACATTTGATAATGTCAATCACAAATAATCTAGGTTACTTTGAAATTTTGATAGAATAAGACGCAAATATATTAGTAATATATTTGCGTCTTATTCTATCAAAATTTCAAAGTAACCTAGATTGACTTTTCAAATGAACACTTGTTATATGTTATCGTATTTGTATACTTGATGTTAGTAAACATAAATTTGCTATATTTACTGGGTATATGACACGGCTGGTCGGTACTATTTTGCAAAATGAGTTCAGAACTTACTTTCCGGAATGGAAAAACCGTTTAAATCAGCGTATAGATTCATAATGAGTCTCTAATGTACCGTCCCACATAAATATCTGTTAGGAATGCGTTCAGGGAATTTAAGTATAGCACCTTCTATAAACAACTTTTACTTTGAAGTTATTTCGTATGAATTGTGTTTCTAAAAATGAATAAAAACACAAAAAAGGCATTAAACACCAAAGTACAAAATTGTTAAGTGAGTTATTTTTAATTGCCCTCAAGAGTACATAATAAGTTTCATTTTTGTAGTTAAATACGTGTTTTAGAAGAAATAATGGAAGTATGGTGTTAGTAGTATAATTTATGAATATTTCCAAGTACGCATTGCAGTGTGTGAAAACTTTACCTTTGATAGAAGTTGTGCGACTAGTGTGGTTGTTACTATGTCATTAATAACACAGGTCTACAGTGATTTTGATGTTTGAAAGCTGTTTGCTAATTTGTATATGTTTGGGGGCCCTCATTCCTAAGAACGCCATATTTTTGCTCTATCACGTAAATTTTTTTTATAGCGCTCTATATCTTAAAAATGTTAATTTATTAATATACATACCTATGACAAGAATATGTTTGTTCCATGTTAGGCATGATTTTTAGATGAATTGATTTTTATGAAATTAAATGTGATTTGCCAACACTGGTTAATATTAGATTTCTCAGCAAAGCAACAGAGTCGGCGCAGAAGCGTCAATACAACGTTGAAACCTGCTTATGTGCAGTTTGGTTGTGTTAGTCGTCGTGCTACTGTGTCCGCGCGCTTGTTGTCTTCGTTGTTGCGTATTTTAAGTGTTCTAGAACGTATAAATATGGAAAGAAGACATTGTGTGAACAATCCGAATAACTTTTGTTATATCTGTGGTAGTTATGTCGTAGTAAAGCAGAGGCAAACTATAACTTCGTTTGTGAAAAATGTATACCACGCTTACTTTGGTGTAAAAATTGGCGACCAAGACAAGTGCTGGGCTCCTCATACTGTTTGTTCCGTTTGCGTTGAAGCATTAAGAAACTGGCAAAAAGGTAGGAAGAAATGTTTAAGCTTTGGTCTTCCTATGGTATGGCGAGAGCCTAGAAATCACAGTGATGATTGATATTTTTGTTCGTGTAATGTTCAAGGATTCAACAGAAAAAATAAGAAACAAATTGCGTATCCCAATCTTGACTCTGCTATTCGATCAGTTCCTCATGGACCAGATATACCTATACCTACCGCCCCAAAAGCACTAGAAAACGTGATATCTTCAGAATCAGAGGAATCTAATTGCGACCCAGATGACTCAGATTTCACACCAGATTTCACAGAGCCCGAAGTGTTTAACCAGAGCGAACTAAATGATTTAATTAGAGATCTGCACCTTCCAAAGGATGCATCCGAATTGTTAGCCTCCCGACTTCGTGAGAAACATTTACTGGCACCTGGCGTCACATCAAGCTGTTACCGGGATCGCGAAAAAGAGTTATGTCAATATTTTACTCAAGACGGACAGCTAGTGTATTGCAACAACATTCCTGACTTACTTTCAAAATTAGGAATGTGCCGTATGTAAAAGAAGAATGGCGCCTGTTTATTGACTCAAGTAAGCGTAGTTTAAAAGACGTTTTATTGCACAATGGTAACGTGCTGGCCTCGGTTCCCGTTGCCCATTCGGTACATTTAATGGAAACGTATGAAAATTTTGAAATTCTTTTAAAGAAAATAAACTACCAAGAACATCAGTGGATGCTTTCTGGTGATCTTAAAGTGCTTAACCTTAAAGGTTTCAAAATTTCCATGCTTTATTTGTGAGTGGGATAGTCGAGCAAGGGATAGACATTGGACTCAAATAGAATGGCCCTCTAGAACAAGCCTTACACCTGGTAGCAAAAATGTATTAAGAGATAGCTTGGTTGACTCCAAAAAAGTTTTACTGCCTCCTCTCCATATCAAACTTGGCTTGATGAAGCAGTTTGTTAAAGCCCTAGACAAAAATGGACAGTGTTTTAAATATTTGTGCGAGACATTTCCAGCCTTATCCGATGCCAAGTTAAAAGAAGGTATTTTTGTTGGGCCACAGATAAGAACATTATGCAAAGACAAGGATTTCATTTAAAGAAGTAATTGATAAGTTTCTTGGGAACTCTAAGGACGAAAACTACGAAAATATTGTTCAAAATATGTTACAACACTTTCATCGTCTAGGTTGTAATATGAGTTTGAAAGTGCATTTCCTGTTTTCACACTTGAACTATTTTCCTGAAAATCCTGTAGCAGTTAGCGAAGAACAGGGAGAGAGGTTTCACAAAGACATTAAGGAAATGGAACGGCGATACCAAGGCAGATGGAGCATAACGATGATGGCGGACTACTGCTGGATGTTAAAACGGGATATGCCCTTAAAAACATACAAGCGAATGTCCGGACAACGCAGCTTTCTGGCAAAAAGACAAAGATTTCACTTAAAAAAGACTGAGTAAAGTATTTTTTTCCACTTTTTTAACTTGTATTCCACCTTTTTACTCAATAAACAAATTTTTTTAAAAATATCGTTTTTTTTCATTTAATATTTGCAAAAAAGACCTTACGTGATACAAATAAATGCATAGAATTTTTGAAATCAGCCTACCAAAACGATATAAAATCAGTTTTCAAAATAAAAACATCTGTCAAAAAGTTTAATTTTGTAGACCTGTGTAATTAGTAAGAGGGATGGTATACTAGATGTATACCACAAATTACTCAAGAGAAAAACTTTAGTTAATTATATTCCGTAATTGATTAAACGTGTTTATATATTTTGTAGCATTTTAAATATTGTTACGTTTAATTCAAGAAATTAATGAAAGTTTATATTGCGGAAGTGTGATATTATTATTAGGCCTGCCTAATAATTCCTTTGCATTTTTTAAATAAAACAATTGTAAACTTATTTATTACATATTTATTAAATTAGTTTCGTTTTTTACAGGATTACTTCTTAAGCTGTTTTCATTGCTTGAAGGGTTTATAAAATCCGATCTTTCGACTGTTCGTCTACTGCCTTAATCGGCCCTCAACTTTGGCGTTTGATCTTTTAGGTTAGTTGCGCAAATATCTGTCATAATGAATTTACCATACATACTAGGGAGAATACATAGAGAGAGACACTCTGCCCATGTTATTTAAATGTATTTTTTTTAGCTCCGGGGTACAATAATAGCGATGAAGCTGCCGCCGGATAAAGACTAACTCTTTCAATATAAGGTTGTGAATAGTATAATATCAAAACTATTTTACGTTTCAAAGAAAAATATATGTAATTATACGCCTTGTTTGGAATATTTTTCCCTTTCATAAGTTGATATTTAGAAAAGTTTTTTCCAGTTTAAGTTGTGATCGCCTAAGCTACTTATTGAATAACAAAATTGTATGATCAACCAATAAAAAACATTTTACCTACCATGGGTAATCAGGATTTATAACCTGTCCGATTTCAGGAATTCCATCATATAATTTCTTGGGTCCATCAATTTCCATTCGTTGTCTTTGCCACCACTCGCAGTTCATGAGCTGTCTTGTTGATGCGTTTATCGCCAGAACTCTAGCCGACATAATTGTCGAATCGGAGACCAGCAGATCTCGCGAGATAGCTTTTTGAAGTTCTGAAACAATTTTTGGATGAAAAATTTGTATTCTAACCCCAAGTTAAAGGATACAATTCCACGTAATTTATTAAAATATATTTTCATATTTTAATTTAATTACTCTAATTTTATTGAATCATAATTTTGGTCCAATGATAAGCTAAGATAAACTACCATATCTCGGATTATGAAGTGATGATCCAGTTCAATATTTATAAAATATGTGTTATTGCTGACAGTAGTTATCTCCGATAGAATTAAGGTAATAATAAATCACTTTACCACCTCCTTCAATTAATTCTGCCATTAATTTGGAGATTTACTAGTTCCATACATTCAATTGACACAATATTAAAATTTTTTCCTATAATTCTTCCGATAATATTCCACATTGCTTGTTAAGAACAAGTCCTAAGTTTGATGGTTTATATAAACCCAAAATTAAGCTTGGCAAATATTATTATTAGAAATTTAAAATAAAATTAATAATTAAAATTTTCACTTTATTAATATTTGTTTGTAAAACGACAATTGTTTTTCCAACACAGTGGTTTTGTCAGGTACTTACTAAAGCACATTGCAAACTAACACCAGTCTACATAAATACAGAAAAGTCAATATTATTTTACAATGTCTTTAAAATGTGAGAATTTCCACAAATATTGCAGTAAAAATGTGGCCTGCCCTAACTGTTATAATTAGAGAACGGACACGCTTACCACATGACGCAAAGCCCAGTGCAGCACTGGCGAAAGGCTGTATTTCTAAAATATTTAATTTTATTTATATAATTGGAAAACGAACGGGTGGTGATCTATCTATCTAAAATTACGAAATACATATTTATTAATTAATTTTATTTATATAATTGGAAAACAAACGGGTGGTGATCTATAAAATTACGAAATACATATGTATTTGTTGAAAAGTTGTATTTTTAAAGTTTTTAATTTTATTTCTATAATTGGTACATTTTTATTTGTTCATTTTGTCGTTCAAGTTGAGTAAAGGAGTATTAATATTGACTAGCAATAGTTTCTCAAGGTTTTCTTCTGTCAATTTAGTTGTCTTTGAATTATGTACATCCTTATAAATAGAAAACGTCCTTTCTACATCGCAACTGGTTATAGGTGCATACTGGAAATATTCTTTTATTTCTTCATATTTAGCCGTTAGATTTTGTGGAATTGTCTCCATACATAATTGCTGCAATGTAATTAAATCTGGATTTCTATTAAGAATTGCTTCAAACTTTTGCCGAAGGCCACATCCGAAGTCACTTGGAATACTTTTCAAATTATTAACAGCCACATCTAATGTGGTTAATCCGTCATTTAATTTGAGATTTCGATTTTCAAAATAAGTGATTAGTTTTGGCAATTTTTCAAAGTGTTCGTGAAGAAAGTACAACTGATTTTTTAAATTTGGGATTTGTGTGAGCTCCTTGCACTCACCAATACTTCTAGCATCCTCCTTTAGCAGTGTTACGAAATGTTTTAGACTATCGAAATTCTCAGCATAATAACTAGTAGTTTCCAGTCATGTTCCCCATCTAGTTATTACTGGAGTGGGAGGCAGTGACAGATATGGAAATTTTTCCCTGAAAAGAGCTACTCTCAATGGTGCTTTTCTGAAAACTTTTTTAAAAGCTGATACAAGTCTATCAACTTCCGGAAAAGTGTCTCTGATATATTCACAGATTCTGTGGAGAGCATGTGCTACACAAGTAATATGCAGCATATTAGGATATGTTTTCTTCAATAGTCTGCCTGTTTTTAACATATACGCAGCACTATCACTGACAAATAAAAGTATTTTTTCTTTGTACGTGGCGTCCGAATGAAGCATTTTTTGCATATTCTCCTTAATGGTTTCAGCAACTGTTTCCGCACCAACTCTATTTATAACACTTGTTGCTATTACATATGAGTTATAGGGAATAGTTGGATGTAGTTTACCAGCTACAACATTTACCACACAGCGTCCTAACATATCTACCGTTTCGTCGGCGCTTATCCATATGTATTGATTTAAAAGATGGCTTCTAATGCGTTCTACTGTTCTCGTATAGCACCTAGAAACATAATATTTGCGTAAAGTTGATTCATCAGGAACATTTCGACCAGTATATTTTTTCAGAAATGTCTTCAAAATTGCATTGTTCAATTTAAATAATGGAATATTAGCTGCCATAAAAGTTTCACAGAGTTCTTCGTTAAAATTGTCAGATTCCAACGGGTTCAATTTTTTTTCGTGCTTTAACGATCCTACGTGACGTTTTACGGTTGATTTATTGCAATTTTTCAATAACGTTTCACACACACAAATAAACGAAATTAAATAACGATATTTTATGCACACTTACGTGAAAATAATTGGAAGATGTTGCTTTAATGAAAAGAAAAGGAATGTACGTGTTATTTCTCTTACGAAATACGATAAACTTATTTATTTTGTCTACGTACTCGACACCACTGAAAACACTATATTCTCCGAATACAATAGCTGGGTTGTCCATTGTTATCGCTGCGAGACCAGGTGGCCGAGTAAGTCAAACAAATACTTCATTGAATTACGCCGGGATATACTGAGCGACGTTATACACAATTCCAATTGCCGATTGCGTTTTATAGAAATTGCATCCGTTCTCTAGTTATAATATGCGAGCTAAAACAAGTTTTTGAGAGTATGACATGGATAAAATCACTTGTGTCTTAATTTGATTCGACTTAGAGCTAGCTGTCACTTTGTTTAATTTAATGATAGTTTAAACTAAATAATCTATTTTTAAAATATATTTTTCAATTTAATTATATCAGCAGATGTAATATTTCTCTTAAAAAAATAAATAATAAACCTTTTTAAGCTAAATATGATTTATTATTATGTTGAACAAAAAATATATTAAATGACCAAGTAAGAGGAAAAATGGTACCCAAACTCTATTTTTTTGCGAACATAATGGAGTCTCTATAAAAAAGTGTGGATTATCTGTACTCCAAATTCTCATATTTTGAGAGTTAGCATACCCAGAGAGGTGGAACCACGATTCGTCTGTAGACATAATTTTAGACAATGCTTCATCGTTGTTCTTAAATTGTTCAATAAATCGTTGGTCAAATTCTTGTTTTCGTGGTTTATCAACAGGAAGTATCTATCTCATGTGTTACTTGTATACGGTAAGGATGCATATTGCTGTGGACTTTCCCCCATAAAAAATATTAAAATTTATGTATTTATCTTTGAACAGTTATTTTTATTAACAGTTATTATTTTTGAACGCAAGTGTATATTTTTGAAATTTATTATTTTTGTGAAAAAAACTGGTTTTATATTCTAAGCCTGCGCGCTTGCTTTGACCTTTACACAGACACAAGTGCACTCTGAGTTAAGAAAGACGTGTTTATAAAAAGATAAATCTTTGTCTTTTTAAAAGTAACTTCGGATTTATTTTTGATTTAATTGTGGTTGGTGCTGTGTTAATTCATACCGATGTTTTATACGAGTTTGTTGATCTCGTAATTGTTATACTTTACACTTCAAGACACTCACGTGTCTTGAATATATTTTTTACGTAACTAATATATTATTAAAAGATATCTTATTATTATTTTGAATGAATTGAACATTGTATTTTTCTATTGTGTTAATTATCGTATTGATTTAGTCTTAGTTATTTGATATAAATAACAAAGAAGGTTTTTGAAATTTCTAGTAAAAAAATTCTGTTAATTGTAAAATTTAGTACGTTGGTATATCAAGAGCATTTTTTGTCACATGTGGTTGCACATGTGTTAGAGTTTGTTTCGGTCTGTCAAATAGTTTGTTTATTTTGATTTTGTTTTTCTTGGCAGAAATTAAAAAGTTTCTTTGTAATTTATTATTTTTAATTTTGTTCGGTATCACAAAGGGTTTTGCACGCATGCAGCTGTCATTTCCATGCGTTATTTTTCTCGTAATTGTTATATTTTATACTTTCTTACTCACGTGTCTTGAATATATTTTTTACGTAAGTAATATATTATTAAAAGATATCTTATTATTATTTTGAATGAATTGAATATTGTATTTTTCTATTGTGTTAATTATCGTATTGATTTAGTCTTAGTTATTTGATATAAATAACAAAGAAGGTTTTTGAAATTTCTAGTAAAAAAATTCTGTTAACTGTAAAATTTAGTACGTTGGTATATCAAGAGCATTTTTTGTCACATGTGGTTGCACATGCGTTAGAGTTTGTCAAATAGTCTGTCAAATAGTTTGTTTATTTTGATTTTGTTTTTCTTGGCAGAAATTAAAAAGTTTCTTTGTAATTTATTATTTTTAATTTTGTTCGGTATCACAAAGGGTTTTGCACGCATGCAGCTGTCATTTCCATGCGTTATTTTTACCTTTATAATATTGTTAGATGAGGCAATATTAATCTTTATACTTTATAAGTATGGGAAGCTAATATCGACGAAAGTTGACATTATCGTGATCCTAATTAGTGGTATGTCAGCTGTGTACACCAGATATAATGCTGGTCTCAGCGCACTCTCTTGTGGGATATGATTTGATATTAATACCTCATAGTAGCTTTGTGGTAATTTTATTTTAATTTTGTAAAGTCTTTCTTTGGAGACTGTGGTTAAGTAAAAACTTAAAAAAAGGTATATATCCCCTTACCACAATTATTAATCGTATCCTAAATACGTATTTCGACAACTAAGTTGTCATCATCAGCAGGTAAAACCACTAATCAAGGTGTCGCACATGGGGCACAGTAAAGCTAGAACACCGCTTACGCAACAACTACTTTACACGGCGTCCACGTATAGACTAAATTAAACATGCAAATATATCCAACGAAGTTTGTCGATCTTTTCGTTGGATCTATTTGCATGTTTAAATTAGTCTATACGTGGACGCCGTGTAAAGTAGTTGTTGCGTAAGCGGTGTTTTAGCATTACTGTACCCCATGTGCGACACCTTGATTAGTGGTTTTAACTGCTGATGATGACAACTTAGTTGTCGAAATACGTATTTAGGATACGATTAATAATTGTGGTAAGGGGTTATATACCTTTTTTTAAGTTTATAAAGTAGACAAACGTGTCACATTTTATCTAATGCCTGCGATATATCCAGGAAGGTTGCTGTTTTTTTAACTTAACAGCATTTGAAATCAAAATAAATGATAGAATCTTCCAAAAATTTTAAAGAAAATTGAAAACAATGTTAAAAGATAAAAACTCAAGGTAATGCAAACATATACTAAACAATTACATTGCAATACCAGTAGATAAAATCCTGTGTTTTTAAAGAACAATTACTAGTTTTGATTTTTATCTTCCTGTCATTAGACTTGCGCACCTACTAGATATGTATGCATATAATATATATCGATAGTGCTCATGGTTTGTTGCTTATCTTTAATAAAATTATCTCAGCATTTGGCTACATAATTATAATGTTGATTTACGATAACGTTATTGATAGTAGTGCCTGTTTAGAAGTGTAACCGATTCCGTATAATTTGTCGAACAGTTTCGTGATGTACGTATTATCCTAATGAAATGGACTAATTACCACTCTATAATTAAGGTAAGAATTTAGTACACAAACAAGTTATTTAGTCGAGTTTTTTGTATGGATATTAAATACGCCCTGTCATTACTGAAACCTTGCACGATACTTATCTATTATCGCATATTAATAGCTAAGTATTAGTTGCAAAATCTATAATATTTACGCATTATTTACGATTGTGTACAAAAGGATAATGAATTTGCACCAAGAAATTCGTTGAATACCTTTATTATTTACTACCTTATATTTATTTACCTTTCAGTCGAACTGTTTGTAGCAAGACATAAACCTGACGTCCAATATATATATTTAACTTTTCGTGGAATCTATAGATAGTTGCTATTGAACTTTGAGCAGTTCAAATGATTCATTACGATAATTGCAATATATTTTAAACATTAAAATTTTTTTTTTGGAAAACATGATGGCTTTGTGTACGTATTTAAGTTTCAAACGACTAAAATTTTATTCCACAATGCGCTGAAAGCCTTAAAGAATATATTCGAAACTTAGGATTATAACCTATGTTTTAGATCTCCAAATACATTAAAGAATCTTTTAGGCCAATTATATTACACTCAAAAGCTAACGCGAGCTAAATAAACTCAGTCAGAGTTGTAGGCTGCAAAAAGTTTAATTAATTAAATAAATATAAGTACAGCATAAAAAAAGGAATAAAGACGATGGTAAAATTAATGTTTTTTCCTGACATTTAACATCTTCTTTACTGCTATTTTTCTTACTTCGGAGGAAATCTTGTTTACAATGGTTATTTTCAAAACTGACTCAAAGTTAATGTCAGTAATTTCGGACCTTAAAGGGAACTCATCACTAAAGCTTTAGCAACAAAATTATGAATTTTATTGATTTATTGAATGTTTTTTGAATAAAATAATTCAATTAAAAAAACATATTTTGCATGTTTCGTCTAATACTGCATATTTGTGCATATTTTTTTCAAATTACAAAATTTGTTTCTAAATATTCCAGTAGGCGGTATATTTAAAAATATCAATTCAAACTGCCATGGGAAATACCAGATTTCCAAATGTTCTGGGGAAACCACTTTGCACACAATTTTCTGTATGTTCGTCGTCTCTGAATGCTATGTTTTAACCACACAAAAACACACTAAAAACAAAATTATTCGCACAACATCGATTTTAATTTTAATTTAAATAGTGTTCATGTTATAATTGTGAAATTGTTGTGATACTTATTGTGAAATGTTTCATTTGGGGCGTGAGATATCTCGTTGTAGCAATAGCCATCATTCAGATTCCAAACAAACTTATATAATCACTAGAGAACGGACATTCTTACCACATGACTAAGTTCTCCGAATACAATAGCCGTTGTCCATTGTTAACGCTGCGAAAATCAGGTGGCCGAGAAAGTCAAACACAAATACTTCATTGTATTACGCCGGGATGTACTCAGCGAAGTTTATAAACATTTCCAATTGCCGATTGCGTTTAATGGAATATATCCTCCGAATACAATAGCTGTGTTGTTCATTGTAATCGCAACGGACCAGATGGCCGGGTAAGACTAACAAATACTTCATTGAATTACGCCGAGTCATGTGGTAAGAATGTCCGTTCTCTAATAATCACATTCGACAATAAGCAAATGGTTAATAGAGCAATCGTTCTATTTTATAGCACAAAAAAAGCAAATAATTAATAAGAAAATTGTTTTATTTTATACAGAACATAAATATGAGAGGAATTCAAGAAAAACAAAAGTGATCATGTCAACATATTTATATTTAAGCAAAATACTTGTGTACAACAAACATATTTACATTGTTACTTTTTCAAGTACATTGTAAATATCCTAAAAATTAAAAACATATTTGAAAAAATATAAGATACAAATATGATATTATATATGTATTATGCATAGCAATAGATTTGCTACATACATTTTTCGATAAACAGCGAATTTGTTTTTCTATTAGCAATTTTGACCGAAAGGTTATGAATCTATTGATAACATGTCTTTTTAGATTGTGACATGAAGCAATGTGCCTTGCTTCAGCGATTTGGCCTTTATCTTGGTCCATTGTTTTTAGTTTTTCCACCAGAGCTTGCAGATTTAACTGAATCTATTTCACTACTGTACGAATTATCTGAATTAATATTTGAAACCCCAGTAATTGGTTCAAAATGCAAATCATTTGAATTACTTTCCGGAGCGTTAAAAGAGGGACACAGTTCTTTATCCTTCTAAATTCTTTTTATTGGAAGTTTTCTGATTTTCGTGAGAGGCATAAATGAAAAAAATGGTTGGCACTGCAATACTGTTCAGCTTTCTAGATCCATCTTCACGTTCATTTTCACACATTATCTGAGCAGCCCAGATAGCGGCAGCTCAGGATAGATTTTTGGTTTTAAATGCTAGAAGACAACCTACAATTACAGCACCTGAGTTGGTTATGGAACTACAGCGTACGCATAATTTAATTGTTCACCGAGATATTGTGAGAAATCATCTCCATGAAGCTGGACTACATTCTCGACGACCAATCAGATGTCCACCTCTTTCAAGAGGTAATCACGGAGCAAGATTAAGCTGGTGTCAAGAATTTATAAACTGGGATGAAAATGCTTGGGCTACAGTTTTGTTTACAGATGAATCCAGATTTGGATTTCATCATGATTTTCGTCGAACAAGTGTATGGAGACGATCTGTAAATATGAAACGTTTGAATCTTGTCCAAGAAGTTCATAGTTACAGAGGTGGTACTGTTATGGTATGGGGCGGAATAATGATTGGCAGTCGAACCAAATTCAATTTTCCAAATGGCTTTTGACAGCTCAGCAATATTTGGATAATATTCATCAGCCCATTGTGCGTCCACTTGCCGGTACCGTTGGTAGAAATTTCCATCTGATGCAAGACAATACTCGACTACATATCGCGCATGTTGTGATGGACTGGTCAACAAACGAGGGAATTGATGTATTGCCATGGCCAGCACAATCTTTGGACCTGAATTCCATCGAGCATGTATGGGATATGCTTCAGAGAAGAATTACTCCACGCATGGGCAACATTTCCAATGCTGTTAGATTCCAGCAGCCTCTGAGAGCAGAATGGGCACGTATACCACGACAAGATATAGGCCATGTAATTCTGTCGGTGAGCAATAGGTGTATGGCTGCTCTTAATCAACGTGGAAGTCAAACTCTATATTAAAATGTGTTTTCTTTAATGTCTTTCTCAAAAATTGTTTAAAAACGAATCTAAAAATGTTGTATTGTTTTAATTGTTTAAATTTTCGAAATATTTTCTATTTTATTAAAGAATTTTACATTAATATGTTACATATTTAAACAATAAATAACCTTAAATATCAATATTCTTTGAAATCAGTATTGCCAATAGAATACTTCTATTTTTAAAAATATCCTTGGACTTTTCTTGTGTGTTTGTATATATATATATATATATATATATACATATATATTTAATGTTATGAGGCAAATAGCACAGTTAATCCATCTATCTGCAAATGAAAAAGCAGGAATTAAGGCAAGAATTACACTCAATAGAATGGCTACATTTGGCGGACATAATTTGTAAAATTAGTATCGAAATGTTAATAAATTAATATTACGATAACTTTGTATATTTCAGATTAATTTATATTTATTTCAAAATTTACTTTTCATATTTTTAATTTTCATTTTCATCATTCAAGTCATTTACGCGAAATTAAAAAGATAGCTAATTTATTTACATTCAAATTTTATATCAATACTAATTGAACACTTTTTGAATAATCACAAAAACCCGCGAACAGGTTATTTTTGTACTAGATATTACTCATAACCTAAGATTGAAAAGCCAGTCGTAACTATTTGTAAATTAATATTTTAATTTTGTTTACCCATCTAAATTAACATTTCATATACATTTTAATTATTATTAATAGTAATAAAAGTAAAAATCAAGGCGATTTTTTTATTTCTAATAAGGCTTTGGAAAGAAATAATTGATAACGAGCGTCAGTAGAAAATTTTACAACGGTTGCTTTAAAAAAGTGATACTCCGTCTTTAAAATTCAATAAATTCTAAAATACTAGTGATAAAATAAAAAAATTAAAAAAATTTTATTAAATTCATTACTCCTTGATTTTACTTCAAACATATTTAAATCTTGCTCAAATTTGTGAAAAGGAAACTATTTATTAAGAATTGTAGTACTTACCATCAATCTGTTTGTTTATTTATTTATATTATAATATACTTTACTGTAGCAATTCACTTGATACATAACCATAATTTCTCACGTGCACATTATATTAATTCCTTGTTTTGCCGTTAGTCACGTCACTTATTCACTGTATACAGATAACTTGCATTCAATAAATATTTACACTTATTATTTTAAAGAAGCTCTTTTATTTATCATTGCGTAGCTAGAGATAACTTTGTAATATTATTAGGCAATTTTCCATCAATTTTATAGGGTATAAACCAATCGACGATGATCCGAGAAAGAGTCAAATTTATTTAAAATATTATTCATGTTCTGCCGACCTCTAGTCGTAGCTTGAGATACTACGTGAGAGTGGCTGATAAACTCACTTTACCAGTTTTAAAAGAATAAGGCGCCAAACTCAAAGTACATTCAAGTACAATTCTAACACAATTCAATTACATAATATTACTCAATTACGCAATATTTTATTCAATTATTATTTATCAGACCAACGACACTCTTCAATTAGACGCCCGAACGTGGTGCGTTTCTTTAGGCGCATTTACACCCATTTCAATATATATATATATACCGTGTGTCCCAATTTCGATGCTCACCATTGATATCTCGGTTATTAGAAGATATAGAACAACGGTTAAATGGGGAATGTTTTGCATAATTCAATACTCGCGGCAAATCTCATTTCAAATTTGACCTAACTTTTTAAATTTTTAAAATATTTTGAAAAATCAAAAATTTGCCGATTTCGTTATTCCTCAATAACTCGAAAACGCTTAGTCTGACCTCTTTTAAAGTTTTTCATTGTTTAGACACTTTTTTAAAACAAATTATTTGATACAAACAGAAACCCCCGATTGTCATTTGTTTTTAAGTTATTACCACTATCTTTTGTTTTTCATATGGCGGCCATATTCGATTTTGGGTTTGTTTGGTAGTCCTCAAAATGTGCTTTTCAACGATGTATAACATGCCTGAAAAATTTTTATTTATAAGGAAAATATTAATAAAAACGTAAATTAATCTTTAATATGAAATTAGTAGGCTGAAAAATTAAACACCAATGTCAAATGAAAGTGAAAAGATATTCTAAGTAATACTGTAAACAAACGAAACGATAAAAAAATTATAGAAATAAAAAGTAAAGATACAGAACTTATAGTTCACATTCACTTAAAGAAATTGTTCAATATGACGACCATTCCGTTTACTGATCGTAGCACATCTACTACTCTTTGTTCTAAAATTTCCCGAGTTTCTGGCGGTTCAAAATCAAATACTTCGTTTTTAGTGGTACCCCATAAATAAAAGTCAAGCGGGGAAGGTCGGGTGATCTCGCAGGCCATTGCACGGGTCCATTATTTGAAATCACTCTCTCATTAAAGTTTTCTCTCAAAAAATGTTGCACGTTACGAGTGTTAAGGGCCGGTCAACCATCTTGCTGGAACCATATGTTTTGCATGTTCTCGGGATTAATAATTTGCCTCAAAGCAGGCATTATCTCGTTTGTTAGTAGCTCCAAATATCTGTTACCAGTTAAATTGTAATCAAAGATGAAAGGACCTATTAACTGATTATCTAAAACGAAAAAAAGAGTTTAAAAAACCAAAAAAATGTAAACAAAATATCATACCAATTAAACCGCACCAGACATTAAATCCAAATCGAACTTGAAATCTTCTTTGATTTACCAAATGTGGATTTTCAGTAGACCAATGATGATAGTTATTCCTATTGAACACTCCACAATTGGTAAATCGTGTTTCATCTGTCCATAGTATTTTCCTAGGAAAGTTAGCGTCATATTCACATTTTTGAAGGTACCACCTGCTAAACTGTAATCGTCGGAGATTGTCATTATCACTTAAACCTTGTACAATTGTTGGTTTGTAAGGGTGATACTTGTTTTTCGTCAAGGTTCTGTGAACAGTAGATTTTGAAATCCCTGTTTCTCGTGTCACACGACGAACTGATGTGCTGGGATTGTTCCTAACGTTCTGCAAAATATTATTTCGACGTGTATCAGCATCATTAACTTCATAGTTAGCTCTATTTTGTTCGAAGCTTCCAAATTTTTTTAATTTGCTAACTAGTCTTCCGAAAATTGTCCTGTGTGGCTGTTGCCTTTCTGGAAAACGCTCTGCATAACTCGTGCACGCATGTTTAGTGTTTCTATTTGCTTTGAAATACACTTCCAACATATCAACTTTTTCTTCGTTTGAATATGTATGTGCCATTATCAATACTTATAAATCTTAATACTTGACAATAATTACTTATCACTAACTACAAGTAGTTTTAATTAACTTATCTCTGCAGCACTAATTGTACTTTGACAGGTTATCGTTTTGTTTCATTGTCAGAATACATTTGTCATTGACGTTTGACGGAACATAATGTCTTTGCTAGTGATACACGCTCAGAGGTTAGAATTATCTGACATTTGATGTAAAACCAAATACAAATCTCCCCACTACTTTTAATCCTGCGCGAACTTACCCCTCCTCGCGCCAACTTAATTGGCGTTTGCTATACTTAGAATATCTTTTCACTTTCATTTGACATTGGTGTTTAATTTTTCAGCCTACTAATTTCATATTAAAGATTAATTTACGTTTTTATTAATATTTTCCTTATAATTGAAAATTTTTCAGGCATGTTATACATCGTTGAAAAGCACATTTTGAGGACTACCTAACGAACCCAAAATCCAATATGGCCGCCATATGAAAAACAAAAGATAGTGGTAATAACTTAAAAACAAATGACAATCGGGGGTTTCTATTTGTATCAAATAATTTGTTTTAAAAAAGTGTCTAAACAATGTAAAACTTTAAAAGAGGTCAGACTAAGCGTTATCGAGTTATTAAGGAATAACGAAATCGGCAAATTTTTGATTTTTCAAAATATTTTAAAAATTTAAAAAGTTAGGTCAAATTTGAAATGAGATTTGCCGCGAGTATTGAATTCTGCAAAACATTCCCCATTTAACCGTTGTTCTATATCTTCTAATAACCGAGATACCAATGGTGAGCATCGAAATTGGGACACACGGTATACGATTTTAGTTTATAACATGCTGATAAAGTCACTGTGCTGGCGAAATAATTTTCGTTTCACGAATTAATATTAATAAAGCGAAGATTTAAATCGTTTGTTTATTCACTAATAAGAATAATTACACAAAATTTTGTTGCGCCGTTTAAATGAACCAATTCCCATATTTTTTTATTATAGTAGTAAATAGTTTTTATTGCTATAAAAATGCAATTAAATATTTGTTTAAAAGACAATTTTAATTACAAAAAATAGAATCTAAATAGAAAATTTCCATATTGAATTTTCCGTAAGATATATTTTAATTAGCAAAATTCAGGTGTCGCTAGATTACAAACACACACATATGTAATTTTCACGCGAACTATGCTGGTAGAAAATTTAAACTACACAAATGCATTTACTCTACATAAATGTAATTATGTACAATTGTATTAACTATAGTAACGTTTTATTCGTTTAACAGATTTTAATCGAGGTAGTTTTAACTGTTGTAGATAGTTTTGGGTTCATTCATAATTGGCTTTGAAAACATTTCATTCTACGTTAATTAACAAACATCACAAATTAGAAATATTTATTTTATTGTTTTACAATTAATATTGAATGCGTCTATATGAGACGTAACTTATTAGATTATTCGCATGAAAAAATTCAATAAAGAAAATCTTTTTTGTTTGTTCTATTATTATTTAGCCTACAGGATATATACGAATAAATAAACATTGATTTTGAGATATTTAATAGCGTAGGAATACTATCTGTGTCAATATTACTTAATACATATTACATGTTAAGCCCTTATTGCTGTAATAATAGAATTAGTTGGCAGATGGCTAATACTGAATTGTTCACACTATTGTAAGTACTCGCATTACACATAATCTTCTCTATATACGAGGGTTGTCTTTTATATTTTGCATATCGCAGAGAAGGCAAAGAAAGGCAAACGAAAATTCCGTTTCTCCCATGAATGTATGCGTGAATTTAGTGTTCTAGGCAAAGTGGACATATGTGAACAGTTAGACAGTGCTTATTTGCGACATAAAATTAAGTACAACGAAGATGTGGAAAAAAGTCGTCATATTTTGCGCCGATTAATTAATTTTGCAGATGAGACATTGACGTCGGAAAATCCAGGTATTTATGTAGGCTTAATAAACTTTGCAGTTGAATTAGATGCTGTGCTTACAATACATATGAAAGGTTCACAAGTGTTTAAAGGCGCCTCAGAAACTATTCAGAACGAATTGCTAGATGCAATTTGGCAAATTTACAAGCAAGAAATATTAAAAAAAAAGTAAATCTGCAAATTTCATTGCTTTGAAGGCCGATGAAACTACAGACACCCATCAGCAAATGGTTGTTATTATTCGATACGTGTTTAATGGACAAATTTTTGAACGCTTTTGGTCTTTTTTTTAAGTCGGGCGGACATCATGCTGATGTACTAGCAAAAACATTGCCGAATGAATTGCAAACTATTTTAAATTCTCCTTCTGGGTCTGATAACAATAAACTAATCGCTCAAAGTTACGATGGGGCGTCCGTGATGAGTGGTAAGACAAATGGTGTCCAAGCTATTATCAAAAGAACATTTCCACGTGCACATTATATTCACTGTTACTCGTATCAATTTAATTTAATTATTGAACGAGCAGCACAGTGCAATAAAAATGTAAAAATTTTCAATTTTTTTTCTCGATCGTCAAAACGAACGGTAATTCTTGATGAAATAGTCAAACGTAGATTGCCACGCCCTGCTCCTACACGCTGGATTTTCAAAAGTCGAACTGTGAACACATTATTTGAACACCAGGATTCTTTCAAAGAAGTTTAGACAAAATTATTGACGAAAATGGGATGGATTCAGTTACTATTAGTGAATCAAGTGGTTTATTGAAACATTAGAATTGTCCGGAATTTCTCTACTTGTTGAAAATATTTCATTTCATCATGCTAGATGTTGAAATATTATTTAATGAGACTCAAATGGGCGGGATTTACAGTGCTCAACTGCAAAAGGTAATTGAACAATTCCAACAGCAAATTATTCAGATTAGAAATTTAAGAAATTATACTGACAATGACAATCAAGAACGCAATAATGAAGAACCTGCAAGGAAAAGACAAAAAACGACAGCTGGAAATAACAGAGCTGTTATTGCAAAGGAAGTATGTGACACTATTTTAAGCTAAATTAGCGACCAATTTGATTTTAGGGATCACTTAAGTGCAGCAAAATTATTTGATTCTCAAAATTTTAAAACTTATAGTCAATCGTTTCCACAAAAACATTTTTATGAAACTGTGAAATCTTATCCTATGTTGGACAGTGTAAAATTTAAAAGTGAACTTTCAGTAATTTATGCGCGCGATGATATGTGTGACGTAGGTAGTGATTTGCCACTTTTAGTGTTCATAACAGACAACAACCTAAAAAATGGTTTTGACGGAAACATACAAACCAGAAGAAATATTCAAACACGATAAAAAGAACACATGACTCATGTTAAATTACACAACATAGAAACTACATCATACAGTTACAGGTCACAACTTCAATTTAGAAAATGTTAGTTTAGTTAAAAAAAGCAGTAATAGAAATTTAGAGATATGGGAAGCCATTACATGGAAAAACACAAAAATTATCTTCTAAATAATGATATTTCACCCCCAATAATAAACTGTTAGCATGTATACCGACATCATTAAATACTTAAGACAGTGGCGGCTCGGGGTGGTTCACATAGGTAGTGCATAATTTCAAAATTAAAAAGTGTAATACAAAAACGCTTACCCAATCCTTATAAATTTCACCGACGTACAGTTCCAGACGGTACTGTTCATTGTAGAGTTTGTTTTGAAGGAATAGTAAATATTACACTACACAGTTTAATTACATCTGACGATAAACAAAGTCCATTTTACGTGTCTTTGACTTGCAGAATAGTTCTATCACTTTTTTATTAAAGTTTGGGAAATCATTTATACATTCTTTTTCACAAGATAACATAGTAAGGGCATTTAATCTCTCTTCTTTCATTGTATTTCTCAGGAAAGTTTTTATTCTCTTCAACCGTGAAAACTGGCGTTCCGCTTCGGACGTTGTCATTGGGATTGTAATGACAATTTTTAAAAGCGTAACAACTTCATTAAAGGTGTCGCTTAATCCATCCAGCAGAAGACCTAGCAGACCTACAGCACCGACTTCTATATTTTGCCTAAATTCTTCTCTAGAATATAGAACGCTTAATTCAGTTCGTAGTCTGCTTTCATTGAGGCATGGATAAAATTTTACTGCTTCTTTAAGGCAATCTTCCGGAAATTTTTTTTGAAAAGAGGAGAACTGTTTAAAAGAAATTAAGTTTGCTAATATTAAGTGCCCTGTATACCGAAATCTAGTTTTTATTTCTAGCAAAATAATATCGCACACTTCAATAGTTTCCCTCCTTCTTTGGCTACCATCAGTTACTCTTCGCCGCTTTGATGGTCGAGGAGTCAGTTCTGGGTCATTTTGTTTAACCAACTGATTATCTGTGTCAGCGATTTCGGTTCGAATTTTTCCAATAGCGCGTTCAAAATTATCTAAATTATTCTTGATTTTTAATGCATCTGTATTGACATTTTGTAATTGATTAAACAATATGTCCACATGTGGCAGAATTTTATGAAAGAAAGTTAACCAATAGATAAAATTTTCCTCCTCTAAAATTCGCAAATTGGCACTAGCTTGATGAATGGTAGTTTGTAAACTAGATTCTCCCTCGATTTGTTCAAGAGCTTCAATTATTTCTTCTCGGTGCTCATATATTGTATTCACTGTCCTAGAATTGAAGTTCCATCTTATTTTTGAAGAACGAGGTAAGCTTTTTCTCTGAAGGAATTCTTCCAATCTTGCAGCTCGTTGTGGTGAAGTGGAGAAAAATGTACATAATCCCGTCAGATTGGCAAAAAAATTCTGCAATTACTACTGCTCGATGTAGCATGTGACATAATTAGATTTGTCTGATGTGCATAACAATGTACAAAATTAGCCCTTGGATACTGGTCTTGGACATGTCTTTGCGCGCCGTTAATAGCACCACTCATGACTGCTGCCCCATCATAGCCCTGTGCAATCAGGTTTTCTGGGCCATCAACAAGCAAACTAATTTCGTTAAGGATGGAGGCAGATAAAGAATTAGCATCATGTCCACTAGGCAGAAGAAATTTCCAAAATCTTTCGACCGGTTTCGCGTTCACAATATATCTTAAAACAACCACCAACTGAAACTGATTGGACACATCTGTAGTGTCATCAGCTATCACAGATATGAAGTCGGTTGCTTTAATTTCACTGGCAACTTGTTCATGATACACGTTCAACATTGCATCAAGCAGCTCATTCAGTATCGTTTTTGATAATCCTTTAAAAACCGGTGCTGCTTCGATGTGATCTCTGAGCGATTTATCCAATTTTGCCGTAAAACTTATTAATTCCCGAAAAATGCCCTTGTTATTTTACGTTTGCTGTTCATCATGACCCCGAAGTGCCAGTTCAAACGCGCCACAAAATCTAATGCAATTTATTATTAAATTTAACACATGAATATTTTTTGTTACCTTTTCATTGTGTTGCTGAATTGCTTTTCTATATGATGAATCTAAAACATTCTGAATGTTCTTTTTTCCTAACATTCTTAGATTAAATATATTTTTCAAATGCCCTTCGGAATTTTCATGTTTAATAATTTTAGCACTAAGATGCATTAAGTCTCTTATTCCGTTCTTTGACCAAGACGGTTCACCACCAAACAAATGACACGGAAAACAAAACAAAGTATTTTTAATTTCACACCCACAAATCCAGTCATTTTTTTGATAAATATTCATTTTAAATTTTCTTATAACGTCTTTACCTTTAACAGATTGTTTATTTTCTAAACATAATTGAGGCATCGGCCGTTTAAGATTTTTTACTGCGATTTTTTCATCATACGTTAACCGCGAAAGACAGAATTAATTGTAACAACGCCCGAGAGCAGTCTGGTTCAGTTGCTCCAACGCTATGTATTATACGACATTGAAGTACGGCAAAATACAGTTCTCCCCACCATCAATGCAATGTTAATGCCTTAACAGAGCAAGAGTTGGGCTTTGCTCAGTATATCTGTGACGACGATCGGTGTATGTACGTTGTTAGCGTGCCACGTTCCTCGTCAATAACTATGAAAGTATGAATACATAATATACATAATAAATAAATACTTTCACAGTTAGTCGCCGCTTGGTTTGTTTTGCTTCATAATTCCAGGGGGTGCAATTGCTCACTTGCTCTCATTAAAGAGCCGCCACTGACTTAAGACATCTTGTAAACACGTACTAAATTCTTCATTCACATTAATATTTTATATTGTAATCCTTTTGCCGGTAGTCCAACGCGATGTTTCATAGATATTTGGTATTTCCCCATGAACTCATTCTCAGAAATTGTATTAGTTATAAGATTCATTGTAATTTTTAATTAATTTGTTTTCACCCTACCTCTAATTTTTCTTTATATGATGTATTTTCATATTATATATTATCTCGTAGATATTATGTATATAACAGTATATGACAGTACTACTGATGATGATGTGTGCAAAGCACACGAAATGTACATTTAGTTTATTAAAACTATTTTTGTGAAAATAGTGTTTTGTTTTATTTCATTATTTCAATATTTCACAAGAGCCCAACATGTAATATTATTAGTAAAAGGCTTGTGTTTTTATGTTTCAAAATTTCCATTATTTTGAATTATTCCTGTACTAAATGCAGGTGTAGGTTTCCATGGTCGTTCTCTAGATGTAGATCTCGGTTTCCGGGTTGGAACCGCGTCGAGTTAGGCGTAATTGCCAACGTTTCGTCCACTGTTTCAAGGGACATCTTCAGGGCTGTACGTAGATGTTCGTCGTTTCGCAGTAGATTGAAGAATGTACTATTCCTGTACTATTTAAATTTTCTTCCACTTTTTTGCAACTCGTTCTGATCTCGTCTTATTCGAGATTTTATCTTCGCGCTATTATGTAAGTCATTGATGATGGGCTTAGTCAATTTATTGTCTGCTCTTTTATTATGTTTATAGGGTTATAACCCTTCCCTTATATTTATTTCACGGTTCATTCTAATATTATCTCAATAAATTGTATTGATCCCACTATTATCGTCGTTATCTTTATTTTTGCAATTTTGAAATCTTTAAGAAAGTAGAAACTAGAAAATACCAAGACCTACTCAAGCTATTAAGTACTAAAAGGGATAATAATAAACACGGAAGCAATTGAAGAAATTCGAAGTTTAATTTTAATAATTATCCATTATTTATTACATTTTTTAGTTATTTTTAGTAAAGGAAAATATATACTTATTTTCTAAACAATATTATTGCCGTATCTACGGGGGATATCTTTCATAATTTGCATACTGGAACATAGAGGACGCCACTAATCAAATGTCAGAAGGTGCAGTCGATACCGAGAAACGAATGGAATAACTGCTTCCAGAGTTGATTCAAGCACATGCAAAAGTGTACTAATCTTCGTGGAAAATACTTGGGAAAACAATAAAGTTTTTGAAAGCTATTTACTGTTTTATTTCAGCTCTATATGTAAAATATGAAAGAAAATCTTCGTATTTGTAGACTGTATTTTTAGTATCTATCTGAAATGCATTTTAAAGCAGTAATATCTTTGTTTAATGTTCACAGCAATTCACTTTAATTACCGTCAATAGCACGCACAATTAAAACTCGTGTTTCAGGAATAATCTATAAACTTAATCGTTATAAAACATACTAATAAAAACATAAAATTTTATAATCCATTTACGTGTGCAGTTTATACAATTCAGTCGTTGAAGCGTTTAAATTGTAATAGATATTTCAGATAAATTTACGGATTTTCCTTTGATTGCCGATAAATACGATTTACTAGCAACAATATTTAATGCATCTGAATCATCCGATAAAATGTCGTTACTAAGTTAAAATACGACATTAAATTACAATGAAGGCGCCTGCAGTTTTAGTTCACTGTTGACCTCTTTAGCTTAACTTCCTAAGCAATTGTTTTTTTATTACTTTTGTTAATCTAATGATTAATCAAAAACAACTTTAATAATAACAAAAGGATACTTAAAGATCGGGTGTGGATGGCTAGACAGAGAACATAAAAAGAAATGGAGGTTAACGGCAGTGCCGGCTCGTGAGTTATGAAAGAGGGTGGGCACAAAAAAAACTTATTTTTTGTAAATAAAATCCATTCTCCTATTTTTCATGCTGGAAAAGACGTCTATGACTGTGTTGTCAATATCCGGGATGCACTGGACGAACTTATTTTCTATTGATAGGACCGCCAATGCGTTCAGTCGATCTTCTGACATTGTGCTTTTCAGAAAAGTTTTAATGCGATTGAGGGTGGAAAAACATCGTTCACATTCTGCTGTCGAGATGGGCGTTGTTCAAATAATATGATGTATTTTCATATTATATATTGCCGCGTAGATATTATGTTTAAACGGTACTACTGATGATGTGTGCAGAGCAGACGAAACGTACATTTAGTTTATTAAAACTATTTTTGTGAAAAAAGTGTTTTGTTTTATTTCGCTACTTTTACTCAATAATCAGATAGATTTCGGCAATTCTCCTTTATTAGGTCTATTTTACTTAACTGATTCTTTAATTTATTTTGGTTTTCCCTTTTTTAATGTTTGTACTCGGTAAACTTTGGTTCCTTCGTGTAATAAAGTTTACATCTTGAATAGAAAGTGCCTATTATTCAACAATCTTTCTGAGTATAATTATTTTTTCTTTATAATATTCATTTAACATTAAATTCGTCAACATCCTTTAGGTTTAGTTTGCAATACAACTCAATCTGACGAAGACACGGTGTGTCGAAACAATTATAATGGGAAATTTGTTGCATTTTTCGGGAAGTAATGTAAATGTAAATATGTTTTCTACATATTACGACGTTAATTTATTCGATTTTTTTATAGAAAAAAATTCGCCCCGAGAAGGATTCGAACCCACGTGATGGTTTGCATGACCATCGCTGTAACCACTAACCATTAACCACTTACTATGCACGTGGGTTCGAATCCTACTCTATAAAAAATTCGAATAAATTACCGTCGTAATATATCAAAAGCATATTTACATTTACATTGCTTCGCGAAAAATTTAACAAATGTGCACAACGGCCTACTACAGGCAAGGTATATATCATCTGTCTCCTTGATGTAACTCAAGGCATCCTCACAAATATTCGAAAATCACTGCCTTTGGTAGCTTAGTGGTTAAAGCGATGGTCCGGCAAGCTATGCACGTGGGTTCGAATCCTACTCCGGGCGAATTTTTTGCTATAAAAAATTCTAATAAATTAACATCATAATATGTAGAAAGCTATTTACAATTATAATAGGATTTTACCTCAATAAAATGAAAATTAAGTAACATTGCTTTATCAATTTTATTTTATTTATTTCATTTACTTTTCAATATTTTTTTTTACACAAGCTGACATGCCAGAATAAATTTGCTGTTATTACTATTGTTAGAACTATAAAAGAAGCGAAAATTGTACATAATTTCTAAAGAAAAATTAAAAAAATTATAATTTGTTAATCATTTAATATTCTATGATGCAATTTCAATAAACTCGATTGCATATCTTTATAGTTAATGCATTATAATGCCTGTCAAAAGTTGCCTGCCATTTGACGAAATCTTTTTGTAAAGTCCAACTTTTCTTGTTACTTGACGCAATATGCTCGTGACGCGATAAAATAATTTCTCTAAAAGGACTTTATTATATTAACACAAGCTATTAAGATAATGATTCGGTCTGAACGGTTTATGTATGTATAATACAGTAACAGTAATAACATAAATATTTTGAAAATATTGATAAACTCAGAACAAAAGCTAACGCAATATTATTATCTATTTGTAACAACGGTGAAAATGCCTTTACATCAATTTTCTTAATCTATATAAACAACGCGGTCCTTGTAAGTAAGTAGTTAGTTTTATAAGTGTATGTGTGAAGCAGTCAGTTGCGCCTTTTTAAATACGCTTTCATCTTATTCATATTATAATCGGTTTCTTTGATATAAAAGTATTTTCATTTACCAAAGTGTATTTTTAAATTACACTTAAATTAGATGAAAGCTTATGCTCCGGCATTAGAGTGAATTACTTTTAAATATTCTCGACACGTTAAAATTTATTGTACTGGATGGAATATGAATATACATTTAGTCGATATTGAGGAGATGTTTTTGTTCATTATAGTGTTACGGTTCCCGAGTTTTCTAATCATTTTTTCTTATATTTGTTTGTATATCGATTTTTAAAATTTATATTTTCAAACAACCTCAGTAACGATCATATTACTCCAAACAAAGAATTTTTTTGTTTTAACAGTTGAACTGCTGTAATAGGAATGTTTTGTCCACACATACAATAACTTTGTAAGATTTCGTATTTTTATATTTCTATTTTATCTTTTTTCTACATGAATTAATACCTAATATGTATATATATTCTTTTTGAAAGTCATATCTGTCTCTGGATATCGTGTACTGAAGATCTGTAACAACAGTGAAATACCGGTATATACACGTTTCGGGACATATGTGGCTTTCACACATTTTTCATATATATATATATATATATATATATATATATATATATATATATATATAGACTAGTAAGTATTATCGACCGTACTGTATTAGTAAAAAAATAATTAAACGGATAAGCGGTCTGTCAAAATAAAAAAAAAGTCATTAATATAACCCTATAATTCATAAGTATTCATAACTATTCGTTACTTCAACAGGAGTTCCTATCGTTTAACAAAATCCACAGTATATTAATAATTATACTAATACTAAAATACTTACAATTACAGAGTTAAAATTTAACAAAGACACCACTAAACATATTAAAACCAATTCTCTAGATTAATCTGTTAGTTTAATGTTTTAATGTAGAATGTTGATTTTATATGTTTAGTGGCAAATATAGAGTGATATAAATTGTTTTTCTTTTTTTTGACAGATCGCTTACCCGTTTAATTAATTTTTTACTTATGTATATATATATATATATATATATATATATATATATATATAATAGATTTAGATATTCGTCGACTTCATGTCTGTTTTACTTTGGCATGGATATATTTAAAATAATCTTTTACATGTTTCGATAAATATTACTTCTATCAAAGAATTATAAATGATAGTATATTACTGTCAAAGTTATATAAGTGATGTTGTTATGATGAGAAATATATAGTCATAAATACATTCTACATTCAATTCAAATAATAATAATTCAAGACCTAACATTCCCAACAGCTAGACGCCAATTACAAAGGGATTGGTCATGAGTTATTATTAGAGCTGGGGATGTTTGCGGTGTGCCAGGATAGTATTCAGTTAAACGCACGAATATAATGACCTTGTTTCGATCGGTGATGCATGCGTGATTTTATTGCTTTACATGCATTCGCTATTTATATCACTTAGGTATGTCAGTTATGTGTACTGTATATAAATAACACACTTACCTTATTTACGATTATTATAGCATAGCGCCAAGTGGATAAGACTTGCAGTAAGTTTGTAGCATTAGATACCTTTCCATATTTGTAGCGGTGAGCGATGTATGCCGTGATGAATAATTTTTTTTATATTTTGAGAAAGACCGCTCGACATCTACGGATGTAACACACGCACAATTAAAATAATCTTTATAGATAGAAACCGAATCTACACTTGCACCATTACTAATTTGTTTTAATCTGGTAAAATCAAAATCATTGTTTATCACACTCTCGAACTTTTCTATTACATTAACATTTTTGTTGTCATTTACTGCGCATAGCTGGGCGTCTACATCGTCCAGTATTTGCAGTGACTCCGCTAACGATAATGCAGTATTTTGAAATTTCTCGATTGCGTTAAACAATCCTATATGATTGTTATAAATGGTTTGTAAATCTGCATCAAGGGAAGGGTTTTGAAAGAGTCTCTGGCTTTCCTTAATGGCTACAGCTTCGGCAGGATTGAATTGTAGAACCACAGATTTTATTTGTTGGAAATACTTGGCGTAATAAAATGCCGCCTTTAACCAACTTCCCCAACGTGTAAGGATTGGCTCTGGTGGTTCGGGAATACCAGGGCACCGACTGTGAAACTCTCGAATTCGTTTGGGAGATTTTAGAAACACTTTTTTTGTGGTTGCTATTAATGCATCCACCTCTGGATAACATTGCCGAATAGTTTGTGCCACAAAGTGTAAAGCATGAACTTTACATGTCACATGCAAAAGTCTCTCACACTCTGCTTTACGAGAACGGCCTACAGAACGCATTGTCGCAGCACCATCGCTCATAAACATCAGGAGTTGATTAGTTGAAACTTGAAATTTTTGTAGCGTATCGAGCACTACCTTCGTAATTACTTTGCACTTTTCCAATCTTTTGCTGGCTAATAAAATGGGAAATGTTGATTTGACAGGATCTAGTACACGCACTATAATATTCACAATAGAATGTTTTTTTCGATCTGTCGTTTCGTCGACACATACCCATAACTGTTTATCATTTACTACTGCTTTAATTCTGTTTTCAATGTCCTCACGCACAATTGGTAAATAGGTGAGTAACGTTCTCCGTGACGGTAGCTTTTTGTTGGAATTGTATTTATTCCAAAAGTCGTGAAAGGCTTTTTTATCTAGCAGGTGAACTGGCACATCGCAGACGAGTAGCATTGTCAATAAATCGAAAATGAATTGCGTTTTAGACAGCACATTATTTTTTTTGTCTTTTTGGTGTACACTTTCAACATGTCTTTTACAGTCGCATTTGTCCCAGCACAGTAACTGTTTATCGCATAATTTACAAACCACTTTTGCTCCATTATAATACAAATCGGGAAAGTCTCGGATAAATTTCTTCACGTCGTTATATAATGGGCGCTTTCTTGGCTTGGGCACGTCCGTCATACTTATTAAATAGAGCTCAAGACAACACACGATCACGTTGCCAGTTCACGACTAACTAAAGTGTTTCGCTGCATCGTGTTTATACGCTGGTGGGGATGCACTACATACGGTCCTGCCGTACCGCAAACATCCTCAGCTCTAGTTATTATTACACTTGCGCCTGTGGAGTGACTTAAGATGTTAAGCTGGCGACATTCGCCTAGAACGAGAAGGAAAACCACGAAAAGCTACTCGGACAGCCCAGCTCTGGGTTGAAATCGGAACTGCGGGCAAGATAAACAGTGCGCTATTTCAAGCCGGGGTTTTTGCTGTCTAAGTAGGTTTTCGTGGTTTTCCTTCTCGTTCTAGGCGAATGTCGACAGCTTAACATCTTAAGTCACTCCACGGGCGCAAATGTAATAATAACTAATGACTTACCAATCCCTTTGTAATTGGCGTAATTGTTGGGAATATTAGGTCATGAATTACTATTATTTGAATTGAATGTATTTATGAATATATATTTTTCACCATGACAACATCACTTATATAACTTTGACATTAATACACTGTCATTTATAATTCTTTTATAAAGGTAATATTTACCGAAACATGTAAGAGATTATTTTAAATATATCCATACTAAAGTAAAACAGACCTTAAATCGCCGAATATCTAAATCTACTATAATATACAAAGGTCAAGAAATATTTATCTACCTACATATATATATATATATATATATATATATATAATTTCACTGTTAATAAAAACAAAATTTGGGTGTCAATGTATCAAATAAAACGATTAATACTACGTAACGTTTCGAAACTGTAGTTGTTTCTTCATCAGACCTATTAAAATTTTTCAAATGTAAATACAACTAAGACATGATTTTTAATTGGTATCTTTATTCTATAAAATAGCTTAAGAATTGTTAATTGCTAATGTAAGTACATTTTTATATTTTACCTTGTATGGCTAATCTGTAAATATTTTATTAGGTCTGATGAAGAAACAAATATAGTTTCGAAACGTTACGTAGCAATAAATCGTTTTATTTGATACATTGGTCCAAATTATGTTTTATTAACAGAGAAATTATCTATATATATATATATATATATATATATATATATTAAAAATAATAGATTTTTATTGGTTTTAGCGACCTTTTATTGAATTTAGATGTTTGTTTGCGACGTTTCGACTTTTATCAATTCAGTCTTTTTCAAGCATCTGGAAACAAGAATCATTACAATGAACATGAGAACTGTGTTTGTTTTGTGTGATATAACAATTGAATTAACCATTTTAAATTTAACATTATATTAAGAAATGAATTACGGATTAGGTTAGTGTTTTACGTTGAAAATTAAATAACATTAAATTAAAATAGCTTAGAATGGTAGGGGGACATTTATGTGATTAATATCTGTATGAATTAATTGGAGACTTAACAAATATTAACAATTTTTAAGTTTAAAATTAGATTAAAGATGATTACAAATTGAGTTAACATTTAACGTTGAAACTTACATAAAATAAAAATAAGAATGGCTAAAAAGAACAGGAAAGTTGAATTACAATACAATACGTAAAGAGAACAAAGAAAAGTAAAAATAAAACTCACATTGTTGTTTTTTCTACACGGGTACGCATTCATGTGCCACATGTGTTTGGACACCCAGGACCAATTTTCTTAGAACGAACATACTTGTGCGGATTTTGTAAGTGAACTAATGCTTTAGTTTGCGGGGGTTTAATTTCTGTTTTTTGGAATGAGCATGGTAGTGAGGACCGTATTTAGGGGTATAAGTTAACATTGTTATTTCTAATGGGAGATATTTTTTTCCCGTTTTTGTCTTGTGCGTGCAGGGGTTTTTTTTTTTTTTGATTTTTCTATTGTTTTATGAGAGGGTAATAAAGTTTTGAAAGCCCATCGATTTCGTTCCTGTCGTTGATTGTTTTGCTATTTTTGAAAATGTGTATCATTTCTAAGACCTCTCTAGCTTTTGTGTTCTTTTTTTGTGTTATTACTTTGGTGTTTTCAAAATCAAAATTATGTTTTAGTGTCAATTGGTGTTTTTAATAAAAGGTTTCAATAAAAGGTCGCTAAAACCAATAAAAATCTATTATTTTTAATATTAAAACACGGCCAATAAAATAAAAAAGAAAAACAAAATTCTTTAAACACTAAATATATATATATATATATATATATATATATATATATATATATATGTATATATATAAAACATTAAATTAATATGATGTTGGTTTATCGTCAACCTTTTAAAAACAAATATGACAGATTTGTTTTAAAAAGGTTGACGATAAACCAACATCATATTAATTTAATGTTTTAAATTTGATCAATTTTAACATGTTTAGTATCGTTGTTTGGTAAATTTTAACTCTCAATTACACTCCTGAGGAAGTAACAAAGTCGTTATGAAATATAGAGTGAAATAAAGGATTTTTCTTTTTTACTTGACAGACCGCTCACCCGTTAATTAATTTTTACTTATACAGTACGGTCGATAATACTTAATAGTCTATATATATATACCTTACTAAATCGTAGATATCGCATATTCATAACTTACTTATGTATAGATCCATTCATTATGAACAAACCGTATGTAAACAAGTCTGCATATCTGCAAGCGACACATAATATACGAACGGCACATATCGGATGACTCAGGACGGATAGTGGTACTCAAAATTTATCTGTTGAAATTAATTTTTTTTAACATTTTTTTTCGAATTAAGAATAACACATTTTAATAGTATAATCTAATAATTAAATTAATGACACTTATCCAGAATAACGCTGTGTATATACGAGGACAGTTTTATGGAAGAGTGACTTTTCTAAGGTTGGCAACACTTTCGCTCCGATGATTGTGTTGGTATTGTCTGTCAAAATTTCAAAGAAATCTGATAGCTAGGTTGTGTCTTATATTCATTTAGAGAAAAATAATTGTTTTCGTTGCTGCTTTCTTCCTGAACGACGTTTCGTCCACTGTTGCAAGGGACATCTTCACGACTTCAGGACTGCTACTATTGTTGTTGCACTAACACAGTTTCAATACAGCAATCCTGGAGATGTCCCTTGCAACAGTGAATTAAACCTCGTCCAGGCAAAAAACAATTCATAAAGCAATCATGGACAACGGCCGTGGAAGCTCACAAATCAAAATGTGTACGGTCTATCTTACGGCGCATACGTAGTGGAACAATTCACGGTTGTACTTTCCGGCGAAAGTGTGATGTGACCCGGTCCTGAAGGGGCTCATCGCTGCGTTTGTACGCAGATTCGCCGATATATTAAATAATAAACGGGTAGCGTTTGGATAACGACATATAATTAATTAACACATTATAAAGAGTCAACAGTAACAATATATATAGTAACAAATAACTAGACACTAGTCTTAAGGAGGTTTCTATAATACACTCTGTAGGACTCTGTGTCTTAGTTTGTGTCTTCGTCTCCCTTGAGATCTGATGGACCTCATTATATACTTCAGTGTGTCCTCATTCAGACTAGTGGCCTCAGTATAAGATCAACAAAGTGGTGAAAGAGTGTAACACATATCGGGGTCGTATGTGTATGTAATTTGGACGTACCGAGGTGGTGTTTTGTATACAATAGAAACAAGACCGGGGTCGTACCTTGAATAAGAAAAGTAGTTCAATACATGACTCGATTTGGTTATCACAAAAGTACAAATTCACCTTTCGTTCTAACTAGGAGGAATTAACAGTAACATAGTGTTTTCTTGCTAATATCTTCAAATTAAATTTCAGTTATTTCTGAACAAACTTAATTCTTATCATAAAAGTCATAGCAATCATAAATATATTAAATATTCTCCATAAAAAAATCTGTACATATATTTGATCTAAAGACATATTTACAGAGATATTTATTCTCGATTTAAGAACTAATTTTTACCGTGTACTCTTATAAATCCTGAAGAAATAATTATATCCACGCTTTTATTAATATTACTCAAGATATTGTAAAACGAGCCATTATTTTCAGAACCATTAATCATACATATTATCGTTGTAAAATCTAATCCATAATTTATTGATTAGAAAGTATATATGATTTAACATTCCTGCTTACTGTATTGTTAACGAGATTAACCTTCACATTTTGTTTTACACCTACAAACTATTTATGGATAATTTAAATATTTCCTTTATCATCAATGGCGAAATAAATGAAAAAGAATATATTCTATCAAAAGATATCCCCTTTCATCTTTTAAATATTTTCGAACAAGCAATGCAGGTAGTACGCAGAAATTTAAATCTTATCTCGTATCTTGCATCTCCTGAATAAATTTACTGTGACGCCAGATCATGTTTACGGTTTTAGTTTTCAGTTTCGCTTTGAGGAAGATATTTTTAATTAAACTTTGAAACACATTTAATATTTTTTATGTACTTTACTAATAATATATGAGATATAAAGTGTTTATTTTTATTCGCCATACCAGATAGATATCATTTTTCTGATAATATAGATTTTATCGGTGTCTTAAATTTTATAAAATAATAACCTTCAACAATTTCATTAAATAATGGACACGGTAAATCTCTTATTATTTTTAAGTTTTACGTAAAGATTAATTTCTTCCACCTTATATTCTTTTTTATAATATTCATAAAAATTATTACAATAATAATGGTTTATTAATTGCGTAATTGTAGCGGAGTTTTCAATAGGAACATAACAATTTTGTATTTAAATAAAACAGAGTAATTGAGATATCAGGCTGAAATTTATTCTAGGTGTAGTACACATGTTAAATTTAAGTATGGAATTCGATATCGCTTATATGACCACCGCTAGCACGTTTGCAACGATCGATTCATTGGAGCCAATTTTCCACCATTCTTCCATACATATCGGCCGGAACGTTTGCAATTTCGCGTTCGATATTGTCCCTGAGGTCCTCTAATGCTGTTGGCTTGTTGGGATAAATGAACGACTTACCTCATAAAAAGAAATCCAATAGTGTTAAATCGCATGAGCGAGGTGGCCATTTATCGAGATTACACGTTTACCGAACTTCCCCTCTAATAGATCAATTGTTTGACCAGCTGTGTGGTATGTGGCACCATCTTGTTAGATTATCACCGATGTCAAGTTCATCCAATTCTGGCGAAAAATAGTCTTCCAAAATGGCACGATAGGGAACTCCATTGACCGCAATATGGCGATCATTTTCATCGACGAAAAAAATACTGTCCAATCACATCTCCGGCATGAAATCCACACCACACGTTCATTTTTTGTGGATGCAATGAAGTCTTTTGAAGCACAATTGGGTTTGTTGCTGTTCAATAACGAATATTTTCTTATTGCCAAAACCAATAAGTCAAAAATAAGCTTAATCGCTGAAGATGATTTTTCGATGAAGTTCAAGATTTTCTTCAAACTTTTGCAGAGCTCAATCGGAGAAGTTTCGGCGCTTCAAATGATCAAGAGGCTTCACTTCTTGAGTTAATTAGATCCTATAAGGGTGCAAGCCAAAATCTTTACGCAAAATTCGCCACAATGTGAACTGAGAGATTCTCAATTCCTGTGAACAGCGTAGAATTGAATGATTTAGCTTATTTTGAACTGAATTACTTATGACTGCGATATTTTCGGTACCTCGACGGTTCGTTGTTTCACTGGCACAGGAAGATTCAATAGTTAGAATATGCATACATGTGAGAAACGGAATTTTTGTGTTTCTTTTCCCTGTCTGCGATATACTTTAAATCATTCAACCCTTGTTTATTCCACGCATTAACCTCTTTCTTAAAAAATAATCAGATAAAACAACATAGTTTATATGATAGTGAACATCCGTAAACCCACTCAAATTTTCATATATATATTTATTGAATACTCTATTGTAAGCTCGAGTTTTACTTGTGGAAGTGTAGTTTATTTGAAGATCAGGGATAGGCCTTCCTTTCTTCTTAATTAAAAGTTATTCCTCAAATGATAGCATGTTTTTTAAAAGATTTTGCACACAGTTAATTTCCATAATTAATAATAATAATAAACGTCACTTCAAGCCTTTGAAATTATACACGTGTGGTACGCGCCGAAAATAATACAGTCACAATACATGCAAGACGTTAACTGGAGTCGAGCTATTTTGTGCCCCCAACCGACGGCATAATCGCATATGACGAAGTTAAGCGGAGCCGGCCGATTCATATTCGGAATAGATACATCTGAAATCGTGTCCCGGAACATAGTTTTGAGCGTTGGCATAGTGTCTGTGGTGCGGAAGTAAATTTTGATACCATCGTTATAAAAATACGTAAAAATAATAAAATGCGAATTTCTTTCTGTGTTTATCTTGGTGGTTGGGTAGGCACGTGCCCTTGTGCCCGTTAGTACCAGCCGCCACTGATAGCACGCACAGCCTGTTTGGTGAGACGATTGGGGTAAGCGCTCTTAAAGTTGCGACCACCGACTCAGAATTTCGGTAGTAATTTTTAATAATTTACAAACGTCGCTCGTTCGTTAACCTTTCCATAATAAAAATATTAACCTTGAATGACGTTTTAATATTGACAGATCATAAAAAAAAATTAAGGGTGCGTTTGTATTTAAATACAAAATTCTTATGTCCCTATTGAAAAACTGAATACAACCAAATTTAGGCATAAAAATGTACATCATGCATGAATAACAAATCAATAAAAATTATACAGAAATTAAATACAAATACATCAATCTAAAAAAATCAAATAAATAGAAATGAAAAATAAAAAATCATAGTCTAATCGAATCAAAGTAAATGTAATTGAAGTTTGTAAGTCTTTGTTGCCACTTATTTTCAGAACGGAGTATAAAAATCTGATACGCGGAAAGAATTTCTACGGACGACCGACTCTGATGTGGGCTTGCTTTCCGCCAAAAACGAAACCCATAGACCTATGTTTCGAAGTGCTTACTGGAACGTGTCATATTCGCTGAATTTAGTTCCCAGTGATTATTATTTGCTTCCAAACTTGAAGAAATGACTTGTTGAGCGAAGATACGTGAGTGTCCGTAACTTATTCAATGAATGCTTAAAAAAATCGGTTTATTTCTCCTTTGATCAATACACTTTATCTAATGTTCCTTCTTTTTCTTGATCTCTTTCAAATAATAAGATTTATAAAGGTTCTCCCGTCCACAAGAGTGTGTTATGCTGGTTGCTCTGTCCTTGAGTGAGGTTCGATATTTTGAATTATCCAATCTATAATCCAAACCTCAGTTCTAGTGATCTTTACCTGTTCCAAAAAATGCAAAAGAATTGCGTGGAAGGAAATTTATTAGCGATGAAGAAATAATGGATGCAGTTTCGGCGTATTTTTCAGACAAAGATAAAACATTTTTATGAAGGCCTACACAAGCTAATTGAAAGATCTGAAAATGTGTTAGGATTGCAGGTGAATATATTGAAAAAGAAAAAAATAATTTTATATTTTTTATTTCTATTTTGCCCCCATATCCGGAACTTAAAAAACCAGGCAACATTTATTCTTTTATAAGTATTTTATTTAACCTATAACGTTTTGACGGTAAATAATCGACCGATTCTAAATCAGAGGCTGTGAACTGTATCGAGTTGGTCTTATGCGGCCTATTCATTGCTAACTTTGTGGTTTTCATATCAGATTATGCTCTCCTGAGAGTGACTCCTTTGTGTAATATACCGCGATGGGGATTTCGTAACTTAGTTGTGGAAACTTCGTCTTTATAAAGCCATTGCAATAGCATAAACAAATCGATTGAGGCATTGAGATTGTGGTTAAATATATTAAAAAATTAGTGGTTTTACTATAGGATTATTTAAAAATTCTAAAATATACTCGTATAAAAGTTGCTGTGTCATCTTCAATAGAAACAATATAATTACATTCGTTTGTCTGTGACAGTATTTTTAATATTTTTAAGTTATGTTGTGGTAAGGATATTCATTTGTTTATCTATAACAAATAAACAAATGTGGAAAAATCTTTCCAAACCTTAGATAGGAATACGAACATCGTAATCGTATTGATAAGATATATACTTGGATTTAATGATTTACAATCTGTCATAAAGAGAGTATATATCAAAATAACATCAGGTTTGTCATAATTTGAATAAATGGCATTAAATTTTCAATAAACATAGTAATTCTGACTAGAATAGGAAAATGTTTATACATATAATGTTTTTATAAAAGGAGTGAAGTAATCAAATAATCTTATCAAATAAAGAATGTGAACTAATAACTAATAACAGTTTAGTTTTCTCACACATCTGTAAATGTATTCTGCGTCGTTTGTTATGGTGATTCTGAATCGGATTTATCTGCCCTCTGTTACTCGTCCAGCTCCTCATTCAGAAGTCTTACCAGTACCAAGACCCATAAGTGTTTCAAGAGAAGAATATGATGTTACAATGGAACAGTTAAATGTTTGCTGATTATTGTTGGACATTGATATCAGAAAGTGCCGAGCAACGTATAAAAGGAAAACATTTTGAACAGGACGATACCATACAGCACCACACGGCACCACATAATGTATAGTGAAGACGCGTTAAGTCCAATTGTACGTCATTGCTGACATTTACATATTGTCATAACTGTATTAGACAGACTAACAAAGTTAGTTTATTAAACTAAATTTGAAAGTTTTTATTTCATTAATTTAAATACAAAATGTTATAAATTGATGATTATATGCATATTCATGGCAAATAAGCACATAATTTCCGTTTCAATACTAAATGTTCCTTGTATTATTTTTAACAGGGTAATAGTTATTTGCGATATTGACAGATAACATATCTGTCAAATAAGTCTAGTTTTGTGTACATTTTTCCCGTTTATTTTGATTGTTTAAAAACAGTTCCTTTTAGAACTACATTGTATTTATTATCTCGTTACGTCTTCTTGATACAATGCCAAAATTTTCTGTACACAGTCAAAGCAATTAATTGTTTCATTATCGACCTTTTTGGAGAAAGAACGCGAATGTGGAAAACTATTAGTTCCAAAAACTCCTGTTCATGAGGTAAACGACTAAATTATTTACCATGTATGGAATAATACAAGTTTTTAATATTACAAAGGGTTGCTTATTGTACCGAAAACAAATTAGCATATCGATGCGAGGGCTCGTATCAAGCTTTGTTACAAATAATACAAATCTGCATAAAACAAGTCTGTATCTGTACACATGGATACAGAGTGTTAACTTCAACCACAGACGCAAGCGTTTCTGTCTGACGACTTTATCAATGCGGGTTTATGACAACGACTGAAGTTCGCTTTCTGGATCAGTAGTCAATGTTGTCTTATCAAATGACACCAGATTAACTCGTTACATCTGACAGTCAAAACAGACTACGCCGATGAAAGTGATTTCTGCTCGAATAAGCAAAGCTATTACAGAATAATAAAAATTTCGCATATTACTGTAAGTCCATTAGCTCGTCACCAGGTGGCGCCATATACCAAAAACAAATTCGCATATCGATGCGAGAGCTCACGTCAAGCGTTGTTACAAATAATACAAATCTGTATCTCTACACATGGTACACATCTACACTACTGGTCCAGAAAGCGGACTTCCGTCGTTGCTTCATATACCCGTATTAATAAAGTCGTTAGACAGAAACGCATGCATCTGTGGTTGAAGTGAACGCTAGTAAATACGTCCTCTATGTCCATGTGTATAGATACAGGTTTGTAACAACAAGAAATAAATTTTTTAATGAAGTATGTTAATTTTTCTTTTAATCAGCAATACGTCAAATTTTGATAAATTATTGGAATAATTAGGTTAACAGTTCTGTTAAGGGAAGAAATTTGAAAATGAAATTTTTCTGACAAACTTTTAAGATCCTGTATTTTGAAAACAAAAGGCGGTCGGGCATTAGTATACAATGAACTTAGTATTTTATGGTCTTCTATCGTGTATAAGTCAAAATTAATTTATGTATATTTGTTTTTAAAAGGTCGACGATAAACCAACATCGTTATTAATTTAATGTTTTAAATTTGATTGATTTTAACATGTTTAGTGCCTTTCTTTGCTAAATTTTAACTCTCAATTGCACTCCTGAAGAAGTAACAAATTCGTTATGAAATATATAGAGTGAAATAAAGAAGTTATTTTTATTTGACAGACCTCGTTAATTCCCCGTTAATTAATTTTCACATATATATATATATATATATATATATATATATATATATATATATATACAGTGTAAACTCCATGTAACGTTACTCGATTTAACGACAACCTCCTTAAAGCGTCGAAATCACTTGGCTTTGATTGGTTGGTGCCTTCCATACAATGATACACTCTATATAGCATTACACCCACTCTCAATAACGACAAAATTAATAATAAGAAGTACCTTTTAAGTTGCGATAGCCACTAAATAAACACGTTACTAATATAAACTCGTAATTCTCGGGAAGTGGTTTCTTCATTGATCGAACAAAGAACTTCAGTTCAAGCAAATTTTATCAAATGTTTACATTTCAATTCTGATCCAGCCGTCGGAAATGCGACAGTACTTGAGGCCAATTATAATAGTCGCATTGATACACATTCATATATGAAAAAGTACACTAAATTATATTCTTAGTTGCTCACAAACTTTCAAATTGTAAACATGGCTAGTAAAAGAAAATCACTGTGTATTGACGAAAAAGTTTTACTGATACGCGCAATAGAAACGGGAGAGAAGATAAGTGATGTTGGCAGACGCTTTGGATTTAGTCGCTCTACCGTGTCCACAATATGGAAAAATAAAGAAAAAATTCTCCAAGCAAAAAACGAGGGGAAGTCTTCCAAAAAATTAAAGAAACCTTAATACGAAGATTTGGATCAAGCTATACTATCATGGTTTCACCGACAGCGCCAGAATAATATGCCTATCTCGGGGCCGATCGTGAAAGCTAAGGCGGAGAATTTTGCTGAAGAACTTGGTTTAACTTCTTTCAAAGCATCAGAAGGATGGCTCGGAAAATTCAAGCAACGTCATAATATCAACTATGGTAAAATAAGTGGAGAAGCACGAAGTGTTGATACAAATGTTACTCATGGTTGGATTAATACAGTGTGGTCAAAATTGACAGAAAAATACGCCCCAAGTGACATTTTCAATGCTGATGAAGCAGGAATTTTCTATAAGTTGACTCCAGATAAAACTCTGAAATTTAAAGGGGAAAAGTGTGTGGGAGGAAAGCTCTACAAGGAACGTATTACGGTGCTTGTGGCTGCTAATATGGATGGCACAGAAAAAAAAGCTTATGGTAATAGGCAAATCGAAAAATCCGCGCAGTTTTAAGAACATTAAAAAATTGCCAGTGACGTATAAAGCTAATAAATCAGCTTGGATGACCAGTCAACTTTTTGAGGAAGAAGTGCGAAAGTGGGATGCAGAATTAAAGGGACGAAAAATTTTACTTCTTGTTGACAACTGCCCTGCCCACCCGTTTATATCAAACCTTCAAAACATAGAGTTGGCATTTCTTCCTCCAAATACGACTAGTGTCTTACAGCCAATGGACCAGAGTGCGATTAAAAGCCTCAAGGGTCACTACAGAAGGAAATTATTGATGGCGCTAGTCGAATCTGAGGGTAAAACTTCTGTTAATATGCTGCTAGCAGTCAATTTTTTATCTAAAGCCTGGGAAAATGTGACTTCCACAACTATACAGCACTCTTTTCGACATGCTGGACTTTGTACCAATTCTACGAGTAATGAGGTGGAAACAGAACCTGAGTTTGATAGCGACGATGACCTTCCATTAACTGAGTGGATTCAACAGTTCAACATGGCAGGAAATTTTACGGATAATCTTCAAACCTACATCGAAGTAGACGACTGCCTGCTTACAACGGCTTCACTCACAGACAAAGAAATTTTGGATTCAGTGAGAGAAACTGAGGTTCAAGAACAAGGAGATGAAGAAGATGAGACGCATGAGCCTGAGCCTTCGCCGAGCATTAAGGAAGCTTTGGAAGCAGCTAAATGATTGGAAAAGTACTTCATTTATCATCAAGATGCCTCAATATCGCAAGATATGAATAAAATAAGTAAAAAAATACAACAAGATTACTGGTGCAGCAAAAGGCGTCAGACAAGAATAACAAACTATACGCAATAGCGTACAAATAAGATTGTTTTTTATTATTCTGAAATAAACTTTTTCTTTTTATAATTCTGATTTTTCTTCTCTCAATTTAACGACAACTCTTCTATAGCGCCATAAATGCACAGTCCCTTCAGTGTCGTTATATAGAGTTTACACTGTATATATATTTCGTCGAATGTTTTCGCGGTCGCATGTTGAAACGTTGTTCTTCGGGATATTTCGCCGCGTTTGAATGATTTCGTCCTGAGAAGGACAACTTTCTTCCTGATGGTAACTTCAAATTTTAAGTTACCATCGCAGCGAGAAGATCCTCTAGAAAAAGGTGAAAGTGATGTCACCGAAACGTCAGGAAGAAAGTTGTCCTTCTCAGGACGAAATCATCCAAACGCGGCGAAATATCCCGAAGAGCGTTTCATATATATATACATATATATATATATATATATATATATATATATATATATATATATATGTATATATATATATATATATAACAATTGATAAATTTTTGGAGTTTTTCGGCTTTTATATGAAATATTTACAAATATCAAATTAGAATGTATGTAATTGCAGAGTAAGTGGTTATATATATATATATATATATATATATATATATATATTTAAAATAATCTCTTACATGTTTCGGCACATAATGCCTTTTTTAAAGAATTTGAAATAATAATAATATAATTTAAAATTCTTTGAAATATTGAATAGAGATTTGATTTATAATCCTTCAGAACCTCTGCCGGACGTAACCGTTCCACGTAGGCAATCGTCCCAATTCAATAGGTACCGCATAGGCCACGAAAGGCATAAATGGAAACTGGCGGATACTGGCTCTGTGATTGCGAGAATGTGGAGAATGTGTCATAAAAGTGCTTTATGACATTTAAATAAATTTACCGTTGCACCTCGTTCCAGAAAATCTGTCACATAAACTCGGCCAGCTTTTCAAAACAAGTCAAACATTTTTTTTACGGATGCTCGTGTTTTGAACTTTTTCGCCTGCAGAGGAGACGGATGTCGATATTCAGCGCTCTATCTTCTTCCGGGTCGTAATGATGGACCCATGACCCGTTCCCCGACACAATATTAAAGAAAAACTCGCCTCCTTCGTCACGGTAGCGTTACAAAAGTTGCTCGCAGCGTTTCAGTCGACGTTGTTTGTTCTTGTCAGTGAGACGGTACCCATCGTACACAGATTGTACGGTATCCAAATTGTTCAATAATGAAGCCGACGCGTTCCTTGGATATTCCAATATGGTTTGCGATACCCCTTTGAGTAATTCGCCGATCTGTGGCAGTGATCGGACGTTCGCTGCGTGTTTTATCAACAATTTTAGATTTTCCAGATTCGCAATCATGAAATTTTATTACCCATCAATTTACAGTAAACCTATCAACAGCATCGTCACCATAAACATTCTTCAAACGACGATGAATCTCACTAGGAATCACTTTTTCAGTAGTCAAAAATTCGATAACAACACACGTTGACATAGCACTGGAACACGTCTCCATACTTCTGTTTCTCAAAATACACTGGATGAATTTAACGACCTCAAACCTGTGCATGCGTATAGAAAGGGAACGTTACTTCCACATTCTACCTTAAGCGCTTTTGAAGGTCATTTCGTTCGCGCTGTACAAGCATGTGTGCATTACTTTTCGGCCTAACTTCATATCTAATTTTCGATTTCGCTTCTCGTATGAAATAAATAAATAAACCGGAATTCTGGAGGATTTAATTTAGGATATACTCCAAAATGTTCAGAGGATATTGTGATGTGAGTTATCCGCAATACGTCAGGCGAGGCTCTGGCGATGATATCATGCGCCGAACATACTAGCTGTCGCCGGAAAAGTCTAGAATCTCTGGATTATTCTCGAAGGTTTACAGACCTAGATAAGAACTCAAAATGAAGGGAGATGAGGCATTCAACGAGAAATCGCTGTCGGGTTGATATTGTGATATAAATGTGAAGTAAATACTGTTATTATTAGTTACTAGTTATTAAGTGTATTTAGTGCATTTTATTATTAATATATTGTGTTTTAACTTGCCGTTAGTTTTATTTAAAAGAACCCGGAAAGATAAATATTTAACAAACGAAAATTTTTACAATATCGAACACTAGTTGTAGTTAATACAGGCTGTCCCGTAAAAAACGCCAACATTCATAATTCCGTTATTTATTGTCCGGTTTTATTTAAACAAAAAGTAGATTTAATAGCATCAAAAACACTATAAGATAGCAGTGTTTTATTTGTTTTCAATTGTTTTCATTAATGTCAAACGACAGTCAAGTTTTTTATTTTAAATGGCAACATATATATTTTTGGCTATATTCGAATTGTTTTTTTTTTCTGAATTCAACGATGTATAACATGTTTATTTTTGATAAACGTTTATTGCAAAAAAAAAACATTATAAATTTCATCTTTGTCTTCCATTATTTATAAATATTCGAATGTGTCATGAAACATTGGAAATGTAAGTATTATAAAGATTATTATAAGAAACAAAACACTTTACAATAAATGTTGAAATTGCCCGCCACCTTGTTCAACACATATCGCGCAACTCCTAATTACTCCAAAGGTCGCATTTAAAAGACACGCGGCAGGTACTTCTTGACAAGTGTTAATAATTCTTTGTCTTAAAATGTCAACATTTTCTGGAGTTGTTAAATAAACTCGATCTTGTAGATAAGCCCACAACCAAAAATCGAGGGGCGTAAGATCCGGTGAACGCGCAGGCCACTCGATAGGACCGGATGTTCCTATCCACCCATTTCCAAATTGGGTGTTCAACAAATCAGTATTTACTTTGGCGTTGTGCGCGGGAGCCCCATCTTGTTGAAAAAATATTCTATTTAAATTTGCCAAAGGTAATTCATCTAAAAAGTTTTGGAAATTTTCGTGTAATAAAGTGTAGTATTTTTCTTGATTTAAGCAACCATCTATGAAAAATGGCCCAATTAATTGATCACCTAAAATGCCACACCAAACATTTACGTTGAAACGTCTTTGAAAATTATTTTCAATTACAAATCTCGGATTGTCGGCACTCCACTGTCGATGTATGTTTCTATTAAAAATACCGTTGTTGCTAAAAGTGCATTCATCAGACCAAATTATCCTTCTGTAAAAATTCAGGTCTTGTTCTAATGCATTTAAATAAAAACGACAAAACTGGATTCTTCGGTCAGGATCATTTTGTTCTAATGCATGAACTTTTCGAGCTATGTACGGTTTAAGTTTGTGTTTTCTTAAAATACCATGAACTGTAGTTTTTGATACCCCAATATTATGTGCAATTTCGCGAATCGAAGTTCGTGAATTTTGCTGTACTGCAAGAAGAACATCTAATTCCTTATCTTCTGAGAATTTCCGTTTTCGTGTTTTTGGTTTGGTAAATGATCCATAATTTCTTAAATTCTTTTCAATTCTCTGAAATATTTTCGAACCTGGAACTTCTCTGTCCGGAAAACGAGCACTGTACCGACAAACTGCTTGAAGGCGATTTTTATTACATTAAAAGAACACTTGTAACATGTCCGTTAATTCATTGTTATTCATTTTTAACGAAAATACGCTTTTTGTTGCGGCAAAACGTTCAAACAGGATAATACAGAAAACTTAATAAAGTCAAACTGACACTTAAGGCACATTGACATAATGCTAGTGGACTGGGCCAAGTCTACTATAATGAAAGATGAAATTTATTTTTTTTTATTTTTTATTATTGGCGGGCAATTTCAACATTTATTGTAAAGTGTTTTGTTTCTTATAATAATATTTATAATACTTACATTTCAAATGTTTCATGACGCATTCGAATATTTATAAATAATGGAAGACAAAGATGAAATTTATAAAGTTTTTTTTTGCAATAAACGTTTATCAAAAATAAACATGTTATACATCGTTGAATTCAGAAAAAAAAATACAATCCGAATATAGCCAAAAATATATATGTTGCCATTTAAAATAAAAAACTTGACTGTCGTTTGACATTAATTAAAACAATTGAAAACAAATAAAACACTGCTATCGTATAGTGTTTTTGATGCTATTAAATCTACTTTTTGTTTAAATAAAACCGGACAATAAATAACGGAATTATGAATGTTGGCGTTTTTTACGGGACAGTCTGTATACTCTGAACATTTTAAACTTCTCAATTGGACACATGCTAAAAATACGTTGAGAAAATGTACAAGTAGAAATGTTGTTAGAAAAGAATGCATACTAGAACTAAATCTAATTTAAAGTTGTCCGGGATGAATACATCTTCTGTTTGATCAGTTTCCTATAACGCGCTGTTGTTAGTCAATTTCTATATTTATTCGCTCTCCTGTGGTTAGGGCATGTAGAAAAGGACAGATCAAAGTTTGCAACTAAAAGTAATAACTTGTCGACGTTATCTTTCAATTTTAGAATTCGTTTCGAAGTTGGTCGTTACGATTTCGTCTGGGTTTATTAATACAACTCATCTGCATGCGAAATAAAATGAAAGCGGTAAACAATAATGCGATGTCGGTGCCACTTTTACATAAAACAATTTTATCTAAATAGAATGCTCGTGAGATGAATCAGCATTATGAAATTCCTGATCGTACCGGCTATCTAGTGCGTTGTTATGTCCTTGCGGTTCGAGAAGGATTTTCGCGTATGCGCGTAAGTAGTCTTGTTTCGGCTCTTGGACTTTTATCTGATCATGGAATAAATCCTTTGAATTGCGTGACGTGTATATATGTATGCTTGTTGCGTAGAAAATACCTGAAGGTTGTGCGATATGAGAGAAGGTCGTCGATTTGATTCTGGTATTCTGAAAGATAAAAGGATGGGATCCATTTATTTCGAAAATTCTTTTTCTTTAGTTGGATTTATTTGTTCGTTTTTCTGCGTTTTGTTTCGCTTATCAATGGCTAATATTATCAGCATTCCGGGTAAATAAATATAAAAAAAATACTTTGCTTATATTAAGGACGGAATGATAACAGAGTCTAGTGATGGCAAAAATAATAATGTGAATTGATTGAGGTGAAATTATACAGAAGGAATTTTCTTTATTTTGTTTTCTTTATTGATTATTCGAATTAACCTTTTTGTCCAAATTGGTGGATTGTTTTGCTTGAAATCTGAAAGAGAAAGAAACAAGAAAAATCCCTGAAACAGGTCTTATAGCGTTTATTTCCGTTGAGATGTATAAATAGCTTTTTCTTCTATTTCTTCTCTCTTTGTAAATAATACCCGCCTCGCTGAACATTCTTTGACTGGGTATGGTACTAGGAGGCGCTGCTAGATATTGTCTAGCCAATTTTGATAGTTTAATATTATCTGTTGAATTTCCCACAGTTTAGGATTCTTCTTCAATGGATTTATTTTCAAATCAAATTTCATCTACATCAGTATGCAGCTCGTTGGAATAGATGAACTGCATAATATGTGAATAATTTTAAGAAGTACCGAATATATTTATATCCGAATACCAAACTTGTAACTCATTCTGTAATTTTTTTCAATATAATTTTCTAACATGAGTTCAAATATTTCAAATCATATCAAGCTAGCCACAAAATTTGTATCCTAGGTAGGCCATGAACGACTGAGAGTGTCAATTGTAAATAATCATGTCAAATTGACAGGTTGCGGTTTAACCTATTACTAATAATACATGTAGGTTAGATCACTTAATCAATCTAAGACATAACTGATTTAATCCATATCATACTCAAACCTCAAGCCCATTTTTATCATGATTATTTTTTCTATGTCGTGCAGGTTCTCTTTGTTTATTGTCATTGTTTTTATCAATACTTATCGGAGAAATACTTTTCATTTCTTCTATAATCCAATTTTTAGCAATAACTTGTGAACAGGGGTTTTAGAAATTTTGGTTTGTAACGGGGATCTAATACCGTAGCTATTACCATACAACTTATTTTTTTCCACATTTTCAAATCGAGCCTTTAAAGATTTTAGCATTTCTTTTATCATGGTTACTGTTCCTTTGTCGTGTAGTTCTTTACGGAGAAAGCGCTCTAAAACAACTACATTTGGGATTACCATCGAAATAAGAGCTTCCACTGAACTGGCTTCAACTGTAACGATGTAAAATTGTTGTGAACAGGGGTTTTAGAAATTTTGGTTTGTAACGGGGATCTAATACCGTAGCTATTACCATACAACTTATTTTTTTCCACATTTTCAAATCGAGCCTTTAAAGATTTTAGCATTTCTTTTATCATGGTTACTGTTCCTTTGTCGTGTAGTTCTTTACGGAGAAAGCGCTCTAAAACAACTACATTTGGGATTACCATCGAAATAAGAGCTTCCACTGAACTGGCTTCAACTGTAACGATGTAAAATTGTTGTGAACAGGGGTTTTAGAAATTTTGGTTTGTAACGGGGATCTAATACCGTAGCTATTACCATACAACTTATTTTTTTCCACATTTTCAAATCGAGCCTTTAAAGATTTTAGCATTTCTTTTATCATGGTTACTGTTCCTTTGTCGTGTAGTTCTTTACGGAGAAAGCGCTCTAAAACAACTACATTTGGGATTACCATCGAAATAAGAGCTTCCACTGAACAGGCTTCAACTGTAACGATGTAAAATTGTTCCAATAAGTTAACTATATTTTCAATTAACTTCAAAATTGCTGCATTCAAGTTTGATATATCATGATCAGATGAATATAGTGCGATGGCATCTTTTTGTTCTAATATCCTCTACGTTGAATTCCATCTCGTGACTACGTCTTGTACTAATTTGTGTTGTGGAAGCGATAATTTGGTTTGTATTTCTTTCAACTTAGTACTAGCTACTTGCGAGTGATTAAAATGAGTTACTATATTGCGACACTTTGCAATTATGTCGGAAATAGACTTTTGAGAATATTTGCTATCATGAATTATACACAGGCCTGCGATGGTAAAATTGTCTCGATTTTATACAGTGATTTCAATAGATTTTTTGGTGCTGAAAATGGGAAAATTATTTAAAAAATTCCATCACGTAAGGTTTTTTCATGTATGTTTCAAATTATTTTGTTAAACATACACTAGATTTGTGATAAATAAGTTACAAATAGAAATAATTGAGCATGTCGCAAGACATGACTCATCATCTTCCTGTTACTGCATGTCTACCTCCCCACCTCCACTACAAACATATTGCTATTCTAGACAAAACAGTTAGTTAATTAAATATCTTCTTTATAACTGTGGTGTGAATTTGTGTAATTAGTTGACATTTGCGATTAGTTGCTCAGTTAATTTAATTTTTATTTTACGAGTTTTTTAAAATTAAATTCCAATGGCATCAAGAGGCTGTGTCAATGTACCCAACTCCTTCTGCTATATTTGTGGAAAGTTTACAGTAAAAAAACAACAAAGAAACATTACAGATTTTGTAAAAAAAGTATATTTTGCATATTTTGGTGCGAAATTAGGAGACCAAGACAAACCTTGGGCTTTTTATAAGGTTTGTTCAGTGTGTGTTGAAGAGCTTCGCCAGTGGTCACAAGGAAAAAAACAGTCTTTTCGCTTTGGAGTGCCTATGGTTTGGAGAGAACCGATCAATCATAGCGATGATTGTTATTTTTGTTCGTGTGTAGTACAAGGATTCAATTTAAAAAACAAAAAGGACATCGTTTACCCAAACCTTCGATCCGAAACAGGTCCTATACCTCATGGACCGGAAGTACCTGTTCCTTCACTACCAGATACATTAGATGATGTATCTGATGACGAAATGGTTTCACGTACATGCGCAAGTGAACTGGATGAGGGAAGTGATTACTAAGATACTGGAAGTGATGAGCCAAAACTGTTTGACCAATCTGAATTAAATGATTTGGTGAGGGACTTAAACCTTCCTAAGGACTCAGCTGAGCTTTTAGGCTCAAGCTTGAAATAAAAAAATTTGTTAGCACCTAGCACAACATTTTACAGGTTTAGGAACAGAGAAAAAGAGTTTGCTCGATATTATTCCGAAGAAGATGCACTAGTTTTCTGTAATGATGTACCCGGGCTCATGGAACAATTCCACGTAGAATATAATGTTTCTGAATGGGGACTCTTTATTGACTCTTCAAAAAGGAGCCTTAAGGCCGTTCTTCTACACAATGGAAGTAAATATGCTTCTGTACCAGTGGGACATTCAGTTCATTTAAAAGAATGTTATGACAATCTTGAGCTACTTTTAATTAAAATTCGTTACAAGGATCAAGGCTGGACAATTTGTGGTGATTTGAAAGTTCTTTGTTTGTTACTTGGACAACAAAGCGGTTATACTAAATATCCTTGTTTTTTGTGTGAGTGGGATAGTCGTGATAGGAAGCAGCACTATTGTAAAAAGATGTGGCCACCAATACAAATCTTACAACCTGGAATGAAAAACATTGAAAGAAAAAGTTTAGTAGACCCGAGCAAAGTTTTGCTTCCTTCATTACATATAAAACTAGGGTTAATGAAACAATTTGTGAAGACATTAAAAAAAGATGGAGAGTGCTTCAAGTATCTTTGCAGCCAGTTTCCTCGCTTGTCGGAAGAGAAGATAAGATTTTGTTGTGCCGGATATAAGAAAGCTTACGAAAGATGAAAATTTTGAATCTAAAATGGAGAAAGCAGAAAAACAAGCATGGATAGCCTTAAAAAATGTGGTTACAAATTTTCTTGGCAACAAAAAACATGAAGGGTATAAAAATATTGTGCAAAATATGTTAGAAAAATTTAAAACCTTAGGCTGTAATATGAGTTTGAAGGTGCATTTTCTAGATTCGCATCTCGACTACTTCCCTGAAAATCTTGGTGCAGTAAGTGAAGAGCAGGGGGAAAGGTTCCACCAAGACCTAAAAGAGAAGGAGAGAAGATACCAAGGAGGATGGAATATAAGCATGATAGCTGATTATTGTTGGATGTTAAAAAGGGATGGTCCACTACGAGATTACAGAAGAAAAAGCACAAAAAGGAGTATGGAAAGACAAAGAAAAATATATTATAAGGACTTGTAAAGACATAAATAGTATTTTACTGTTTCTTTTTATTAGATTTAATGATATTTGTAAGTAATTTTGTTTTTTATATCCTTTGCAAATAAATTCAAAATGTAACTAAAAATTATTTTTAATTTTTAAAAAATATAATTTGAAGCCTTTTTGTGAAAAATCCTTACGTGATGGAGAAAAATAGACTTCATATTTGGATTCAGCGCCCAAAAACACATAAGAATCAGCTATCAAATTTAAAACAATTTTTAGAAAGTTAAAAAACGCAGGCCTTCTTATCAATTGGATGCTATGAATAAATATGACTCATTTCTCAAATGGGCAATATTTGATCCACTGATCATATTACGAGCACCATTTCCAAAATTGTGGCATTTCGCTTAATGAATCACTAATGGCAGTACCTGTATGGCTTCCAGAAAAATGGCGAGCATTTAGAACCACGCACTTTTTTTCAAATTTTTCATTAAGTCAATGTCCAGTGAGGCTTATAAAGCTTTCGTTATTCTCAGAACAGGTCTATATGTTTGATGTCAAGGAGATTAAATTCAGTTGTGATTTTTCAATATAGATTAAATCACAAATTTTCGAACATTTATCGCATGTAGTAGGAATAATAATTTTTGAGAAATATTTTCGTGAAGGTATTTGATATCGGGGCTCTAAAGTTTTCAAAAGATTAATAAATCCAACATTCTCGACTATTGCAATGGGTTGGTTATTCACAGCTATCAATTCGCCAATTTTATCATGGATTTTCTTTGCTTTGATATTATTAATGTCCCATGTGATGATTTTGTCTAAACACTGTACCAATGTCTGTTGTTCAATGGGGCGCGAAGGTCCCGGTGTCGGAGGTGTCGGATCGTTTAATTTCTTTTTCTTAACATTAACAATGTCACAATCACTAAACTCATCTGAATGTTTTAAACGTAAATGTTTCAATAACATTGACGTTCCGTAGGATTTTGTATTTGTACCATCTCTGGATAAAACTTCATTACATAAACTGCACACTGCTTTCGTTTCGTCTTCAGAAAACACTTTAAAATAACTCCAAACTGAACTCATTGTTGAAAGGGTACATACTGTTATGATTTTTCCCCGAAGACAATTTTAAAATTTATAATTTATTTATGTACTTTTATTTTGTAGGTCACCAGATATATAGATATATTTTGAAAATTATTTAAATTTAATTCTGGTACACTTTTGTTGTTGAGGACTGTATATTTTATATTTAGGTTTGATTTGGGCAGTTTCCGGAAAGTTGCTCGATCTGCACTGCATTTTTGATTTATTTATACCTTTCATGTGCGATCAATATTTCCGCCAGAGATTGATTTCGTTTCAAGTGAGAGAGTTGTGTGGAGATAAAAACTTCTTTTTTATCTTTTATTTAAAAGTAACTTCGGATTTCTTTTGTTTAGTGTATTGTGCATTAGTAAGTCATTATCGTAGTTATACGAGTTTTCTTTTTCTCGTATTTTGATATATTTATACCTCACTTGCAATCTCTCTCATTTTTTTTGTGTGTGAAAATTTTACGCTAGCGTAAGTAATTTTTCTTACTATTTTATTTGATTGTTTTTCATTGTAATTTAATTGTAATTTTGATGATTTAGATTTATGAATTTATATCTATTTTAGTTTAATAGATAGATGGTGAAGGAACCTATCATTTTTTATGGGAGTTTTTTATTGTCACGTTGTTCTAGAACATTTTGAAATTCAGGTTTGGAGGGAAATTTATACTCGTGTTAGTGCGCATGAGTGAATGTTATTTACGCGTTTGACAGTTGATCTGTTTACGTCTTTGAATTTGGGGTTAATTAACTTTGAAATTGAAAGTTTTCTAATCAATCTATTAGGTTTAATTTTGCTCGCGTTTAATTAGAGGTTTTCATTGTGTGCGTGTTTTTTGTCACACAATCTTTTTCCTCTGTGCTTTTGTTATATGATACATTAGCTCTCTTTACATTTGGTAAAGTTTTTTTTTGTTTTTTTTAATAAAATATAAAATAGACTTGTGTGTATGATTACTAATTGATATAAATTTCCACGTTCCTTTACGGGAAACCCTGAAAGAAGAGGAGTCTCATATAAAAAGAAAAAGCTGACTGAGTTCAAGTTCGGACAGATTGTGGTGGTAGTGGACTATCATTCATTTAAACCCACTATACACAGCAATACGTAAGAAATTAAAAAATTGTAATTCGACCCATATGCAACTGAAATTAAATACGAACTGAGAGTATATTATATACAAAGCAACGACAGCTCCAGTGTATACTCAGGGGATTTCCCGGTTTTGTTTACATACGCAGCCTTTCCTTCAGATGGCGTAGGATGCACACTTTCATATAACGTCTCCGAGTATCCGGTTACTTGGCTGGGTATGTTTTTTTTCTTTCTCAATACCCGGTACCAGGAATTTTTTAAGACCCGATGCATCACTACTTCTGGAACCAACTAAATTTAACAGTTCTTTAAACAGCATTGGTGTCATATACAAGCCTCTAGGGTCCAACTCTTCCAAAATAGAGGGTTGTGTGTCATACGGGTATATGCGAAGAACCATTCCCTGTCATGCATTTTTAAGTCTAAAATAAAATTACTCTTCTTAACTTCCCTTTTTTTCTCCCGCTTGATATTTACAGGTCGAATCCACCCTCGACTGGTTTTACATTTCCTAACATTACTACGGCGTATTTGTCATTATAGTAACAGTAGGAATAATAATTCTGTATTTGATTTTTCATCCATTTCGTAACATGAGTTCTTTAATTTTGACAGATGGCATATGGAGACGGCTATGTTTACGACATGTTTATGTAATGTTCTTGACCGCCATCAATTATTGTTATGGATATGTTTGTGTTTCGTATACGTTTTATTTATGCTTACACCCATTGTGAATCTAGACTTAGTGACGAAAGTTAGTTACTAAATTTCACCTGCGTCTAGTTGCCTACTGTCGCTGTATCCCGTCATTTTAAAATAACGTCAGTTTGTGATGTTTGAAACTTTATCATGCTTTCTGATTCAGAAAGTAATTTAGATATTCCCAATACGCCACCAGAAATAGTAAATCAAGCTGAGAAAACCTATGCGGGCTTATTACGAGAAAAATCGAGAAAGAGGTATGAAGAAGTCTATGTAAAATTCATTGAATAGAGGGCTGATAATAGCATAAATTTAAATAAATAGCATATTTTGCAAAATTGTGGGAAAATTTGAAGCCGTCGATCTTACGATCTACATATTCTATGTATCAATGTTTAAAACATAACTAATTTAAATATGATCTATAGTTTTGTAATTTTTAATTGAAAATTAAGAATTTGTTTACATATTTTTTAAAGTTTGTTATAATGCCATAGGCGAGGTCGTAGAAAAGTGTAGTGTTTAACTCGTCAAAATAATTTTTTTAAGATCGCGAAGATCTTGTTTAAAAAAATGTTACTTTATCGTTAAACAATATACTATCATATTTTAAATTTTTTGAACAAAAAACGAATTTTATTTTGCTTATACAATATCTTGAGAAGTATGTAAATTTGTTATTATAATTTTAGTTTCGTTGTATTATTCTACAGTTTTTCATTGATAAAACAAGTAAGCATCTACGTCATTTTCACTGCCATTTGTATTTCATTATTTTTGTCTGATATTACATTTGTAAATTCTAGAAACAATTTAACAAAATTCAATGCATTCCAAAATGTACTTATTTACGAATTCTATTTGACTAAATACTTGAAAGCAATCAACAATAATCGGAACAGACGATTCTGTATTTAAATAAGAAAAAAAGTGATTGTGTATTAAGATATGATAATGATAAGACGAATTCAGAAAAATTTTGATCACAATTTACACTTGCATGTTAGTATTTTATTATCAACCGCTTAAAATACAGTTTTTTGTTTCGTCAATACTTCGTTTGTTCAAGTTTAAAAATGAAAAACGACCAAAAACGTAATAAATAGTGGATATTACACAAGAAAGTTTATTTTAGTATAATTGTATATTCTGTCTTAAATAACAAAAATCAGTGAGTTGGATCTCCATTTTCAATATAATTATTCAATAATATTTTATTTGTGGTAAGTATTGTTTAAGCTAGAACAAGGACAATTATACTAAATGTATTATAAGCTAAAATATCATAAATATATAGAAATATTAATTTTTTAAGACGTTATTAGAGAAATTTAATTTTAATCAATTTTATTTGGAGAGAATTTATGAATAGCATTTAACAGATACGAGTATGAAATATGTAAATTATATTTGTATCGCTTATTTCTAAAAGGGCCTAAATCACACTTGCATAGTTTTGAATAAAACGATAAAAAAACCGTAAAAATAATTTTTGACAGCTTTATGTTTTCAATTTTTTTATACAGTATTTACTGTACCTAGTGGCAATCTATTTTTCTTGAGTAATTGGTAGAGCAGACCAATCTCCGCGCGCGCCATGAGCGCCGGTATGGGAGTATAATTCGTAATATATTAGAATATGCGATAGAATAGGGACGCAACATGAGCTGTTGCCGATATAAGTATAGAAATAGAGACATTTATTCTATCAGAAATAATTAAAATACATTTGGTTTTCTGCTATTAATGTAATATGCATAAACACACGAAAAATAAGAATAGTACATATTATAGCAGCGTTGTATGTACCTATAAATAAAATGGAAAATGTATGAAATCAGTGATTGTGTGCACGACAGAGGATTTAAAAAAACAGTTACCGTTTTAAGCGTCTTCCAAGGATTGACAAACTGGAGAAACTCGATTGTATATTTTCAACATCAGGTGCGTTTCTAAGGTTATTTCTGAAAAACATGTCCGCCGTGAGGAAAAAATATGTTTATATTCGAAAAACGAGCGTTCTACATCTAGTGATGTTATATTCGCATAATCAAAATAGTTTTTTAAGCAACTTAACGCATCTGTAGACGTGCCCTCACAAATACGTGTTAAGGTGTCAAAATCTGCATTTCTGTCTAAAACACTTTCAAATTTAATTAGAACACTTTCACTTTTTGCGTCTTCTACAGCACACAGTTGTGCGTGAACATCTTTAGCGATTTGCAGTGATTCCTCTAAAGACAGCGACGAATTTTCTAATTTTGTTATTGCTTCTTCTAGTCCCAAGTAATTCTCACAAATACTTTGTAAATCCATTTTAATCTGGGCATGTTGAATTTTTTTCTGGCTGGTATTGATAGCTGTACTTTCTATGATAAAGCCACGTCCTTAATGTTTTCAAAATGTTCAGGATAGTAAAACCCCGCCCGTAACCATGTACCTCAACATGTCAGAATCGGCTGTGGTGGCTCAGGGGTATGGGGACACAATTCGTGAAATTTCCGAATACGTTTTGGAGATTTCAGGAATACTGCCTTTGTACTCGATATTAAAGCATCTACCTCTGGATAACATCTACGAACCTATTCTGCCACAAGGTGTAGAGCATGGAGTTTACAAGTAATATGTAACAAGTTAGGACAATATTTTCTAAGAGACCGGCCTACAGAACACATGGTTGCATCACCATCGGTCATAAATATTAATACTTGATCTTTCGAAAGTTTAAATTCTTTCAAAGTATCTAATAGTACCTCTGAAATTTTTTCGGCATTACATTGTTCTAGTCGCCTCGATGCTAATAAAATTGAAGACGTTGGTTGATGTGGTTCCATATTACGCGCCATCACATTAACTACAGATTGTTTTTTGCTGTCAGTTGTTTCGTCCACACATAACCACAGTTTTTTATTTTTCAGTTCGGCTTTGATTTGATTTTCAACCTGTTTACGCACCGATGGTAAATTCCTTCGTAACGTTGTCGTGCTCGGTAATGTTTGATTCGCGTATTTATTCCAAAATGAAATAAATGAATCATTAACCTAAACAAGGTAAACGGCAGTGTACACACAATCATAGTTACACATAGTTCATATATAAGCTGTTGTCGATTAATTTTGTTATTATTGTGTTTCGAACTGCTTACGTGTTCTTTACAATGTGTTTTTGACAAACACATTGGATATGTATTGCACACTAAACATTTAGTTTTTGAGCCATCGTATATTAAGTCCGGGAAATCCATAATAAACTTATTCACTTCGTCTGACAACGGTCGTTTTCTCGATTTATGTGTCGACGACATTTTATTACGTATGCTTACATTTACATGCAGTCTAAGCAAGTACCAAACACATACTGAATGCTTTTTATTAGTTCTGCTGCAATACAATCATCCTCACATCGGCGCACATGGCGCGCACGGATATTGGTCTGCTCTAAATCATAAGCTAAAATATCATAAATATATAGAAATATTAATTTTTTAAGATGATATTAGAGAAATTTAAATTTATTGAATTTTATTTGGAGAAAATTTATGAATAGCATTTAATCATTCGCATACCTGTGCCCCGATTATATACTTCGGACACTTAAATAAAACGTGCTTTTATAAAATATTCGAAATGATGAACCGTAACCAAATTCTAGACCGTTTGAAGACAGCTATCGCTGAGAAGCGTCCATCCTCGTTCACCATGATAATTGACCTGTACATTATAGTGCGGGTACTGCAAAAAAAAAATTGAAGAATTAAGGTTCGAATTAGAGGATATCGGACCCCCATATTCGCTTGACCTTACACCACCTGGCTTTCATCTATTCCCTAAATAAAAAGATTTTCTTGGAGGCAAAAAATTCTGCATAAATTAAGAGCTAACTTCAACAATAGACGATTATTTTGCATGGTTAGAAGAAAATCATTTTCAAGACGGAATAAAGAAGTTGGAACACAGATGGACCAAATGCACCGAATTAAGGGAAATTATGTAGCCTTCGTACTTGAATGGCCATCTCGAAGTCCAAATAACTTGTATATTATTGACTATTTTATTTTATTTTAATATAAGCGTTGCCTAAGAAAAAAATCCGGCAGAAGTAGTAACAAATTTAGTTCAGTATACATATAGCATCTGCAATAGTAGTTAGTTTACTACAAAAATGTTTAGATTCGTATCAAAAGAATTTGAAAACATAATATAAGTTTTAATTATTATATTTTCAAACTTAAAACATTTTCTAACTACTTGTAGAATACACATACTACTGTATTTTATTCCAAGAATACATATTTTTACTCCTACTGTATTGATAATATTCTGTTTTTTTTTTAAATTATTTTATATAACACTCGTTATTTAATATAGTTACAACTGTAAGAACAATTGAATTGCATCATATGTTATTCACGGTGTGTACAAGTTTTATCGATTTTAAAACTTTCAACAATACATTACTAATAAACATTTTATTTAACATGTAATTAACAGAATACTTGAGAGACTAATGATTTATGCACGTTAAAATTCCGATACAATACTGATATATCGAGACAAGATAATAATAATGTATCATACTCTATCGAATTCACTTAATCTTAGAATGGCTTTGACGAAACACGATTAACCAACTTATAACAAAGTAATTTGGACATGTAAATGAGATTTTAATTCGTTTGAGAAAGTATTAGAATATTGCATTAAAAATTTTAATGAAATGAGGTATAGAATTAAGAATATCAAAAACACAACACGTTATCAATGAGGAAATTCGACTTCGAATGGATATTGCGAAGACGATGCTGAATATAAGGGATGCAGAATAGAAAGGAGATGCTCGCGATGGTTTGGATACATAAACAAAACACCCGAAACTCGGTGGCTAAGGAGAGTATTTCAATGAGTCCCTTCCTGCAAAGAGAAAACGTGGAAAACTTTGACGTTCCTGGAATGCAGGGATGGAAAGACGAGAAATGAATGTGGAACTGGCACGGTCTGTTAACTTCCTAAAGTTCCAATGCTTTCGCTAACATATGTTTCTGAAGCGTGTTTTAATCGGACTTCAGAAGAAGATGACAGAGAGACCATTGAAACGTCGAGAAGTTGACGATTGGTCCCAGAGCTGAAGAACATGTACAATGAGGAAGTGATACATATTGTGTCTTTTAAGTGTTGTTAATTAATAGTCACAAATATGCAAAAAAACATAACAGCCTTAAAAAAACATAGAAATAAAAATAGTCACACCTTTAGTTATAAAGAAGCTAAAATACCCCAAACAGAAAAAAAATACAAAGCAAAATCAATATTAGAAATAATATAAAACATATAAAAAAAAACAGAAGAAAACGCTGTAGATGATCATAATGAAATTGCATGTTTATCGAAATTTTATTTTTCTATATTATAAATAAAAATAATATTAATTTAGATGTAAACAATTATTTTAAAACCGCTTGTATGGTATTCAAAGTATTAAACCTTGGGATAAGGAAAAATTAAAAATATTTTTAATTATTGTTTTTATCCTAGCGTTATAAATGTGTTTCTGAAGAAGGCAATAAAATATAAGTATTTTATTTGAAGAATAATTTATCAAAAAGTCGGTTACAATAAAAATTAACCTTTTATATTTATGAAAACAAATACATATATATATATATATATATATATATATATATATATAACGTGTGTATAAATTGTCGCAAAAGCTACACGCAGCGACATTCTTCGTTCGGTTCTGAATAAAAAATCTTAATGTTAAAATGTCGTATCATGCTTCGTTTGTTTTCACGGGGTTCTTGAAGTTCAGACTTTTAGTGCGTAACTAACCTGTACTCTTCGATATCTGTTAATAGAGATAGATGCAATTTAGTTTAAAGAAAAATTTTTTACTAGTATTATTTCGTAAACGTTTTCTTTTTGATTTAAAAGCTTGTTTTTAACATTTATTCATTAACGTACTTCCACGAAAAACACATTTGGCAACGTTGTAGAACAATAAGTTTGTATTTCAAAGTGAGTTCAATCAAAATCATTACTGTCATATTTTGACATTTACGAATTTACGAAGCATGATACGACATTTTAGCATTAAGATTTTTTATTCAGAAACGGACAAAGAATGTCGCTACGTGTAGCTTTTGCGACAATTTATACACACCTTGTATATATATATATATATATATATATATATATATATATATACGAGGGGTCGTTTTTATATTTCGGGACTAGACATTTTTCAATTTTAATATAATTTTACATTATATTGTTTTATTATCATACATGCCTTGGTAACGACTTTGACAATTTACAAAACAATTGCAGCAGTATTAGTTCTAATATCTGTCAGTTTGTGTTGTCACGTATGAAAAAGCACAAACTTGAATATCGAGCAGTTATAAAATTCTTGACAAAACAAAGAAAATCTCCAAAAATTATTCGTTAAGAAATGTTGGCTGTATACGGGGATGATTGTCCTTGAAAGTCGACTATTTGCGAATGGTCAAAATTGTTTAAAAATGGCCGAGAATCACTGGATGATGATCCCCGTCCAGGTTGGCCTGTTGACGTGAACACCTCCGATGTTATTGAAAAAACCAAGTGTTTGGTACTGGAGAATGCAAGATTAATGAAGCGTCAATTAGCAGCTTCATTAGGAGTTTCAGAAAGCACGGTTTTCAGAATTCTACACGAATATCTTGGGATGACAAAAGTTTGTGCCAGATGGGTTCCGCGAATGCTTTCGCTATTCCAAATACGTGTGCGGATGGAGAAGTGTGAACAATTTTTGGCGCTTTGTGTAGACGAACTAGGTTTACTTATCAATCGACTTGTCACCGCAGATGAGACCTGGGTCCATCATTTGGTCTCTGAGTCAAAACAAGAATCAATGCAGTGGCATATTAAGGGCTCTAGCCCCCCAATACGTTTGAAGTCACCCCTTCCACAGGAAAAACAATGAATGTTAATAACGATTTTTTGGAATTGTCAGGGAATTCTAATGATTGATTATCTGCGCAAGGGTAGTATTAGGAGAGTATTACGCAAGATTAATACATCGCCTAAGAGGTTCTATTAAAGCGAAAAGGCACGGAAAACTGAATCAAGGTGTCCTGTTGCTTCACGATAATGCACAAGTTCACAAATCAAGAATTCCAAAAGCTGCCGTTGGCGAACGTGGTTTCACAGAAATAGATCTATTTTTTGTTTCCTAATCTCAAAAGAACTCTAAGGGGAACAAAATTTATGGACGATGACGAACTTATAGCGGCCGTTGAAATGTATTTTGCAGACAAACCAAAGAAATTTTTTTATAATTTATTAGAGATGTTATTAAAACGATGTAATACTTGTTTACAAAAGCAAGGGGGCTATATTGAAAAATAAATTTTTATTGCTGTTCGAAACTTTTTTTCATGCCCAGTCCGGGAATATAAAAACAACCCCATGTGTATATTATATATATATATATATATATATGAAAAAATGTGTGAAAGCCGTATTCATCCGGGATGTGCAGACGTCGACGTTTCATAGTTATTACTAATTGTCAATACACCTTACCCAGAAATAGATACGACTTTCATTTCTATATTGCGTGTATATATACTAATGATGATAAACGTAATGCTAATGAGAACTCATAATTATTGAATTCTCACATACATGCCATTGCCGCTCTAATTCGTTGCATCAATTTTTACACATGACAAAATCACCTTTGTCTAAGAATGTAGCTGCAACGTGTCACGGCGTCAACCGTCCAGGTTGTCCGGGAAAATGAAAAAATATGTGAAAGCTGTATCCATCCGGGATGTGCAGACGTCGACGTTTCATAGTTATTACTAATTGTCAATACACCTTACCCAGAAATAGATACTACCTTCATTTCTATACTGCGTGTATATATACTAATATATTAGTATATATAGTTCATAGTTATTACTAATTGTCAATACACCTTACCCAGAAATAGATACGACTTTAATTTCTATACTGCTTTCACTGGCTTTCACAAATTATATATATATATATATATATATATATATATATATATATATATATATATATATATATAATTTGTGAAAGCCACATCCCACCATACCGATATTTCTCTGTCTTTACAGATCATTAGTGCAGGTTATCTGGACACAGATATGAGAACCCATGAAAACCTACTCGGACAGCCTAGCCCCGGGTTTAAATCGGGACTGCCGGCAAGATAAACAGTGCGCTAGATATAGATAGATAGATAGAACAACTGGTCTCATTATAGTAGACTTTAATTGAGCAAGAAAGGTACCAGTAATATACGAAATATTTACTATAAGTGCCAAAGGCACCGACAGGCAATCAGCAAAGCGTTTCAGAAGATTTGTAGGTATCTAATCTTCACCAATGGCAGTAGCACTATTCAGATTTTTTATTGCATCTGCAGCCTCCAGTGTATCTGTAAAGAAGATAGACAATGTCTGCGATGCCCACTGTACATTACAATTTCTGTTATCTTGATAATATGTATTAGGTTACGAGACAAATTAAATAAGATATTAGCAAATATAACATTTATCATTTTAATCGCAGCTTAAGGAAATAATTTCGCGACGACAATTTTGCTCTGTCTAATCCAGGCATTCCTAAAATTACTTAGTTTTTAGTAATGCTTTTGTCCTTCTGATGATCTAGTTTATTAACTGATTATCGAATTAAAAATCTTAAGATGTTTATCGAACTTTTGCTAAAACGTGGAAATAGCAAATACCTACTAGTAAGAGAATACTAATCATGGTGATGATGGTGATAAGTAGCAAACAGCTTAGCAGTACTTAATTTTATACTACAACAAAGATCACACAATTACTGTATCACACCAACTCTTACAACAATAATTATCGCAAGAATATTCTTAATTAAACAAAGAAATGTAGCACATAATGAGTAGACTTTAATAGTAAGAACTTCTCCTTTTAGAAAAACAGCAGAACAGCAGAAAAGCAGACCAATTTCCGTGCGCGCCATGAACGCCGGTATGGGAGTGTAATTCGTAATATATTAGAATATGCGATAGAATATGGACACAGCATGAGCTTGTTACCGATATAAGTATAGAAGTAGAGACATTTATTCTATCAGAAATAATTAAATATACATTTGGTTTCCTGCTATTTAAGTAATATCCATAAACACACGAAAAATAAGAATAGTACATATTATAGCAGCGTTGTATGTACCTATAAATAAAATGGAAAACGTATGAAATCGTTGTGCACGACAGAGGATTTAAAAAAACACTTACCGTTTTCAGCGTCTTCCAAGGATTGACAAACTGGAGAAACTCGATTGTATATTTTCAACATCAGGTGCGTTTTTAAGGTTATTTATGAAAAACTTGTCCGCCGTGAGGAAACAATATGTTTATATTCGGAAAACGAGCGTTCTACATCTAGTGATGTTATATTCGCATAATTAAAATACATTTTTAAGCAACTTAAAGCATCTGTAGACGTGCCCTCACAAATACGTGTTAAGGTGTCACTTTCAAATTTAATTAGAACACTTTCACTTTTTGCGTCTTCTACAGCACACAGTTGTGCGTGAACATCTTTAACGATTTGCAGTGATTCCTCTAACGACAGCGACGAATTTTCTAATTTTGTTATAGCTTCTTCTAGTCCCAAGTAATTCTCACGAATACTTTGTAAATCCATTTTAATCTGGGCATCCTGAAATTTTTTCTGGCTTGTGTTGATAGCTGCACTTTCTTTCGGATCGAATGATAAAACCATGTCCGTAATTTTTTCAAAATGTTCATGACAGTAAAACCCCACCCGTAACTATGTACCCCAACGTGTCAGAATCGGCTGTGGTGGCTCGGGGGTATGGGGACACAATTCGTGAAATTTCCGAATACGTTTTGGAGATTTCAGGAATACTGCCTGTGTACTCGATATGATATATAGCATCTACCGCTGGATAACATCTACGAACCTGTTCTGCCACAAAGTGTAGATCATGGAGTTTACAAGTAATATTTAACAAGTTAGGACAATATTTTCTAAGAGACCGACCTACAGAACACATGGTGGCGGCACCATCGCTCATAAACATTAATACTTGGTCTTTCGAAAGTTTAAATTTTTCCAAAGTATCTAATAGCACCTCTGAAATTTTTTCGGCATTACATTGTTCTAGTCGTCTGGATGCTAATAAAATTGAAGACGTTAGTTGATGTGGTTCCATATTACGCGCCATCAGATTAACTACAGATTGTTTTTTGCTGTCAGTTGTTTCGTCCACACATAACACCACAGTTTTTTATTTTTCAGTTCGGCTTTGATTTTAGTTTCAACCTGTTTACGCAGCGATGGTAAATTCCTTCGTAACGTTATCGTGCTCGGTAATGTTTGATTCGCGTATTTATTCCAAAATGAAATAAATGAATCATTACTTAACAAGGTAAACGGCAGTGTACACACAATTATAGTTACACATAGTTTATGTATAAACTGTTGCCGATTAATTTTGTTATTATTGTGTTTCGAACTGCTTACGTGTTCTTTACAATGTGTTTTTGACTAACACATTGGATATGTATTGCACACTAAACATTTAATTTTTGAGCCATCGTATATTAAGTCCGGGAAATCCATAATAAACTTATTCACTTCGTCAGACAACGGTCGTTTTCTCGATTTATGTGTGGACGACATTTTATTACGTATGCTTACACTTACATGCAGTCTAAGCAAGTACCAAACACATACTGAATGCTTTTTATTAGTTCTGATGCAATATAATCATTCTCACATCGGCGCACATGGCGCGCACGGAAATTGGTCTGCTCTAGTTATTACTATTGACACAACATCAACAGTAGTAACAGACCTATAACATCCTTTACAGGAGTAGATGGAAAGTTAGCAAAGGAAGTATCAATGCTCAAGGCGCGTTCCAGATCTAAATTAGAAAGGAAATGTGCCTCTACATTGTGATCGCAGATAAATCAATTATTATATTTGTAAGTCATTGTAAAATAATCTCAAACTAAAGATTGTCGTTAAAACTAATTCAAACCAAGGTCGAATTGTAAACATGAATATTCCGAGTCAAATTACTAAATATTTTGTTAGGAAAACAGATGCGCGTTCTCAGATTTACTTTATAACGATTTACAAAGATCCTAATCATTTTTATAGACAATGTATTTGCTTCAGATATTTTAAAACATAAATCACTTAATTTGTTTCTATTGTTTCAGAATGGCCAATTTATCAGATCCAGTGCTAGACAAACTGCGATGTTACAAATGTAAAAATTTCCTATCTTGCAAGCCAGTATCAATAACCAGCGATGGTCAAAGTTTGTGCGGGCGATGCCGACCCAGTACTCCCTGTATTCCAGCTCACGCTTACGAATCTGTCGCTGACTATTTTCTGTTCCCTTGTAAAAATTGGGCGAAACATTGCGCGTACCTGTTAAACATCAAAGATGTTATAGAACACGAAAAAGACTGCCCTTATGGAAGCACCTGCAGCTTATTATGCTTCAATCCTGGATCTCTATGCAAATCGGATAATAAACTGGATCTTTCACAAAGTAATTATTCTATTTTTTAATAGCTCTTAACTTTGTTACTATTTGTAAATTATAGTATAGTTTAGTTATTAAGCCGTTCTACTATCTTTGGGAAAATGTAGTTCTATATTTTACGAGGGTGTGTCAAGAAGTACCTGAAAATTAAAACAGGTGGCGCTGACCCTTCAAATTCAACATTATGCTTGTCAAGAAGCGTCTTTCTAAAGAACGCACCCTAATTTTCAGACTGATCTATCAAATAGTTTTGTTGTGATAGCCATTTGAAGCAGACGTCTATGAGCATTTTCGTAAACATTGAATTGGTCATTAAACACTATTTTTTGCGCGAAAAACATCATTGGAACCACTGGTTCACTCAATTTCGGTTGGGTCGTACCAATATAAGTGAAGGCGAACGTTCTGGTGACCCAATTGAGGTCACTGCACCAGAAATGGTCGATAAAATCCATGGTATGATATTGGACGAGCGGCGAGTGAAGGTGCGCGAACTTGAAGAGTCTACAGGGTATCACATGGAACAGTGATTTCAATTTTGCATAAATATTTGGATATGGAAACGCTAACCGCAAGATGATTGCCACATTTACTCACAATTGACAACAAACGCAATCGTTTGACAACTTCAACGATGTTCAATTGCAATCCGAATAAGTTTTTGGGCCGTTTAGTAACCGTGGACAAAATATAGATTCATTACAACACACTAGAGACCAAGGAACTGTTGAAACAGTAAATTTCTCATGGTGAATCGAAGCCAATGAAACCCGAGCTGGGTCTGTCGGCCAACAAGATAATGACGACACTTTTTTGAATTGCGCGCGGTGTCATTCACATCGATTACCTTGAAAAGGGCAAAAAAACGATCACATATTATGCAGAGCTGTTGGATCGACTCGACACCGATTTGAAGCAAAAACAACAGGATTTGGCGAGGAAAAGTTCTCTCCGACCAGGACAATGTATTGGCAGTTGCAATAGGAAAATTGCATGAATTAGGTTACGAACTGATCCCTCATTCAGTATATTCTCCATATTTAGTCCCTTCCTGATTCCTCTTTTTATATTATTTAAAATGTTTTTTGCTTTATACAAAATTGGTGAAGTTTTATTCACTCAAATATATTTAAAATGATTTTGTTTTATACGAGAACATTTTTAGTACATAATTTCATTTTTGGGGCAGTAACTATTCAAATTACTCTAGTGTAGTATTGAAAATATTTAAACAAAGAACTTGCATAACTATTACACATATTAATTCATGTAATAAGAATATTTGCTTAAACAAATAAATACAGATTTAAGTATTTAAAGATAAATAATGATATTAAAACGCGTTTATTTTGCAAGTACAGACAATATTAAATTTTATTAAATAATTATTAAATAATCAAAAAAATAAATCCTTAGGGACATATTTGCTCCCAAATCTTTATAATTTTGTAGCAGTTCATAATTTATTTTCTTATCAACTTAGTATGTCTGGAGTTACTCAGTTTCAGCAATTCTGTACCTTTCGTTCTAACTTTCGCAAAGTAAATTATCCACAAATTATCGATGATTTTAGCAATATCGATTGGTCCATTCTAAATTCATATTCGGATATAAATTTAGCCCTTAATAAATTTTATGATTGTCTTTATGTAATACTCGATAAACTAGTCCCAAAATATTTTCCTACGAACTCTAAGTTTCCTCTCTGGTGTTGCTACAAACGGCGCGCACACGCGCAGCGATGGCGCCTGAAGATAGCCAAAATCAAAACGAAATCGGTCGTATCGCACAATAGTCTGGGAGCTTCTTTTTACCGTGTATGACCTTAGTCAGTGGAGACGGGTGTAGGTGGCTAAATAAAAGTTTGTAGGTAGCGCCAATCGGTTTTACTTACGGAAGCTCAGATCTGAAAACGGAGAAAAGAGATTGCGTGATCTTAGGCGCATGCGCATAGACTACAAAAATACAAGCGGTAAATACAAAAACAAAACGCTTCACTGAGTACCTGCAATCTGAATTACAAACGTTCAAACTCCAACTTGGTACAGAATGAAACAAAAGTAAATTTACAAAAAAGGTTTTAAATATATCTATACGTTAATATGCACGTATAACGCTTTTGTTTCATTATGAAACAGACATGTAAATAATTTATATATCTGTAACTGTATACTTGGACAATACCTCGTATTTTCAGCATTTACTTCTGCATAAGACATATGTTTCTGCCATCTATACGCGTCGTCAGTTAAGCTAGTGAAGCAATGTATACAAATGATACAAATCTTTATAAATAGATCTGTATCTGTATATGACATTAAGCCGAAATCCCTTACTAGATAAAGCAAATTTCATCCTATAAGGGGGCACTTATTTACGCCGACTTACGACGCCTATAGATGGCAGAAACATATGTCTTAAGCAGAAGTAAATGCTGAAAATACGAGGTATTGTCCAAGTATACAGTTACAGATACGTAAATTATTTACATGTCTGTTTCATAATGAAACAAAAGCGTTATACGTGCATATTAACGTATAAATATATTTAAAACCTTTTTTGTATATTTACCGCCATCTGGCTCGTTTTTGATGGACAACTCGTATTGTTTCGTTTTTCGTATCAGCATAGCTGGTCAAACGAAAGATCCCTTTTTTCGGCAAAGTCTCTTTCGTCCGTCAGATGTCACTTATTAAATAAGTGCCACCTTATAGGATCAAATTTGCTTTATCTAGTAAGGGATTTCGGCTTAATGTCATATACAGATACAGATCTATTTATAAAGATTTGTATTATTTGTATACATTGCTTCACTAGCTTAACTGACGACGCCTATAGATGGCAGAAACATATGTCTTAAGCAGAAGTAAATACTGAAAATACTAGGTATTGTCCAAGTATACAGTTACAGATATGTAAATTATTTACATGTCTGTTTCATAATGAAACAAAAGTAAATTAACAATTTAAATCATAATAAAAGGAAAAAAAAAACAAAATTCTATTCAAAATAATACGATGAAATAAAACATATTGGACGTGTATGGGTCACATAAAAATATGAAATTTTGAGCATATAAAAAAAAAGGGGTGATTATATATGAAAAGAAACTTATCTCACAATATAATGAAAGCAAAAAAAAATAATATATTTTCGAAAGAATTAAGAATTATTTCGCAAAAAAAAACAAATCTAGATTGCAAATTAATTAAATTAGCCTTTTCTTTGGTACCAAGAGGCAACTTTATAGAATAATAGTAATTAATACAATAAAATAAAATCGTTTAACGTATATTTCAAATAATTTTAAATCAAAAAAATTTATAATGTAATAAGTGCATATGCACGACTTGCAGACAGGTTTTTTTTTTGTTTATACCAAACAACGGCGGAGTATATATAGTGTCGCGCAAAAACAGTTACAGAAGAAATTCTCAAGTTAAAAATATATTTAGAATATTCTTAAGAGAATAAAAAGCCGTAAATGAATGGAAAAATATTACGTTAAAATTTAATATAAAAATCACAAAAGCAAATTAAGTTGAAATAAAATTGCAAATATATTGCAAGTAACTAGAAATATGTATATCCAAATGTAATATTAATTTACGAAAAACTACTTAAATTTTAAATTTGAAGAGATTATTAAGTAAAATTCAAAAGTTAGAATATTTATGATTTATAAAAGTACAAACTGGTAATTCATAGCAAGAGAGTCAAAATATTATACCATTATAAAACATACGTTCACGTGTTGACCTTCGAGCACGAAGATTGCCAGGGGATGTCGGCAATTGATTCGTCAGCCGGAAATTTCGTGGTTGAGATAAAGATGTCGGGGCTTGGATTACAACTTTCAGAGGGTTTACAGTTGTTCCGTTAATTACGTCCGAGAAATGCCGTCCAAAAACTAAAAAAGGTTTATTTTCCTTTTTCGCTTGTAAATCTCAGACGGAACGGTATCGGCAATTTCTAATTTGTATACGCTCTACGTTCTTATCCGCAATATTCGATTTCCAAAATACGTAGAATTCCGTAAAACTTAATTCCCTCTAGAGTGTAAAAAATGCACTTAGAACAATCGACTGATCTTATTCACGGCTCGTGAACGAGAGTCTCACGCATGCATCGAATGCATCGCGAGTGGTCGAAATATACCGTGAGAAATATCCACACAGAAAGGACGATAACGTACTCGTGAAAGTGAAAATTAAACCAACACGTGACGAAGACAGTATACCGGTAGATAAAACGTCAAATATTAAAAGCGTAACAGTCTACACATGAAACAAAGAAAGATTTAAAAACTAAAGAACGCTATAGATAGAAATGAGGTACCAAGGAAAGTGAAATTTTCTATCAAGAGTTTGAAGATGAGGTCTTTGGTTAAGAAATAGATCAGGTGTGATTATGTTAAATATTTGGCTAATATGGAGAATTCCATTCATGGAATTATCGAAGTATATTAACCACAGGAAACAAAAAACAAGAATCCCTTAGAGACTTTATTGCACGATGAAAGGGAATTTAATAATTCTCAGGGGATAGTTGATGGTTTTGTAGATGTCTTTTCTGGCGTTTAAGTTCCTGATTTCGAAACGACTGTTCCACTTTTGAAATTTTGCAGAATTTAATGTCTGTTTTTGAAAAACTATTTAAGAAAATATCTCGAAATCCTGACGTGATGTAGCAAATTTTAAAATTTAAAATTTTTATTTAAATAAGACACAGAATCAGAATGAATTTATACGTATTGGTGCATAAGGAAACTAAACTGTTATTATTTAATTTTCCAGAAGAATTAAATATAAAATATTTTTTGTTGTTACAACGGAATGTGCTAGTTATATATCCGTCGCTATATATGTAATTCTTAAGAAAACTCTGTTTAAAAACACCATATTCAAAATATCTCCACTTTAATGCTATTCCAGAGTCGAAATTGTAAGCTTATTAGATTATCTTTTATATACAACACTGAACATTGTTTTAAACTTGCTTTAAATATATCACCTAAAGTAGAGGATTAAAGTTGTAAACATAGAATTATCTAAAGGTGCCAGTAAGGATCTGGAAATAAAATTTAGAGTTGTAATTAAGGACTTAATATCGTTGTTTTCCTTAATAAATGCTGGTAATATATACATGTCTTTATAATCCTTTAAAAATTTAAGAATGATGTTATGATATAATTTAAATTATTTTAAACACCAGAGCGGTATGGTAAAATTTAATTGTTTACCGGGGTGATGTTTCGAGTGTCAGGAGTAAATTTGGTTTTGACAGCAATGAAGAATTAATTCAACTGCGCATTATGTACGTCTTTAACCTACTTCCCAGTATGTCGGTATCATAATAACGCTATTATCCGGTTGTATTTCGATAATTTAGATCGCTTGTTTTTATTTTTAATATTAATATTAAATACGTTAATGTTTATTGTTAGTAAGCTTTCAGACTTCAGACATGGAACTATATACATTGCAAAAATGCCTATACTAAATACATTAATTATCTAACTATATCTAACAATACTAACACTATGTTTGAAAACTGTTTAGGGAAATTATTGAACGTTCAAAACTAACCAAAAAAACGATTAAACTGTATTATGTATTAAATGAAAACTTCATAAGCAGAACAGAAATTTCAGAATTATCAGAAAAAATTGAATATACTTTAAAAAAATATGATATAGCTACAACATATAAACTTAGTAATACTAATAAACATCTATTACAAAACTATTTTCTATTTTCAAAACTAAAACCCAAAATCGAAAAAAATCGAGAAACACATGTCATCTATAAAATACCATGTCGCGATTGCGATAGTTATTACATAGGCCAAACTAAACAATATTTATATACAAGTGATAAAAACACACACAATGTTGTATTAGATTTACACTTTATGTAAAGTGTAAATCTAATACAACATTGTGTGTGATTTTATTATTTGATATGGATTTACATCAAGTAAAGGCAGAATCTATTCAAAAAGAATACAAGCCCACAAATACTCTAAAACAGACAAAACTGCTTTATTTACACACAAACTACAACGCGATCACCATTTAGATTTTGAAAACACACAAATAATCGATGGAGAACAACACACAATGAAAAGGGAAATTAAAGAAATTATTAATATTAAACAGGAAAAAAATTCAATTAACAACAGAAGTGATATAAAAATCTAAGCAGTATATATTTTAACCTAATAATGTAATGCTGTTATATAAATATATATCATATGTTATTTAAATATCTGTATATTTGCTTATCGTGCTGGCAGTTCCGTGTTTAGAACCCTGACTGGCTGTCCGAGTAGGTTTTCGTGGTTTTCCTTCTCGTTTAAGGCAAATGCCGACTGCTTACCATCTTAAGCCGCTCCATGGGCACATGTGTAATAATAACTCATGACCTACCATTCTCTTTATAATTGATATCAAACTATTGTTATGTCATGAATTATTATTAATTGAATTGAATGTATTTATGAATTTGCATCTCTCACCATCTACATCACTTATATAACTTTGACATTAATATCTGTCATTTATAATTCTTTGATAAAGGTAATACTTACCGAAACATGTAAGAGCTTATTTTAAATATATACATAATAATAACTCATGGCTTTCCATGTTCCCCTGTTTCTGTTGTCTAACTGTTTAGAGAATGCCAAGGCATGATTTATTATTATTGAACTCAAATGTATCTTTGAATAATTTTATCCATGACAACTACAGAAATATAGTATGACATCAATATACTGTCATTTATATTATAAATTTCTTTGAAAAAGGGATTATATGCCAAAACATGTAAGATTGTTTTAAATATATATAGCAAACACCAATTAAGTTGGCGCGAGAAGGGGATGCGCAGAAGCCGATTTTAAAAACGTCCACCCCCACTACTCAAGTAATTGTCAGAATACATTTGTCATTGACGTTTAACGGAACATAATGTCTTTGCTAGTGATACACGCTCAGAGGTTAGAATTATCTGACATTTGATGTAAAACCAAATACAAATCTCCCCACTACTTCTAATCCTGCGCGAACTTACCCCTCCTCGCGCCAACTTAATTGGTGTTTGCTATACATATTGAAGTAAAACCAGACCTTAAATCGTCAACTAATTGAATCTACTATATACATATATATATATATATATATATACAAGGTGTGTATAAATTGTCGCAAAAGCTACACGTAGCGACATTCTTCGTTCGGTTCTGAATAAAAAATCTTAATGTTATAATGTCGTATCATGCTTCGTAAATTCGTAAATGTCAAAATTTGACAGTAATGATTTTGATTGAACTCACTTTGAAATACAAACTTATTGTTCTACAACGTTGCCAAATGTGTTTTTCGTGGAAGTACGTTAATGAATAAATGTTTAAAACAAGCTTTTAAATCAAAAAGAAAACGTTTACGAAATAATACTAGTAAAAATTTTTTCTTTAAACTAAATTGCATCTATCTCTATTAACAGATATCGAAGAGCAAAGGTTAGTTACGCACTAAAAGTCTGAACTTCAAGAACCCCGTGAAAACAAACGAAGCATGATACGACATGTAGCGTGTAGCTTTTGCGACAATTTATACAGACGTTATATATATATATATATATATATATATATATATATATACATATATACATAACGAGCCATCGAAAAAATTCATAATTGGAGTAGACTGTGAAATTGGGTTGATACTTTAACCACTTCCACATAATGACACATTACTTGATGCTTGACAGTTTCATTTGGTTTCATTGTAAAAAAAGGTTGTGGCATTAAAATTATACTACAACAAAAAAGAAAACAAATAATTTATTTAATATCGAAATCATAATCAAAATTTGCATATAGCTACAGAAGTTGTGGAAAATGTTGTCCATTTACATCTAAACACAAACAATTTTCTTAATAAGAGTTTTGAAAATTTGACACAAACTTATAGTTTCAATGTCAAATAATAAATGTCATTATGTGGAAGTGGCTAAAGTACCAACCCAATTTCACAGTCTACTCCAATTATGAATTTTTTTGATGGCTCGTTATATATATATATATATATATATATATATATATATATATTAAAATAGACGTAACATACAGCTGACTGATATTGTTTCGTTGCTACACAACGGTATCTTGCTGAAAATGGAATCGGTTCCGATACACAAGGTCTCGTAGCGAACTTTTTTCCTTCGAACACGTGTCTTGAAGTGAATTCCAAACGAATTCTTCACTTCCAGAATTTGAATAATTCAAGTAGTGAAACTCAGTAAACATTTAGACATAAAACTCGAGACAAAAACGGAAATTAAACAGTAAAACTAACGCAATACGAACCGGTAAAATTATCCACCTTGAGATAGTAATGAACATGCGACCTAGTCGATCACGACAATCCAACATAAAAATTGCGGTAAAACAAACTCAACAAGCCGCCATAATCCATCAACTTCAGTGTAACAATAATCAAACTACCAAATTCCTAGCGGTACACCCAAACAAACTTGGATTCACCGAGATACAAAGCGATAATGTCTTCGAAGTTACACACCCAATTTATATCAGGTCTGTATAAATCGCGCAGGCTCATAACACAGCGTTACCGCTACGGATTTCTATGCCGTATACACCCTTCGCCAAGATATTGTAACATATGCTTTAGTAATTGCCTTATTTTCCTCAAAAAACATTAAATGAACCCAGAAAACTTATAATTTTGTTGATATACCTTTTAAGAACAAATATTTTGTATATAATCCGAGCTTTACCTGTGATGCTTGCATTGTTTGTTTGATAGATTGCAATAAAGTTATTATTATTATAACAAGCTTTCAGATTAAAACATTGGACTGTTACGAACGAAAAATATTATTAAATTATAATCACTCTATATTAGCCCAAGTTTTGTAAGAGCTTCGTTTCAAATAGGTAGTTTATCATTAAGAAAATTCTATATACGTATAATATTAATTATTACTTTTTCATTTCAGATATAAAATTTTACAACATACCAGAACAAGAAATTTTGGACGTGCTAACATGTACACTCTGCGGTTATTATTTATCATCTTCTCCCATCCACGTCAACGCCGATGGGATGAGCATGTGCCACAGATGTCACAAAAGTAAAGAAGGAAAAGTATCAACCAGTTATATTCGACATTACGCCTTAGAAAATATCTTACAAATATTATTGTTTCCTTGCGTTTATCGAAGAAGAGGATGCACTAAAGTTTTCAGATTTGGCTCGGACACCGATCACGAAGAAATGTGCTCCTATAGTAAAACTCAAAAGTCTTTTTCTACGTATACAGATCCCAATAGTGGTAAACATAAAGGAGTAATAGAAACTCATTCCGGACACATGTTTGGAACGATTACACCGTATTCGCAATTCTTCCACGCCCAAAGTAAGGTAACCAATGAAAATTACAAGGGAGTCGAGCCTATTAAGGTAGTACCCAACGAGAAACAAGAAAAATTTTTCAACGAATTGATAAGACACCGCGACAGTCTACAATATCAATGGAACAGAAATTCCAAAGTCGATGGGTCGAATTCACCACCGAAAATACCACTAGGCACTAATAGAGCTGGAGCAGATCCGATAGAAGAGATCGAAAATAAATCAGGAACTTCCAGTGAAAGACCGAGTCTTAGAACTGATATCAATCGCGACGTCGACAGACAAAACTCTTACAGAAGCGATTCTCCTGGTTTACCAAAGGAAGATTCTTTCGGTGATAATAGGTTCCCTACAAGGCAGAGTCCCATGGAAGATGATTACTATGAAAACGTAACTGGAAATAGTTTCAGGACCCGTAGTGCAACACCGCCTAGAGTTACGAAATCCAGTTCAGGGTCGGATACCTTTAACTCGCGGGGAAGTCCAGAAAGTACCATATCGAATCAACCTATACGATCCCCATTAAAATTAAATGCAAATGATTTAATGTATTCAGATTCCTTTAATTATTCAGAAAGGCAAGATAGAGGACCATATCCAGAACGGAAAGAAAGTTTTGCCAACAGTAGCGACGGCAGGAATAGATATCCTTCTCAAATACCACAAAATTCAAGTTTTAGGGATTAAGATTGGTATTAAAATATTATTTTGTACAGTTATTATAATATATGTATATTTGTTATAAGGTATTTATATCATTTATTACCATATTTAATTTTAAATTTTATATAAAATATAATATTAAAATTACATACGCATATATTTTGTTCACAAGAATATTTATTTATAAAATAAATACATAGATTTCGTAAATAAATATTCTTGTGAATATAATAATTATTTATTTACAATGTAATATAAAATATATAGAAATAAAACTAAAGACAAGTTTTGCAATCTCTGTTAATATGATTTATAGTTTTTGGGGAAAGCGGGATATCTTGGAGGGTCAAGATCACATTCTAAAAATGTCCATCAACAAATCACACACATATTATATTTGGTTGCTGTAACAAGTGTTCATTTGAAAAGTCAATCTAGTAGCATGTGATTTACTGAGAACATTTTGAAGTATGTCGTAAATTAAAATTTACTACTTAACCTACGAAGTCGTATATTTTGACAGTTTCATACATACAAATAACTAACGAATAATAGGTATTTATTGAAAACTATAACTAATGTTGAAAATGTTGTCCTTCAAGATCAATGCACTTTAAAATCCTTCGTTCAAAATTTCTGATGATATTCTGCAACATTACTGGATTGTTATTAATTTCAAATTCAATATAGGTGTTCGAAATATGTTATTTTTTAGATAAGGCCACAAAAAGAAGTCGCAAGGTGTTAAATCGCATGAACGTGCAGGCCAGGCAATATCAGTATTTCGACTAATTATACGCTCATCAAAAAATTCTCTTAAATAATCCAAAGATTCTGCAGTACACTGACAAGGTGCTCCGTCTTGTTGGAAATATGCATTTTGAAGTTCATCATCATGCAACTGATTGACAAATGGTTGTAAAATTTTCGTACGGTACCTTTGAGTTGTTAACGTTCCCTGAAAAAATATTGGTCCAATGATTCGCCTTTGGCTTATCGCTGCCCAAACACCAATTTTCTCTGGATGTAGCGATTCTTCATTAATTATATGTGGATTTTCACTACTCCAAATTCTTGTATTTTGTGAATTTAGGTATCCCGTTTTATAAATCCATGCTTCATCAGTAAAGATGACTCTATGCGAAAGTTCTCCATTATTGTTTATATTTACAAACCAATTACAAAACTGTAGTCTACGTGGGTAATCAATTTCTAACAATTCTTGTACTATTAAGATAAAATAAAACAAATTTTATGAATTTCACTTTTTAATTATCACTGTAACGAGTCGTTTCGCACCAGCCTGGGCTTCGTCAGTTTGACATTAATACAGCCTATAAAACTAACAACAATTTATCCAAATTTATAAAAAACAATAAGGATTTAACAAACAACAATAAAAAGTCAGGGGTCTATGAGTTAACCTGCGGTAGTTGCCCTATGACTTATATCGGACAGACAGGCAGATCGTTTGAAATACGCGTCAAAGAACATTTTTCTTCATTTAGAAATAATAGAAGTGACTCTTCATATGCGTCTCATATCAATTCAACGAACCACAATTTTAACAAAGAATTTAAAATATTACATGTAGAAAATAAGGGCAAAAAACTTAATTTATTAGAGTCACTTGAAATCAATAAAATAAAGAAAACTGACAAGATCTTAAATGATCAATTAGAAACAAATAATTCACCCTTACTCAATCTATTTATTTGATATGCAGACAGTTACATATTGTATTTTTGTATTTTTCCATAGAATTCTTTACCTCCCTGTAATATAATGTAAACCTCTAGTTTTATTACTTAAGAACAGTACATTTTGTATAAACCGTAGCGAAAGTTTTGTGAATAGACATCCAGTAATAAAAAACACGAATCCCTCTGACTATTTTTAAAATAAAACATGTGTTTTTGCTTGTTACCGTTTACTTGTGTTTAATATAAAAAATATTTTGTAAATAAGTTAGTTATATGTCTGACGAAGCCCAGGTTGGTGCGAAACGACTCGTTACAGTGATAATTAAAAAGTGAAATTCATAAAATTTGTTTTATTTTATCTTAATAGTTATAATGGAATTTCATCAAGTAAAGGCCGAAACAATCACATATAATTCTACTGCTGTGACACGGTATGGATAAGGTTGCATATCCTTTTTTAATAACTTGTGAGTTGTACCAACAGAAAGGTTTATTTGTTGACTCAAATGTCGAACAGATGTTTGTGGTTCATTTTCCATTATTTCTTCAACACGATTGACAACTCGAGGTGTACGTTTCTTAGCTGCTCCGCTGCCTGATTTTCCTTAGAGACTACCAGTTTCAGAAAAAAGTTTTAAAGTTCTATCCAAAATATTCGTAAATTGTATATAATCTATTACAAAATGTGGAAACTCAACTTGAAATTCTACCATGCAATCTTGAACTGAATAAACCCATAAACCATTAATTTTATTACCACTTCGAAAATAAGCCTGGACTAAAAAAAATTTATGTTCTAAAGTGAAAGCCATTTTAAAACTGAGAAGCAATTTATTTAAACCAGAATCGACGCACGATTATTTTATGCACTAACTGATATTTGTGATTGACATTATCAAATGTCATTTGGATTTACGTTTACGGAACAACAAACACATACTAATATATTTGCGTCTTATTCTATCAAAATTTCAAAGTAACCTAGATTAACTTTTCAAATGAACACTTGTTACAAGTCGGAAGCGCTGGCATCGAAATCAAAATTTATTATTTTTTTAACTAACAAAATAGGTGAACTGATCAAGAATATGTAGGAGTGCTTTTAGATTCATGGAATGAGGGAAAAGAAGATAAATTACAAAAATACTAATTTATTTTTATTTTTCAATGTATTCCCATTTTTTTAGATCTTTCAATTAGCTTGTGTATGCCTCCATAAAAAAAATGTTATAAAAATTGTAACCTACACCAGGTGCAAGCAATAAAAGAGCAAAAACTAGCTTTAATTAAATTTTGCGCGGTCCAACAACATTCCTCGGATTTACCTTCCGTGGGCGGGATGATCTTAAATTTACAAGCCAGCCAGCCAGTGCAACGGCGTAGATCTCAGTGAACAAGGTCGGGCAATTCTTGTCAAAACGTTGATAAACTGACTATAACTTAAAAAGAACGCCACCGCGTTTTAAGGGCTACCTGATGTATGTGTTATACGTCACGCGGAGGACGTAGTTGTGCTAACGTACCCACTGTAGATATTTAGTCCGAATACAGGAGATGATACGAAGTAATAGAAAATGTCCCACATTAAAGAATCAAGTTTATTAAGAACGTTTCCGTAGAAAAGAAAATTTACAAGTTAAGGTAGAAAAGAAAACAAAGAAAATGTATCTCGTTTCAACATACGTGAATGAGTAAAGTATAAAATTAAGTTTAAGTATCTAATAAAATAAATAAGTATATGAATGTTAAACATCAAAATTCTCTACTTATAAATTCCAAGTGCAAAAAGAAATTGCACGGGCCGGTATAACACCAGATTGTATATATCATGTGAACAACAAAAATTAAGCGGTATACAATTACGTGAGATCTCAGGTACGCATTCACAATCGAAATTAAGCCATGAAATCTTATTACTACATATTCTATGACGCTAATTATAAGTAAAAAAAAGGAATAATAAAAAATAATAAAATAATCAAATTGAGACGACAAATTTTTATATAAACTAAAGCCATCATCGTTAATCATAAATTCACAGTATTAATTACAAATCGGTATTAACAATTCTAAACTCTAAACTAATCAAAGAAATTATTAAAGATCCAAGACAAAAAAAAGGATAAATTAATGTATTACTCTATTTTACAAGCAATGAAATTATTAACTGTTTGAGGCAAAAGGGGTTAAATTAATAATTCTTTTTTTGGTATGTGTCAATAACGACGCTATTATATTCTACACAAATGAAAGTTTTGGGAAATAATTAATCAATTGAAACGGCGTAATTAGTAAAACTGTATCTTTCGAGTTATAGATAAAGTTCGAAGATAAACCAGATTAAATGGAATCGTTTCCGCTTTACACGTGGTCCTCGGTCCTCATCCAGTCCACCTGGATTAATTCACTTCTATAACAGATTCTATAGTTTCAATCATATTAAACTTGAACGGCAAATCTCATCATCAAATAGTTATAGAAGCCGGTGGCAGGAATCCGAAACAAAAACGCTATGGATGATATTTTATGCATTAGAAATAGCGGAACACGAAGATTTATACACAAAAATGTCAGAAAGAAAATTAGCGGGAAAGACACTCACCTATAGATATTCGAGGGCACTACTTACCTGCGGCAAGACAACAACGCCAATCCAATCATATAAATTGAGGTTCAACAAACACTTTATGCCGCCAAATAAACCACCTATTTCGGTGTAAATTTACTCGATACGAATAACCACACAGCGGCAAAAATCAAAAATAAAACTAGTCAAGCCGAGGTTATAAACGGTAGTGTCCGAAATCCCATACAAACCTCAGTTTCTCTCTGCGACGCATGTCAGAATGGATAGCGAAACCGCTACGGGTATACACCACCAACCAAAATATCGTAACAAAATTTTATATACAGGTGTCCTATAGCTTATGGGCTATACAGCATTTGGAGATAATGGAAATAAGAATAGTTATTCTGAACATAGTTTGTCTAAGTAAAATATTTCAGGTTAAGAATATACAGGGTGTTGAAAGTTTTCCCCAGATTTTCGTATTTGAACATTTTGCCGATGGCTGAAAAATATTTAATTCAAAAAGTGTGCCTTTAATATTGACAAATCATTCAATGTTTTTTTTAATTTTTCTCGTCATAGGTTTATGGCAGGTATTATATTATTAAAAATATTTTTGTTTCTTTTCAAGTTTAAAATTCAAACATTGAAAACATGGATAATAAAACTGAATGTAATCGTGTAATTATGAGTATACATAATTGAAAATGTTACTATCGATCCATCAATTATTTTTCAAAATTGTCACTTATTAGAATAATTAGGGAATGATTCAGATATTTGAAAATTTAATTTTTAAAAAGATATTTTTTGTCATCTAGACTCGAGTGTGTGGGGCAGCGAAATATTTTTTTAAAAATTGTTTTGCTGTATTGTGAGATATACATTTGAGATTGAAAGTAGATAGTTTGTTAATAAGCATTATACGTTTTAATCCTGAACTATGAAAGATGATAAAACAAATGAACTAATATATGTATTAATTACCTTAATACTAAAACAATAATACAAAATATAAAGTCAAGTTTGAAAGAGGCTAAATAGCTAATCGAAGGCTTAGAACAATAAGTAGTAGTTGTATAACTAATGTCATAAATTATTCGCAATTTATAAGTTATTTATTTGTTATGCGTTTGTTGATAAGTATGACTAGCTAAAAATAAAGTAGATAATAAATCCTTAATCGCCCTGATAAAATTTAAAAAAATTAAATATTTTATAGCTTCCTATAATATAATTTTTACCGTTAACGAATGAATTATTCTAGATTCACGAAAATGGCTCAAATTAGTAAGAAACCATAGCTTTTAACCAGAGAAAAATGAGTTGAATTTTCCTTCATTATAATCAGCATACCAAATCTGATTTGAAAATGCATTGATTATTTTGATTAATTTTAAAGTTAGTATTCATTATTCATATTCAAAGAAAATTGTATTAGTCATAACTGTCATAAGTTTAAAATTACTCGAGGATTAGATCATCAATCCACTTACCAAGTTGATTAATTTAAGCTTTGATATTAACCTTTTCTCACGGATTTAAAATGCTGCCTATCCTATTTTTGCGCAAGAGAACTATCATGAATCTTGGAGATAGTTTTTAAAATGTTCTATAAATTAGCAGTTGCTACAATATGAAACAAACATGTAAATAATTTACATATCTGTAGCCATGCACATGGACAATACACCTCGTATTTTCAGCATTTACTTCTGCTTAATACATATGTTTCTGCCATCTAGACGTCCTCAGTTAAGCTAGTGAAGCAATGTATACAAATGAATACAAACCTGTTATAAACAACTGGTTTGTATCTGTATTTAAATTTACTGAAATAGCCCGCATAGATCAAGCAAGTTCCGTCCTATAAGAAGACAATTATTTAATAATTGACATCTTACGGGCGAAAGAGACTTTGTCTGGAGGGTTACAGATTATGTAAATTATTTACATGTTTGTTTCATATTGTACAAACGCTTTATACGTGCGTAACGTATTGTCATACTTAAACAAAACCTTTTTGTATTAGCAGTTGCTGTCAATGCGTTGTGCAAATGACAACTTAGAATCGAAAATCACTCCGATATCTCTTACGATATCATCCACCATGTTACCATTAAGTTAATGTTTTATTTATATGGTATAGTTTATTTCAACTTATTTTAATATGACTAAATAGAGTGTATGTATCTCTCTAACATCCCCTGGTGTAAGAATGCGATCAGCTAACGATAATGTAAATGAGATACCCTGGACTGTAGATGCGTATTTTGTAATATTCGTGCGATTATATACATATATATAGTAAAAATTAATTGAAACGGATGAGCGGACTGTCAAATAAAAAAAAACTCATTTATTTCACTCTATATTTCATAACGATTTGTTACTTCTTCAGGACTTCCTATACGTTTAACAAAACCACAATATATTAATGAATATTACAATACTAAAATACTTACATTTAAGAGTTAAAATCTAACAAAAACGCTACTGAACATGTTAAAATCGATCGTCTAAATTTAAAACATTAAATTGACAAGATGTTGGTTTCTCGTCAACCTTTTAAAAACAAATACACATAAATGTTAAAATATAAAAATAAAAATATAAAAACAAAAACAAAAATTTGACGAGTAACCGACATCTTGTTAATTTAATGTTTCAAATTTAGACGATCGATTTTAACATGTTTAGTGGCGTCTTTGCTAGACTTTAATTCTTAATTGTAAGTGTTTTAGTATTGTAATATTCATTAATATATTGTGGTTTTGTTAAACGTATAGGAACTCTTGAAGAAGTAACAAATCGTTATGAAATATAGAATGAAATAAATGAGTTTCTTTATTTGACAGACTGTTCACTCGTTTCAATTAATTTTTACTTATACAGTACGGTCGATAATACAAATAAAAATTTTATTTTTGATTTTACCAAAAAGTGCTAAAGGAATAAAATTTTTTGCTTAATTTCAAATGACCAAATCTGTAATTAGAATTTCAGTACCACTTATCTATGTTCTAAAAAAATTTTTTTTTAATTTTTTTCATCGCAGTACATCTATTATTTTTTAATGGTAGAAGCCTTTGACTTGAAAATGTCATACACTAAATTATTTGTCAAAAATAACTTCAAACTGTAATTCTGTAAGTTTTGGTGAAAATGTTAACGTTATCACAAAAAATATATTTAATACAATGTTACGGTATTGGGGAAAAGAGCTATCGTCGTATTGCTGAAGAATTTAATACAAAATTTCCCGAAGTAACTGTTTCCCGTATGGGTATAAGGAAGTTGGTGAAAAAATTTTTGGAAACTGGTTCTGTTCTGAATTTAAAGAAAAAGAAAATAGTACGTGATGAAGATGATGCTATTACAGTTTTAATTTTGGATTCGGTGCATGATAATCCTAAACTTTCATTGCGGAGACGGGGGCTTCAACTGAATATAAGCAAATCCCATATTCAAAGAGTTTTGAAGGAACGTAAATTATACCCCTATAAACCGATTTTTAATCATACGTTAGAACCGGGAGATGATGAGAAGCGTCTTTATTTTTGCATGTGGATGGGAGATGAAATAATGGAGAACCAAAATTTTCACAAAAGCATTGTATTTTCCGATGAAGCAACTTTTTCTAGCAATGGTACCGTTTCGTCACAACATGTTCGTTATTGGAGTGATACTAATCCTCACTTTAGAATTGCATTAAAACATCAATACTTTGTTAAGGTAAACGTGTGGTGTGCTGTTTCTTATCATGGGATAATAGGGCCATATTTTTTTGATGCTAATGTAAATCAGCATAATTATTTGGAAATGTTGAGCAATTTTTTCTGGGATGGTTTAAGTGAACTCCCACTTGCTTATCGGCAGAGGATGTATTTTCAACAGGATGGTTGTCCGGCCCACCGTTCGCGCATCGTAGCTGCCTGGCTCAATCAAAAATTCGAAAATAATTGGATTGGCTGGAATGGTCCTGTTTTGTGGCCTCCAAGAAGCCCTGACTTAACAATTTTAGATTTTTATTTGTGGGGACGGTTAAAGCAACTAGTCTACATGGACAACTTGCCTAACAATGTGGATGTATTAAAAAATCGCATTAGAGATGCTGTTGCATCCTTGACGCTTGAAGAAATTCGCAACTGTTACAAGGAACTGCGGCTTAGAGTCGAATTGTGTGCTGAAAGGGGTGGCGAATTACTAGAATAGTTTTAAACATTATTGTTTCTAGCCTAATTATTTTTTTATTGTTGTGATTGAAAATAAAAAATAAAAATTTGTAATTCTAAATAGGGGTTTGACAGTTTCGTAATTCTAATTACAGATTTGGTCATTTGAAATTAAACAAAAAATTTTATTCCTTTAGCACTTTTTTGTAAAATCAAAAATAAAATTTTTTTTCCTCTTGTAAACTCAATCCGACATACGGTATATATATATATATATATATATATATATATATATATATATATTTAGATAATTATTTCGGGACCTTAGTATGTTATGGTAAATTCAAATTGTAGGCGATTTAAGGTCCGGTTTTACTTCAAAAACTATATATTTAAAACAATCCTACATGTACATGTTTCGGCTAATGATGCCTTTCTCAAGGAATACAAAATATAAACGACAGTATATTAATGTCATACATTTGTAGTTGCTATGATAAAATAATTCAAAGATAAATTCCAATTTAATAATACTAAATCATGCCTTGGTATTTTAAAATGGATGAACAACAAAAACAGGGAAACACAAGACATGAGTTATTATTATGTATGCGCCCGTGGAACGACTTAAGATGCAAAGCTGAGGTTTATGGCGAATGCCGACAGCTTTGCATCTTAAGTCGCAGTGTAAAGTAGGTATTGCGTAAGCGGTTTTCTAGCTTTACTGTGCCCCATGTGCGACTTTTTAATTAGTGGTTTTTACCTACTGATGATGAAAACTTAGTTGTCGAAATACGTATTTAGGATACGATTATTAATTGTGGTAAGGGGTTATATACCTTTTTTAAGAAAAAACATAGTGTGTGTCTAAAGTTACCGTTAGCTTTATTTAAGAACCCGAAAAGACAAATACATCATGGTATATAAAATTAAATAACATATATTAAAAAATAAGCGAAGGTTATTTGCATAAATTCGTTTATTCTCTTTCGTATTTCAAAGAAATATTCATCTTTAAATTAAACTTTTAAATAGTCCTTTCGTTCTTACCGCCCGCTTTTCTTCTTATTGCCATTACATTTACATTTCGCGCTTACTTAAGTTTCAAAAAGTACAGCGGAATTCTAGTGGCTAATAACTTTTGCAACAAATGAAAATTATCGCTACGAATGTAGCGAGAGTAAAAGAAAAACCTCACCGTGAAGATCTTTCACTTCTATATTTCGCAATAAAGTAGCGGCGAAGTCGGCTTTCTGTCTCGCTGGCTCGAACTTTCCAGTGTCTAAGGGCACGCTCAGCGAACAGAACCTTTGGGTAACGCATAATTCTCCCAAACTTCTTGAGGCCACGTCGTGGATCACCTGAAGGCTCCATTCCACGTTTTCCTGAAATTATGGAGTTACGGTAAACAATAATTAGATACATGAGTTTATTGGTTTCAACTAAGAAATGTATAAATTACTTGACGAGAATAGTATATATATATATATATATATATATATATATATATATATATATATATATACGGAAATGTATAAATTACTTGACGAGAATAGTATATATATATATATATATATATACGATATCAATATGATCATTTATATTTACCCTCTAGCAAGCCATGAAATTATTTCTTGAAAATATCGTGTTGGTAGTGACAAATAAAATACATCTGTCATTATGTGTATGTTCTGATAAATAAAACTCATCTGTCATTAATGTATTTATTAATTGACACTTAAAAATGTTTACAATAAATCATAAAGCTTTTCTGATCGAATCATACTTTAGGAATGGTGTAAAATTAGAAAATGGAGAATGGTCGTACTCCTTGCAGCCTTGTATAGAAGAATTTCGGGCAGAATTTCCAAATTTTCCAACAACATATGACAGTTTGCGGCAATTAATTCAAAAGTCAGTGGTTAAATTCCGTGAAACAGGGTCTGTGTCTCGAACGGACAGTTGAAAATATAGCAGATGTTGAGGGACGAATAAATCAATCACCTAAGAAATCGATTCGTAAGCTTTCACAACAAACACAACTGTCATATGGGACCTGCCAGACAATCCTTCAAAAAGACAAAAATTTCCATACAAATTTCATTGCGTGCAAGAGCTTTTACCAATCGATCATGTAACCAGAGTTAATTACTGTCAGTGGTTCTTAGGTACGATTAATAACGATGACGTTCTTGACAAATCCTTCTGGTCCGATGAAGCATGGTTTCATTTATCAGGATATATAAATAAACAAACAATGCGCATCTGGTCTAGTGAAAATCCACATGAAATTCTTGAAACACCCTTGCATTCACAAAAAATAGGCGTTTGGCTTGCTGTTTCTCGTAGACGGATTATTGGTCCAATATTCTTTAATAATACGATAAATGCAGAACGATATCGTAATAATTTATTGCTACCATTTGTAAATCAATTACATGATGATGAGCTCCGCGAGGGATATTTCCAGCAAGATAATGCAACAGCCTATAAGACAAGAGAAACGATGGAATTATTGCATGAATTCTTTGATAATCGAATAGTAGACTTTCCACCACGATCTCCGGATTTAACAATTATGGACTATTTCATTTATCCACATCTAAAAAATAGAGTATTTACGAATCGTCCACATACAATTGAAGAACTTACTAATGCTATCCGAAATGTCTGTGAGGAAATTACACCACATAATTTAAGGAATGCCTTCAATAATATGAGACGAAGAGTTGCGCTATGCATAGAAAATGAAGGAGCTCACTTTGAACATTTATTGTAGCTGTTTTTATTATTAAACTTTATTTTTTCAACTGAAACGTTTGTATGTAATTATTTGTCAAAATGACAAAACCTAATCTGTCATCAGTATAAAATAACCTATATCACACACACGCTGCAAAATAAGTTAACTTAAATTATGGTACCAACTTAAGTTTAAAAAAGAAAAATGTCATTGCCTTCTAGAGGGTAGAAATATATGATCATATGGTATTAGGTGGGTTAAATTATATGGAACGTTTTTTTCCCATAAAGCGTATAACAAAAAAGTAATCTATAGATAATTTTGAGTAAAATTGCTGAAGAGACCGTAGGTGTAAATCGAATTTGGAGCCCCCAAAATTTTCAAAATAGATATTCTTAATAAATGTATATTATTTTCAATAAAATCCCATAGAATTATAATAGATTGCTCGGAATAGCATTGCTGGAAAAGTATTTCCGCCACCTATCAGAACCACTATTAAAATTTATATATATTTTCTTAAATTTTAGTGTAGATATCAGTTATTAACACTAAAAAAATACAAAGGTATTTTTAATAATATAAAATATTATTAAAAATCTGGTGTGAAGAACACAAATACAGGTTCACTATTAATATTTTTGTGAACGTGTCCGAACATATCCCTCCCCAGAGACGTAGATACGTATTTCGCCTTTCTACAGGCTCATCGGTACGCCCCTGCTGGAGAAAGGATATCTTCAGACACATTCACAAAAAAGAACCACATCGCCACATCACAGAAATTATCCAGACCGAGTGTAGAAGTAAATTCAGCGCTGCCTGTTGTCAGACAGCCGAAGTACCTCGCCCCGTCCACATAACCAATGTGAAGTAATGACGCCCTTCCAAAGGTGGCACAGCCATCCCTCTAAAAACTGCATTTTGTTTGTGTTTTCACTCATACTACGGACTAACCGCATGTGTACTGTATCAGAATAATTGAAACATACATGAGTAGGTAAACCCCACCAGTTTTGTATAATACAAAGGTATTTTATATTATTTAAAATACCTTTGTATTATACAAAACTGGTGGGGTTTACCTACTCAGGTATGTTTCAATTATTCTGATACTAAAAAAATAGCCTCAAATATATTTTTAACTAATAAATAATTTTTCTACGATTTTCATGAAAACATATTTCTTCGTTCTATAGCGTCACACACACAAAAAAAGGAAAACAACAAATCGAATTTTGAGCCTCCGAAATTTTCAAAATAAATATTTTCCTTAATAAATGTGTATTATTTTAAATCAAATCGTCATGAAATCCTATAGAATTATATATAACGTGTGTTCATTTGAAAAGTCAATCTAGGTTACTTTGAAATTTTCATAAAATAAGACGCAAATATATTAATATCTGTTTGTTGTTCCGTAAACGTAAATCCAAATGACATTTGATAATGTCAATCACAAATATCAATTAGTGCATAAAATAATCGTGCGTCGATTCTGGTTTAAATAAATTGCTTCTCAGTTTTAAAATGGCTTTCACTTTAGAACATTTTTGAAGTCCAGGCTTATTTTTGAAGTGGTAATAAAATTGATGGTTTATGGGTTTATTCAGTTCAAGATTGCATGGTAGAATTTCAAGTTGAGTTTCCACATTGTTCGACATTTGAGTCAACAAATAAACCTTTCTGTTGGTACAACTCACAAGTTATTAAAAAAAGATATGCAACTTTATTCATACCGTGTCGCAGCAGTACAAGAATTGTTAGAAATTGATTACCCACGTAGACTACAGTTTTCTAATTGGTTTGTAAATATCAACAATAATGGAGAACTTTCGCAAAGAGTCATCTTTACTGATGAAGCATGGTTTTATAAAACGGGATACCTAAATTCACAAAATACAAGAATTTGGAGTAGTGAAAATCCACATGTAATTAAAGAAGAATCGCTAGATCCAGAGAAAATTGGTGTTTGGGCAGCAATAAAACAAAGGCGAATCATTGGACCAATATTTTTCCAGAGAACGTTAACTTTAACGTTAACGTTAACTGCTCAAAGGTACCGTACGGAAATTTTAAAACCATTTGTCAATCATTTGCATGATGACGAACTTCAAAATGCATATTTCCAACAAGACGGAGCACCTTGTCACTGTACTGCAGAATCTTTGGATTATATAAGAGAATTTTTTGATGAGCGTATAATTAGTCGAAATACTGAAATTGCCTGGCCTGCACGTTCATGCGATTTAACACCTTGCGACTTCTTTTTGTGGCCTTATCTAAAGTATAACATATTTCGAACACCTATATTGAATTTGAATGATATGCTACAGAGAATCGAAGAGAAATGCATGGAAATTAATATCAATCCAGTAATGTTGCAGAATATCATCAGAAATTTTGAACGGAGGATTTTAAAGTGCATTGATCTTGAAGGACAACATTTTCAACATTTGTTATAGTTTTCAATAAATACCTATTATTTGTATGTATGAAACTGTAAAAATATAGGACTTCGTAGGTTAAGTAGTAAATTTTAATTTACGACATACTTCAAAATATTCTCAGTAAATCACATGCTTCTAGATTCACTTTTCAAAGGAATACACGTTATAGTATTAGTAGGAATTTCTTATTTTCTTGGCCGTAATTATAATACGAGATAAAAGTAATATTTTTTGGGAGTAGTGGTAAATAAACAAACAAAACACACTTTCAATTTCGATAAAACAGCAATAATTATATCTTAAAAAAACAAGGCAAGAAATATACTAGAAAGCATACACATACCAAAAAAATACAAATTCAATACATGACCGTACAGATTTAAATAACTTGTCAGCAATATACCTACACATTGTACAGAGTGTTCACGCAAAAACGCCCCAGCTCCTAGCTTACTTATTTGGAGTCGGATTGTAAGAAGCGATACGTCGAATTAAATGACTTAAAAAGTACTACAAACTGAAGCTTAAATTTAATTTTTACCTGTTTATCCTTTCCAAGGTCAAATGTGAATTTTTTTTTCAAATTATAAATATTGATAGAGATTTAAGCGTCAGTTTGTAGTACTTTTTAGGCCTTTTAATTTGACGTATCGCTTCTTACAACATTTTACTAACGACAGACAAAGTTCATGCTTTCATTAAGAAGTTTGATATCTAGATTATTCGTGTTCAAATCAAAACTTTGTATTTGTTCCCACTCAGTTCGGATTATTATGCCAAAAATGTTAATGAACAGGGCACTAATATTCACAACATTATTACTATTATTATTATTATTTGTACATTCTTAAGAAATTGACTGTCGAACAGACTGAACGTGCTAATGTGAATAAAATATTAATGGGAAAACTTTTTTATTTTCTTTTCGATATATGATACTTTTCAATATCCATAAACGAACTTAACTTCTATTTTTCTTGCTTTAGTGTAAACAAATGACAGATTTTATTAAAGCACCTCTTATTTCATCCAATTAAATCCATTCTATGTTTCTAAAGAGTACCAAGTTTAAGCGAAATACGCTGTACATAAAATAAATAAAAAAGGAAAGAATTTCTTATTAGGCCAATCACTAATGGAAATAGCCTAGGGAACACTTAGTTAAATTAGAGACGTGGGATACATCAATTAGATAAACTTGTAGAAGTCTGAGAGCGGAAGATGGGCAGGAGACATTTCTTCTTCTCTCTCTCTTTCTTTTCTCTGTAATAATCCGGGTCAGCTAAATTGCGTAGGATTTTATTGGCTTTTCTTAGATTTTTCGGAAACTTGAATTCGCCCGTACCCACATACAAACCCTTGGGCAATTCCTGTTTAAATATGCGCAGAAATTATTGTCGCATTGCAAGAAGTTACATATTATGTTCCCTACAGAGATGACTTTGATTAAATTTAAATTGCGTTATTTTCTGTAGAAGGACCCAGCAGTCTAGAATATGAAAGATTAATTCTCTTCTTATGTTTATATATTACTCTTAAAATAAATATAATAAGGCTAAAGTTTGCAACCGTTCAAATTTTAGTTTGTTATTAACCTAAAATAGTTGAAACTTACATGAGTAGGTAAACCCCACAAGTTTTGTATAATACAAAGGTATTTTTAATAATATAAAATATTACTAAAAATCTGGTGTGAAGTACACAAATGCAGGTTCACTATTAATATTTTCTCTGAACGTGTCCGAATATATCCTATCCCCTGAGACGTAGATACGTATTTCGCTTTTCTACAAGCTCATCGGTACGCCCCTGCTGGAGAAAGGATATTCCCAGACACATTCACAGAAAAGAACCAACTCGCCCTATCACCGTAGTTATGTTTCAATTATTCTGATACATTACACATGCGGTTAAGCCGCAGTATGAGTGAAGGCACAAACAAAATGCAGTTTTCTAGAGAGATTGGCTGTGCTAACCTTTGGAAGGGCGTCGTTACTTCACATTAATTATGTGGACGGTATGCGAGGTACTTCGGCTGTCTGACAACAGGTAGCGCCGAATTTACTTCTGCGCTCGGTCTGGATAATTACGGTGATAGGGCGAGGTGGTTCTTTTCTGTGAATGTGTCTGGAAATATCCTTTCTCCAGCAGGGGCGTACCGATGAGCTTGTAGAAAAGCGAAATACGTATCTACGTCTCTGGGGATAGGATATATTTGGACACGTTCACAGAAAATGTTAATAGTGAACCTGCATTTGTGTTCTTCACACCAGATTTTTAGTAATATTTTATATTATTAAAAATACCTTTGTATTAACCTAAAATAGTATATTTGGCTCCTTTATTTAGAACATGTTTATAGTAAACACTATAAAAAACTATAAAATCAATTCAAACTTGGTAGTTTCTTGAACTCCGACGTTGATTAACCTGAAGAACATTTGTGAAAAGTCTTATCAATTCTGGAATGTGGGGCTTGTCAATACACAGTATCCTGGAGACAGAGATGACTTCCACTTCAATACTTCGCGTATATATAGTTAATACGAGTATATTGAACTTACTGCAAATGACAACTGATGAGTATTAAATCTTATTTTGCATGTAAATATCGCCTAGTGTGTTGCGTTAATTTCTACATTTCGACAGAGTAAGTTTGTACCAGTATGCGGACCGCTACACGTTTCGACGCCAACTACCTGGTTGTTAGGATAATGAAAAATTCGTGAAAAGTTATATCTAATGAAACCCAAATATGCAAAGCGCATATTTTGCATATATTGCATATTATATGCATTTTTTAAATATTTGCATATATTCTTAATTATAAATAAAATAGCATATTGTGCATAATTAAAAGAATTTTGATTTATGTAGATCTTTGGCAGGCGTTTCAAGAGTTCAAGATAAACAATTTTATAAATCTTCTATTATGAAGTCATTTATTTTATTATGTTTGCAGTTGTCAATATAAAAAAAATACGAGGTACAACAGAATGGGTATTCCCAGTCTTAAATTCCAAGAATTCAAAATAGATCGTTAAACAGTTAGCAGTGGTTTTATTGTGCCTATATTTATGTGCCTATATATATATAATAATGAATCGGTTTCTGAATTTTATTTCTGATTGTGCTTTTGAAGAGATAACATCGATTTGTGTTTTGTAATGTTGTGGCATTTTATTTATTTTTATTAGTAAAATGTCCAAAGTCAGTAAAGCGTCAGTGTGGGTTAAGCTATACAAAGAACTACATATAGATATGGAAAAAGTCTACTGTTCTGCGTCCGTTAAAATTGTAAAAATAATTTTTTAATATTCAATATAGAGGGTGGTGCAAAATCGGTCAATATCTGTTATTTTTTGAGATACAACAAAAAGTTAAAAGCAAGTTTTACATTTTTTTTGAGGGACGTACACTATGAAAATACAGAGAAATGGACAGGGCGTTTCAGTTTCATTTTTTCTTCCTACGCCTGTCAAACTACCAAACTGACAAAGAACAAAACTAGCAAACTGCCAAAGTACCAAATTAGCAAACTGCCAAACTACCAAACTAGCAAACTGCGAAACTAGCAAACTGCAAAACTACCTAACGACCAAAAAAACAAACTGGCAAACTCGCAAACTGCCAAACAACAGAACTAACAAACTGCCAAACAAGCAAACTGCCAAACAACCGAACTAACAAACTGCCAAACTACCAAACTTGCAAACTAGCAAACTAGCAAGCTGCCAAACTGCCAAACTATCAAACGGCAAAACTAGTAAACTGCCAAACTACCAAACTAGCAAACCGCCAAACTAGCAAACTGTCAAATTGCCAAACTACCAAACTAGTAAACTGCCAAACTACCAAACTAGCAAACTGTGAAACTACCAAGCTATCAAATAGCCAAACTGCCAAACTAGCGAACTGATAAACTGCTAAAGAACCAAATTAGCAAACTACCAAACTGCCACTACCAAACTAGCAAACTGCTAAAGAACCAAACTAGCAAACTGCCAAACTAGCAATCTGCCAAACTACTAAACTGCCAAACTAGCAAACTACCAAACTGCCAAACAACAGAACTAACAAACTGCCAAACTAGCAAACTGCCAAACTACAAAACTGGCAACAACCAAACTGCCAAACTAGAAAACTGCGAAACTAGCAAACTGCAAAACTAACAAATTGACAAACTAGCAAACTGCCACATTGCCGAACAGCCATACTGCCAAACTAGCAAACTGTCAAACTAGCAAACTGCCAAACTATCAAATTTGCAAAGAACATAACTAAAAAAACACTCAAACTGTCAAACTAGCAAACTGCCGAACAGCCACACTCCCAAACTACCAAACTAGCAAACGGCCAAATTGCCAAACTACCAAACTAGCAAACTGCCACACTGCCAAACAAGCAAAGTGGCAAACTACCAAGCACAAGCAGCCAAACTGCCAAACTACCAAACTGCCAAATTGCCAAACTACGAAGCTAGCAAACTGCCAAACTGCCTAACTACCAAACTATCAAACTAGCAAACTGCCAAACAGCCGAACTACCAAACTAGCGAACCGACAAATTGTCAAACTACCAAACTAGCAAACCTAGAAATAATTTTTTGCTCATTTTGTCAGATGCAGCACTATACATGATAAAGGGCGGGCAAAATTTGAAAATATTTTATCCGAACTTGATATATGTAAAATGTCTTGTTCATGCTTTAAGAAGCAATTAGGAAACATTTTCCTCTTGTAAATTGTTTAATTTCCAACATGAAAAAATCTTCATTAAAGCGCCGATAAGGGTTCAGTTCTGTAAAGGAAAACTACCAAACTCTCCTCTTCCACCTCAACCTGTTATTACAAGATGAGGCACTTGGTTGGAAGCTTTTTTTTATTGCTAGAATTTCTGCCAACTAAAAGATTTGATTTCAGAATTGCCTGACGAATCTTCCCAATCCCTCACTGTTAAGGATAAAAACTAATTATATCATTGTTTCTGTGGAAAAATATTGAGGATTTTTCTTCGCCAAGAAGCTAATATTTTAGGACGAGAATTTACTGAATCCATTGATTTGGATCCTGTTGTATTAAAAGCAATTTTAAAAAGGCCTCTATTACATCGGGTGATGTGGAAAGAAGTTTTTCCATTTATAAATTTTTATATTCCGACAGGAGACGAAATTTTTTAATAAAACATTCATATTTTTTTAATTTGATATTTTAATTTCGTTTAAAATATAGTATGAGTTACCTACTTAGTACTGTGGTGACGTAAATGTAATACTAATTATTTATAAGTAATATATAACAAATATAGTTTACATTAAAATGTCAAGATCCTAAAAATAATAATCTATTTTTGCAGCATTTAATAAAAATGTCTACTACTAAATTTACAATTTAAATTCGTTTCATAAAATATTAATGCATCCACCTGACAATTAAAGAAAATAAATTATAATGAAAAAATTATATAAAAAATAAAATAAATTATACAGGGTTAGTTAAAAGTATGGAGACGGCGATTTATTGTCGTTAATATTCATTTTAGGGATTTATGTTCAATATAAAAGTTTGTTAGGATATTTTGATCTACATTTGAGATTATTTGAATTTTTTTTTCTTCAATTGTTTTTTAGTTACGCCTGTCCGCGCATTTTTTTTTAATGGGAACTAGTATATTTTACTCTACCATTCGATAGAGAATTTTTTTCTCTTTACAAAAATATTTTTGTTTTTTTTAAATTCATTTTAATAACTTTTTTATAAGAAAAAGCCGGTTTATGTGTTTAACAGATGTTCGGTACATCGCAGATAGACAGAAGCGTAGCGATAAACAAACTTGAGCGACATAATTTTATCAGTGGTTATTGTGTACGTCAAATAATTCATTTGTGCAATTTGTTGCTGTTAATATTAACAATGGCGAGTGGTTTAAGTGAACATGAACGAATTGAAATACTTATGATGTTGGGTTATGGAGATAGACGCAGAAGTTTACAAGACGTTAGTAATTTATTTAATGATACGTATCCAAATAGAAATCCAATTTCTAAATCCGTTGTTGGTAAAACTCTAAGACGCTTTGAACAAACGGGTAGCGTTAAAGATTTGCCAAGGAGTGGTAGACCTAGAACAGCAAAAAGCGATGATAAAAAACTGGATCTTTTATTGGCTGTATCTGAATATCCCCATTTATCAACCAATCAATTAGCGGCCAATTTCAATATTTCACAGTCATCGATCGTGTCATTTTTAAAAAGTGAAAAGTATAAACCTTATAAGGTACACCTTGTACACGAGTTAACGGAAGATGATTTTGATAGGAGATTACAATTTTCTGAAGAAATGTTAAATATTTGCAATAATAATGAAAATTTTGTCAACAATATTCTTTTCTCTGACGAAGCTACTTTTTGCCTTACCGGTGAAATAAACAGACATAACTGCAGATACTGGTCATCGAAAAATCCCTCTTGGCTTTGGAGCACCATAAGCAGTACCTCCAAAAGGTTAATGTTTGGGTTGGCATTCTAGGCGGTCATATTATCGGTCCCTTTTTCATCAATGGCAATTTAACTTCGGCTCTGTATTTGCAGTTATTGCAAAAGGAAATAATACCTGCTAGTGCTACGCTCTATCCTCATGAAAACTATGAACACCTGCCCAATGACTGTATCTGGTTCCAGCAAGATGGCGCCCCACCACATTATGGTGTAAATGTTCGTCAATATCTGAACAACCTTTTCCCCACAGATGGATTGGAAGACGAGGAACCATTGAATGGCCAGCCTGTCCGCCAGATTTAAGTCCTTTAAATTTTTTTCTTTGGGGATACGTTAAAAACAAAGTTTACAAAGATAAGCCCGATAACGTCGAAGATTTACAAATCCGAATTACCAGAACGATACAAGAAATTCCCCGAAATTTTTTACAGAACTCTGTTCGGGGTTTTGTATATCGATTGGGTCATTGTCAAATTACTAATGGACGACAATTTGAACACTTACTTTAATTTACTTTGTTATTAATTTGTTTTATTTTTCTTGTAAAAAAGTTATTAAAATGAATTTAAAAAATACAAAAATATTATTGTAAAGAGAAAAAAACTTCTATCGAATGGAAGAGCAAAATTTACCAGTTCCCATTTAAAAATAAATGCGCGAACAGGCGTATCTAAAAAAAACAATTGAAGAAAAAAAAATCAAATAATCTCAAATGTAGATCAAAATATATTAACAAACATTTATATTGAACATAATTCCCTAAAATGAATATTAACGACAATAAATCGCCGTCTCCATACTTTTAACTAACCCTGTATATATGAGTACATAAGGATGTATTTTGTTATATTATTACATATTTTTTATCCTATTCATAGACTTTATAAATTAACAATTCAATAAATTATCAACAGGCAGTAAATATTTTACAAAAATAGACATAATCATCTATTTACGTTTGATTTATAATTCGTTGCGGGGCTCTTATTGTAAATTTTACATTTGACAGATAATCTATAATATTTACAACACAATGCACAGTAATAATGTTCGGCACTTTTAACACATCCCCAGCAATATTTATAGCAGCTCATATCCCTGGTAATAAACTCTTCCTAAAAATTATTACCAACAAAACGAAAAACAAGTTAAATAAATGCTTAACATAAATTTCAATTTCTAATCATCAGTTATTTATGTATTTTCTACCAATCAAATATAAATTGTTTTTAGTATTTTAATAATGATAATATTATTTATTGTTCAAGAAGTCACACTTAACAGGATAAAAAATAGAAATACAAAGTACAACAATAATAATAATAATACAAAATACATCGCTTATGTGAAATGTATGAGTACATATACAGCGCGTCCATAAAGTATGGACACAAGCCCGTAGTAACGTTATTGTGCATTATTTGAAAAAATGCAAAGATATGTCAATTAATGTTTTTTATTAGCTATATTTAGATGCTACCATTTTGTTTTTTCCGCCGACCTTGAATAAGTTATGACGTCATTGATAATTTTTTTAAATGTCAAGGCCATTTTTTTTTATGGATTTTGAAAGTAAAATTGATGTAAAAATTTCATTAGAAAATTTTTGAGATGAAGTAACATTTGCTAATTGTGGAATAACAAACAGAAAAAATTCTCATTATTATGACACTAGAAACTCTCATTTTGTGCAACCCATTTTATACCAACAAAAATGGAGTTTTAAGACCTGGGGAGGCATCATAGGAAACACTATTATAGGTCCATTCTTTATTAATATTACTTTAAATTGTGAAATCTACACAAATTTCCTACAAAATAATTTACCATTGCTGTTAGAAGACCTGCCAGATAACGTCATAAGGAGATTGTGGTACCAACATGATGGTGCACCTGCACATTACGGTGCTGCTGCAAGAGCACATTTAGATAGGGTAGTCACCAATAGGTCGATTGGGAGAGGTAGCTTTATAAGCTGGCCACCGCGATCATCAGATCTAACCCCTTGTGATTTCTTTCTGTGGCCTACTGTAAAAAATATAGCTTACGAAACACCTCCTACAACGGCAGAGAACATGCAGCAACGAATCAGAAACGCTTTTCTTCAATTAAGTGAAAACAACATGGCTCAAAATGTAAGTCGTCGATGCAGAGGCGATTAAGAGCATGTGTAGAGCAGAATGCAGAATATATTTGAACATATTTTAAATTAATTTTGTTTTATTATGGAAAAATTACAAAATGTAATTCTAACACTAATAATAAAGAATTAAAAAACAAGTGCTTGTAAAAGTTACTTTGTTTGATATCATTTCATTGCCAACTATTAGATGTAGCACCGCATATTGAATATTATAAACATAGGTATATCCCATTAAAGGGTTATAACTTTGAAAATACTAGAAATAAGTACTATGTTATTGGTACCATTTTAACGGCAATTTTACAAGGAATTTGCTGACTAATAAAAAAATTATTCAATTTTAAAAAAAGAGAAAATAGCCTTTAAACTTGGATAATTTTGGCACGACATATTTAACACCCTGTATATATTGTCACGTTGTTCATCCTCAAAACATATAACGTGTTAGTCCTTAAATTGGTAACAAAAGAGTTACGTGAGGCACTGCACCCATTTTCAGGCTAAGACTTAAAATGTTAGACGCTGCAACTGTCAAGATTTTAACAAAATTTGCAATAAAGCCATAACTAACAGTTGTAAGTAGACATTGTCATATATCATTGCAAAAATAATTTGGGTGGATATCATCATAATAACAAGAAAGTAAAGCAATCTATTAAAAAAAAAAATTGAAAGTGGTTGCGGAAATTTGGAACACCCTGTAAATATATAATTAAAAATAAAAAATGCACTGTAGCATACTACATGTGTAAGTAAAATTTCATTGCTACAACTTTATTAGTTTTCATGCTAAGCTCCGCCGACACACTATTGCCGCACCCGGTATAGTAACAAACAGTCCTTAAAGCAACCTTTAACAACTAGATATTATAGAAACATATCAGTGCACGTAACCTGTCACAAACGTATAATTTTAAATTAGCATGGCCATCTCTAATGAGGGAAGTTTTTAAAGGCATGTTATTTAATGTATCAACATTTAATAATGTTTACGCATTACTGTCACTATTAGATAAAGGTTACTGCGAGAGTAAATTTCTCCGTCTTTTTCAAATTTTGCGAGTAAATTAAGACGGAGCAAAAACAAGTATATTCAGCTTGAATATTACATTTTTGCCATCAGAATGAAATTCAAATATACACTTATTTACACACGACGCAAGTTTTTTTTTTTGAAAGCGGTATCCGAAGCTGTTCAAACCGTAATAAATAATTCAATGCAGTTTCATGTTTTCTTTACGGACGATAAAATTGCGTCCGGTCCCGATGAAAATTCGCTCACGGATTTTAATCGTCGGAAGTGCAAGATATCACGTACCTAATTGGAAAATAAACATCTCTTCACGTCCTCGCACTCTGAATATTTCAAGCGCTCGTAACTAACGCCTGTCTTTCCCTAATTTCCTTTCCGATACCTACTTGTCCCTTCGCTTCGGATTCCGAATGTTCCGAATTTACGAAATTCTAAAGTAAATTTCGATTTACGTAAGCTTCGACCATGAATATTTATTTCGACATTAAATATTGATACATTCCGTGAATTAATATTTATAATTTACTAAAGAAAACACTCGGTATATTTGTTTCACAAAATATATTTATTAAATCTCTAACATATGTTTCGACTTTTCAGTCATTATCAAAGAGTTTGTAAAACTAAAATAAAAAGTACACTTCTACCACTATTTATGAGTTTTTAAAAGACTTTATTACGGCATCAATAGTAGGGGTGTAGAAAAAATTTAGCTGTGTATTTGTGACATGTCTATTAAGATTTATGGCTTTTTTAATTTCTAATATTTCGAGGAAGTCAAGTCTTTTTCCTTTATTACAAGTATGTAAAAGTTTAAAATTATTGGTATTGAACAAATGTGTATTTTCAATGCAATGTTCCGCGAATCCCGTTTTCATATTACCATAAAGAATAGAACTTCTATGCTCTTTAATACGTTCTTTTATTGAGCGTCCTGATTGGCCGATGTATATCGCATCACAATCACTGCAACTTATTTCGTAAACACCTGACTTATCACACAATTCTGTTTTTTCTTTATTATTTACTATAATATTTCCTAGATTGACTTTATTCACTTGGATGACATTTAACCCTAATTTATTCAGTTTATTAGAAACTTTATTGCTAACCCCAGGTATATAGTTGAGTGTGTGAAATGTTTTATTCGTTTTTGTATATGTGTGCCCGTAGTAAAAATTCTTCGTAAGGATAGTACGTTGTTTTTTGATAATCATTTTATCTATAAATTCTGTTTTATATCCGTTGTTTTTAGCTATTGTTTTTATGGTGGTTACTTCTTTTTCGTAATTCTCATTATTTAAAGGGAAATTAATCAGTCTATGTATAAAACTGGAATTTGCCGGGATTACTGTATCCGTTGTAGTGGGTTTTCTAAATATATCAAACTCAAATCGTTTATCCATTCTTGTTAATTTTAAGTCTAAAAATTTAGCGTTCCGTCTAACTCTTTTTCTATAGTGAATTGTATTTTATTGTTAAGAGAATTTAAATACTTGAGAAATTGGTCTAGTTGTCTATCTGTGCCTGACCACAGGTATAAAATATCGTCTACATATCTGCCCCAAAAGGAAATGTATTTTAATAGTGGACTGCGGTTGACATTCTTTATGTGTTTAAATTCAAAATCTGCCAAATATAATTCAGCGAGCACTACTACGGGCACACATATACAAAAACGAATAAAACATTTTACACACTCAACTATATACCTGGGGTTAGCAATAAAGTTTCTAATAAACTGAATAAATTAGGGTTAAATGTCATCCAAGTGAATAAAGTCAATCTAGGAAATATTTTAGTAAATAATAAAGAAAAAACAGAATTGTGTGATAAGCCAGGTGTTTACGAATTAAGTTGCAGTGATTGTGATGCGATATACATCGGCCAATCAGGACGGTCAATAAAAGAACGTATTAAAGAGCATAAAAGTTCTATTCTTTATGGTAATATGAATACGGGATTCGCGGAACATTGCATTGAAAATACACATTTGTTCAATACCAATAATTTTAAACTTTTACATACTTGTAATAAAGGAAAAAGACTTGACTTCCTCGAAATATTAGAAATTAAAAAAGCCATAAATCTTAATAGACATGTCACAAATACACAGCTGGATTTTTTCAACACCCCTACTATTGATGCCGTAATAAAGTCTTTTAAAAACTCATAAATAGTGGTAGAAGTGTACTTTTTATTTTAGTTTTACAAACTCTTTGATAATGACTGAAAAGTTGAAACATATTGCTGTGAACTGTGCCTTTGCTTATGAATGCAGTTCACAACAAATGTCCGAATAAACTCAGTCGTCTAATCTTCTAGCTTGAATCTTCGTACCTCAGGTCTTGCTCTCGAACAAGCAAGAACGCGTAAAGACAAATACAAAAATAGCATTAATAAAAGTTTTCAGTTTTCCTTAATAATATTTATTTAAAAAATAAAAAATAAAAAAGAAATCTCTTTACCGAATGTAAAGAGAGCTAAAGCCAGAATAACTAAAGCTAGGAGGAAACAGTCTGTGTGATAATAACACGCACACAGAGAAAAACCCCCTGTGACTCGCGAGCAAACATAAAAGCTAATAAATAATTAAGAAAATTGTCAAATTTGACCTCTAAATTATAACCCCTAAATTCAAATGTCAACAGAAACCAAACTATTGACTACGCGTGTCAAAATTAAGATCATGCGCAACATAACATGATAAAAAATATATATATATTCCCTCCAAAACCAACCTGACTACAAAACGATTTCGAACATCTTGACATAAAAAAAACTCCCTCATAAAAACATGACAATTTTCTTGAATATTCATATACTACTTTAATATCAAAATTATAATCTATAAATACAATCATCAACAAATTATCGTACTAGCAATTATATAAAACAAATGTGTCCTGTACTTACATCGATATAAACACATTTACACAAAAACTAAGCGAGAGATACCAATACCTAATTATAAATGAAGCAACGAGATCACAAATCCTCGTAAAAATCGTAAACGAATTTAAATGCACAAATAAAAGCACTACAAATCAAATAACCCGACTTTAATCAAATACAACAAGAGAAAAAATGAAGTTTTTTATCCATCCGCATGCTTTACTAGCTCTGGTATCTCTGTCGAAAATACCCCGGAAAATCTCGTACATCGGGCACATATAGTACATAATTCTACCGAGTCCACACATTTTTAGTCTAAAATAAAAATTGTACAGTCCCGATCGTAATAATAAATTCAAACATTATAAACATTTAAATATACACAATAAAATAAAATACATTTTAATTACATGTCAAAAACAATATAATGTTCAATATAAATCTTCGTTTCTTCGGGGAAAAATCCATTACAATATGTTAGAGATTTAATAAATATATTTTGTGAAACAAATATACCGAGTGCTTTCTTTAGTAAATTATTCATTATGTTTCACCAAGAGCCAACCGTGGATTCTATACATTAAATTAATATTTGTTCGAAAATCTCGATCTTTGTTTAGTTAGTTTTAAATGTTTCCAAAACTTTGTATCATAGCTGTTATTTCGTAATTTGAAATTAAATCGTTTTAGATATTAATTGCGGTAATTAAAGTTTTTTAGGATGTACAACCGAATGTTATTATTTTGTTATTTATTTCACTTAACTACCTAAATGAAACTTTTCTTTGCCTCAGAAAGAAAAATATGTGATTTTTATAGTATTTTTTCTCCTGAATTTAAATAAGAGATCGGTTTTCCCCATCACAATGACGATTTTCTGCTATATTTCGCATGTGGAGTACATATCCGTCTTGAAGGTCCAACAATAATCGACCAGCATATTAGAATTCCATTTGCCTTGATACATTTTTCCATAGTTGAAATCTCCTGATGAAAGTGTTCACCATGCTAATGCCCACTGCGCCAATATTTTCCGGGAAGAAAGCTAGATGTAAGTGCAGGAATCTTAATTTTCCGCCTTACGATTTCCCCAAAAACTGTGAGTAACATTTTTCAAAGCTCGCCAAGAAAACTGCTTCGTCTAGTGGATTTAATAGTCAGTAAAATTTTTTATCGTGTATTAGTGATCGTATTTGTGGACCCTTAATATTCCTTTGTAATTTTTGCATCACTAATTTTAGGAAACTTCTGTTTTAAGAACGTGAAATCTAGACTATTGTCCAAGACTTTGGCGAAATTCTTCATTAATCCTAGTTGATATAGGTGTCCCATTAAGAGTGCAATATTTAATTTTGTAATAAAATGCATCATATATTAAAAAAGTGTGTAAAATTTTTTATTTCAGTATATAGTACACACACTGCGATTAAGCGTGGAACACAATATCGAACAAATGTCCCCCACGACTGTGTTGGCGTGCTGTTGCTCTTTTTACGAATTTCTCAATAACTTTTGCGCATAATTGTGGTTCGATTTTGCCAATACCACGTCTAATCTACGCCTTAAGCTCAGGAATTCTTCGTAGATTGTTGGCGTATACACTAGATTTCACGTACCTCCAAAGAAAGAAGTCGCACGGGGTCAAATCGCACGAACGTGTGGGCCAATTCCGGTCGCCATTACGTGAGATGGTTCGTCCAGGAAATTTTTCTCGCAACAAATTGTTTCGCGCGCCGTGCGACAGGTTGCCCCGTCCTGTTGGAACCTCATCCCTTCGATATTCATTCCATCCAATTGGCCACAAAATCCAGTTGTCAAAAAAACTCCTTCAGCATGTTGCGATAGCGTATAGCGTACGCTATTCACTGGTTCTGCTTGTTCGGCACTATTTTCGAAAAAGTAGGGCCCTATTATTCCGCCAGCCCAGAATCCACACCAGATAGTAATTCGTTCTGCATGCAATGGCTTTCCATGAATCACCTGAGAATTCTTCTCGCCCCAAATCTGATAATTTTGAGTGTTCACGTACCCATTAAGTTGGAAATGCGCCTCATCGCTAAAGATGATTGACTTCGAAAAATCGCCGTCCTCTTGTTGGTTTTCCGACACCCAATTAACAAATTCTCGACCTGCCCACTGCTGGTTTGAGTTCTTGTAACTACTTGAATCTTGTACGCGATCATATACAGATCTTTGGTGGGTATTCGGTGCAGGGTGCTTTTCCAAATGTCTAACTGTTGAGTACGATGACGAATAGATATTTTTGGATTTCCAGTAACACTTTCACGCAATATTACTGCAATATTCTCGAAATATCGGGTTGTACAACGACGTATGGTTACTTTTCTGTTAACAGCCGAATCAGTTTCCTTGAGTTTCTTAATTAATCTTTGAACTGTTGACAGATTTGGTGCATTTCGTCGAAAATTCCACGAAGTCTGCATACGTTTTCACAACAATAACGCGTTGTTCCGTCGCGACTACGAATCGCAACAATGACAAATGAAGGATGTTATAGTTTCAGTGCCGCCAACCTAACTAAACAAACATAGGGCGCATTTTAAATTTTACACTCTTAATGGGACACCGTTATAAAACGAAGTTAGACACACATTTTATGCACCATCATCTGATGAATATTTCTAGGTCCATTTTCTTCTTTCTTCGCTTTTATGTTTTAACACACATTTTATGCACCATCATCTGATGAATATTTCTAGGTCCATTTTGTTCTTTCTTCGCTTTTATGTTTTACTGAATTTCACCAATTTTTGATTAAATAAAACTCCGTAAAAACAGCAAAATCTCTCTGGATTTGAACCAAGCAGTATAAATCAAAATGTGACAGATATTTGACAGAAAAATCTTTCTACCGTCACTTGATTTTTTCATGGCTAGGTAGATAATATAAAAATATCCTCTCGTACCAATAGAATAGTTACAAACATATTTTTTAATTTTTTCTTTGTAAAAAAATTCTAAATTTGTTTAAATTATATAGACCCACGTATATTTAAGTTTGAATTAACAAACTCATAACGTTAAATTCCCGAGAATGGAGTATTATTTGCATTGATGTTTGGGAAATAGTCCAAACATCAACTCAAAGGTAAGGAAATAATTTTTCTCTGGTACCATTGAAACTAACCTTTTTCACGAGTCCGCTTCCTGTTGCGCATATTATTTGAGATAACAATGTAATTCCGACGAGCAATTTTCTTGTAAGAAAGGCAAGGTCCATCACGCATCGTGATCGATTCTGAAAATTGAAAAAAAAAGACAGTTAATTTTCTCCACATGACGAAATAATTATTACTGGCGATTATAATAAGGTCAGATTTGAAGCGAATTTATTATTTATACACGAGGACAGATCAGTAATGAGTAAACCTGTACAAACGAAAGAATCTACGATACGACATTATAACTAGAGAACGGACACGCTTGCCACATGACGCAAAGCCCAGTGCAGTATTACTGGCGAAAGGCTGTATTTCTAAAATATTTAATTTTATTTATATAATTGGAAAACGAACGGGTGGTGATCTATAAAATTACGAAATACATATTTATTTGTTGAAAAGTTGTATTTATAAAGTTTTTAATTTGATTTATATAATTGGAAAACATACAGGTGGTGATCTATTTATCTAAAATTACGAAATACATATTTATTAATTAATTTTATTTATATAATTGGAAAACAAACGGGTGGTGATCTATAAAATTACGAAATACATATGTATTTGTTGAAAAGTTGTATTTTTAAAGTTTTTAATTTTATTTCTATAATTGGGACATTTTTATTTGTTCATTTTGTCGTTCAAGTTGAGTAAAGGAGTATTAATATTGACTAGCAATTGTTTCTCAAGGTTTTCTTCTGTCAATTTTGTTCTCTTTGAATTAAGTACATCCTTATAAATAGAAAACGTCCTTTCTACATCGCAACTGGTTATAGGTGCATACTGGAAATATTCTTTTATTTCTTCATATTTAGCCGTTATATTTTGTTGAATTGTCTCCATACATAATTGCTGCAATGCAATTAATCTGGATTTCTATTAAGAATTGCTTCAAACTTTTGCCGAAGGCCACATCCGAAGTCACTTGGAATACTTTTCAAATTATTAACAGCCACATCTAATGTGGTTAATCCGTCATTTAATTTGAGATTTCGATTTTCAAAATAAGTGATTAGTTTTGGCAATTTTCCAAAGTGTTCGTGAAGAAAGTACAACTGATTTTCTAAATTTGGGATTTGTGTGAGCTCCTTGCACTCACCAATACTTCTAGCATCCTCCTTTAGCAGTGTTACGAAATGTTTTAGACTATCGAAATTCTCAGCATAATAACTAGTAGCTTCCAGCCATGTTCTCCATCTAGTTATTACTGGAGTGGGAGGCAGTGACAGAGATGGAAATTTTTCCCTGAAAAGAGCTACTCTCAATGGTGCTTTTCTGAAAACTTTTTTAAAAGCTGATACAAGTCTATCAACTTCCGGAAAAGTGTTTCTGATATATTCACAGATTCTGTGGAGAGCATGTGCTAGACAAGTAATATGCAGCATATTAGGATATGTTTTCTTCAATAGTCTGTCTGTTTTTAACATATACGCAGCACTATCACTGACAAATAAAAGTATTTTTTCTTTGTACGTGGCGTCCGAATGAAGCATTTTTTGCATATTCTCCTTAATGGTTTCAGCAACTGTTTCCGCATCAACTCTATTTATAACACTTGTTGCTATTACATATGAGTTATAGGGAATAGTTGGATGTAGTACACCAGCTACAACATTTACCACACAGCGTCCTAACATATCCACCGTTTCGTCGGCGCTTATCCATATGTATTGATTTAAAAGATGGCTTCTAATGCGTTCTACTGTTCTCGTATAGCACCTAGAAACATAATATTTGTGTAAAGTTGATTCATCAGGAACATTTCGATCAGTATATTTTTTCAGAAATGTCTTCAAAATTGGATTGTTCAATTTAAATAATGGAATATTAGCTGCCATAAAAGTTTCACAGAGTTCTTCGTTAAAATTGTCAGATTCAAACGGGTTCAATTTTTTTTTTGTGCTTTAACGATCCTACGTGACGTTTTACGGTTGATTTATTGCAATTTTTCAATAACGTTTCACACACTTCACAATAAATTTCGGAATCACTGGCAATGTACATACAATCAGTATGGCCCTCAATCCAACTCGCCATTGTTTCACGATGCCATTCTCGACGCTCTTCCATTGTCTGAAAAAGTAAGAATATTCTAGATCCAAATAAACGAAATTAAATAACGAAATTTTATGCACATTTACGTGAAAATAATTGGAAGATGTTGCTTAAATGAAAAGAAAAGAATGTAATTGCTATTTCTCTTACGAAATACGATAAACTTATTTATTTTATCTACGTACACGACACCACTGAAAACACTATATTCTCCGAATACAATAGCTGGGTTGTCCATTGCTGCGAGACCAGGTGGCCGAGTAAGTCAAACAAATACTTCATTGAATTACGCCGGGATGTACTGAGCGACGTTATACACAATTCCAGTTGCCGATTGCGGTTTACGGAAATTGCATCCGTTCTCTAGTTATAACATTTGACGTGTGTACATATAGCAATTTAGATAAATGTGTTTTTTTCTCACAAATGTAAAATATTGCTCTATTGTATTGTCATATTACTAATATTTTGACTCGTAATCTAGGACACAGTAGAATCATTCAATTCAATTCAATTCAATTCAATTCAATTCAAATTACATGTCCAGATATTGATATATTAAAACACAATGCAAGCATTCAATTTAAAAGCGATATTTTACAGAAATTTTGTTTGTGGGAAAAATATATTGTAACGATCTCACCACCTAGTTCGATAGTGGATACTTACATTAATATTCTAATAGTTTTATCTCGGCTTTTTTATTTAGGATTCAATGAAAAATTATTGAGGCAACTCAGACTTTTTAAAAAAAAATCAATACATGTCAATACATTCCAAAAAATAACATCGAGGTTACTATGGTTACAAATTAATAAAATCAAACTTAAAACATATCTTCACCTAATCCAACCGTTGTACGCCAAAATTTATTTCGAAACTGGGAAACATTTCATATTGCAAGTTTTATCCTATTAGCGCAGCGCGGTGGTAACGAAGCGTGAATAAACAAGTAACCCCGCGAGCTAAGATTTAATATTAATAATCCTGTTAGTAAATAGTAAAACGAGCTGGCGAAGCATCTAGTTCTGACTTTCACGTGATGATATTGTCTTTCAGAAATATTAAGTAGAGAGATTGTCATCAGAGGTTTTCTTATGTTAACACCTTCGGCATGTTAATTAAGATAGTGAAGTTTCATACAAATAATAAAGACCCGAAAGCAATTTTTAAAACTGGCGATGAATTGTTGGTTAAGCTAGAAAAAAAGATTTAATCGATTTTTTATTTTATTCGGCCCAGAATTGTGTCTGTTTTTAACATATATGCAACACTGTCACTGACAAATAAAAGTATTTTTTCTTTGTACCTGTCCGAATGAAGCATTTGGTGCATATTCTCGTGAATGATTTTAGCTACTATTTCCGAATAAACTGTATTTATAACTTTAGCTGCTATTACATATGCGTTATATGGAATAGTTGGATGTAGTACACCAGCTACAACATTTACCAGACAGCGTTCTAATATATCGACAGTTTCGTCGGCATTTATTCATGGGTACTGATTTGAAAGATGGCTTCTAATGCGTTCTACTGCTTTCGTGTAGCACTTAGAAACATAATATTTGCGTAAGGTGGATTCATCAGGAACATTTCGACCAGTATATTTTTGGAGAAATGTTTTGAAGGTGGGATTGTTAAGTTTATTTAATGGAATATTTGCCGCCATTAAAGTTTCACAGATTTCTTCGTTAAAATTGTCAAATTCCAACGGGTCTAATTTCTGTGTATGTGTTTGCGATGCTAAGTGACGTTTTACGTGCGATTTCTTGAAATATTTTAACGATATTTTACAGAGTTTGCAATAAACTTCGGAATCATTGATAATGGACTCTGGTACTGGACTCTATTAATGAATTATGGACATGGACAGTTTGACCCTAAATAGAAACTAATACGCCCATGAAGAAAGGAATTTAAGTGTAATATTGAAGTAATTGCGTCACAATTCAACGACAAAAAACAGATGTGCGGCCATGTGCGCCGATGTGAGGATCATTGTATTGCATCAGAACTAATAAAAAGCATTCAGTATGTGTTTGGTACTTGCTTAGACTGCATGTAAGTGTAAGCATACGTAATAAAATATCGTCGACACATAAATTGAGAAAACCACCGTTGTCTGACGAAGTGAATAAGTTTATTATGGATTTCCCGGACTTAATATACGATGGCTCAAAAATTAAATGTTTAGTGTGCAATACATATCTAATGTGTTGGTCAAAAACACATTGTAAAGAACACGTTAGCAGTTCGAAGCACAATAATAACAAAATTAATCGACAACAGTTTATACATGAACTATGTGTAACTATGATTGTGTGTACACTGCCGTTTACCTTGTTACGTAATGATTCATTTATTTCATTTTGGAATAAATACGCGAATCAAACATTACCGAGCACGACAAGGTTACGAAGGAATTTACCATCGGTGCGTAAACAGGTTGAAAATAAAATCAAAGCCGAACTGAAAAATAAAAAACTGTGGTTATGCGTGAACGAAACAACTGACAGCAAAAAACAATCTGTAGTTAATGTGATGGCGTGTAATATGGAACCACATCAACCAACGTCTTCAATTTTATTAGCATCCAGAAGACTAGAACAATGTAATGCCGAAAATATTTCAGAGGTGCTATTAGATACTTTGGAAAAATTTAAACTTTCGAGAGACGAAGTATTAATGTTTATGACCGATGGTGCCGCAACCATGTGTTCTGTAGGCCGGTCTCTTAGAAAATATTGTCCTAACTTGTTACATATTACATGTAAGCTCCATGCTCTACACCTTGTGGCAGAACAGGTTCGTAGATGTTATCCACAGGTAGATGCTTTAATATCGAGTACAAAGGAAGTATTCCTGAAATCTCCAAAACGTATTCAGAAATTTCAAGAATTGTGTCCCCGTACCCCTGAGCCACCACAGCCGATTCTAACACGTTGGGGTACATGGATACAGGCGGGGTTTTACTATCATGAACATTTTGAAAAAATTAAGGACGTGGTTTTATCATTCGATCCGAAAGAAAGTGCAGCTATCAATACAAGCCAGAAAAAATTTCAAGATGCCCAGATAAAATGGATTTACAAAGTATTCCTGAGAATTTCTTGGGACTAGAAGAAGCAATAACAAAATTAGAAAATTCGTCGCTGTCGTTAGAGGAATCACTAGAAGACGCAAAAAGTGAAAGTTTTCTAATTAAATTTGAAAGTGTTTTAGACAGAAATGCAGATTTTGACACCTTAACACGTATTTCTGAGGGCACGTCTACAGATGCATTAAGTTGCTTAAAAAAGTATTTTGATTATGCGAATATAACATCACTAGATGTAAAACGCTCGTTTTCCGAATATAAACATATTTTTTCCTCACGGTGGACATATTTTTCAGAAATAATCTTAGAAACGCACCTGATGTTGAAAATATACAATCGAGTTTCTCCAGTTTGTCAATCCTTGGAAGACGCTTAAAACGGTAAGTGTTTTTTTTAAATCCTCTGTCGTGCACACAATCACTGATTTCATACATTTTCCATTTTATTTAGACAGTACACACAACGCTGCTATAATATGTACTATTCTTATTTTTCGTGTGTTTATGCATATTACTTTAATAGCAGAAAACCAAATGTATATTTAATTATTTCTGATAGAATAAATGTCTCTACTTTTATACTTATATCGGTAACAAGCTCATGTTGCGTCTCTATTCTATCGCATATTCTAATATATTACGAATTACACTCCCATACCAGCGCTCATAGCGCGCACGGAAATTGGTCTGCTCTAGTTAGAACTATAAAAGAAACGAAAATTGTACATTGTTTCTAAAGAAAAATAAAAGAAATGAATATTACCACCACTAGATCACTCTAGCGAACATTCATTGTATTTGCAAAACACCACCTTTGGTTAAACAGTATACGCGTAAAATATTATTTTCTGGTTCCGTTATTTTATTTCATCGTTGTGTCACAGAAAAAGTGTTGATTCTTCTTCCGCAACAGTTAAAGTTGACTGAAATGAATATCTATTTCCGAAGAATTAATTTCTGTTTTTTTGAACTAAGCTTTCCAATTACGGCAGGACATCCAAAAAAAAACTAGTCAACAAATTTTCATTTTTCAAATTTTTCTGAAGAAGCTACGTACAATTCTCGTTACTTTTATAGTTCTAACAATAGTAATAACAACAAAGTTAATCTGACACGCCAGGTTTTGGGAAAAAAATATTGTAAAGTAAATGAAATAATATCAATTAGGTATGTACATTATTCGGAGCCTTATGTTATCTTTTAGTTTTCTTTCTGTTCTTCGACACTTTCTGACAGTAATGTCCAACAATAATCGGCAACCATTTCACTGTTCCATTTGCCCTGATAACGCTTTTCAATAACAGAAATCACTCACGTGTTAACTTCGGCGGAAAGAAATCCAGATGCGAGTGCAAAGAATGTATTTTACATCCCAATTTATGGTAGCTTTTAAAAGGTTTATTAACAAATACTATGTAATTGTCGGATTATCTGTTTCTTAGTAAATTGGGGGTCACATTTTTAAAAGTATTCCAAGCAACATGCGAGCCCTGGTGTAGGATATTTAAAAAAACAGAAGGAAACTAGTCTTCACTTGTGAGAAAATGTAAGAGCTCAGACAGAAACATTTCGGAAGAGATCTATTGGATTCTGCTACGATCCTGCTACCCACAAAAGCAAATCAAGCAAAATCGGACTAACCAAATTTGCTATTACCAAAAACGAGTCAACCAAAATCAAGCCCCACGCACAGGGCAGCCAAATTTGTTATTACCAAAAACTAGCCCCACGTCGGGCGCCAAATTTGCTACGCGCAAAACGTGAAATAAAATCGTGCAAATTGGTATTACTAAATAATAATTATAATTAAATGTTTCAATATACATTAACAGGTAATAAAGGTGAAATTGACCGTTTAATATTGTATAATATACCAATATATGTAAAAACAATTAAAAACGTTGGTAGATAAATATTTCGTGTAATTAGCAGCAGAATTTAACTTTCTGAGCGTAGCTGGATATCTCGTCGATGATGGCGTTTCTTCCCGTCTCTCTCTTTCTTCGGTACCTCGCTGCTTAATCTGCTACTCGACAACTCCAAATTATCAGCGACTAAAGATTGCTTGTAGCGGTAAAAATTAATTGGGAGCCGGTGACAGAGACACTTTTAGATGTTCGAAGGGCACAATACAACCACTATCAGCATTTACAGCGGCTGCTTTTTCATGCGTAATAGAAACACGTTGGGGATGTCTCAAGTTAAACTCTGCAGCAACTTCTCTGCTACTACAAGCAAGATCACCAAACAATCGGATTATTTCTATTTTTTCTCTTAATGTTAATGGCATTTTATTTATGTGACTACTGATTAGAACTTAAGCAATAGACACAAAGTTTAATCTGACTGACATTTAGCACTAATGTCAAATTATTAGTACCCATGGCACTCTAATAATCAAATTGAAAAATAAACATAATTGTGTGTATACACCAAATACAAAAAAAATGCGAATTTTGTAATGAAACTCAGTATATGGGGTTGTAATAGTATTCTGAATAACTTTTTTTAGTATTTATTTTTGTATCTCTAACGCGAAGAAAAATATCAAGAATTGACCCTGTTTGTAAATTTGTAGTAAGTTAAGATTTCAGTTAAGTATCTTAAAAAATGTGACCCATCAACATGTATTCCTTCAAATAACGAAAATATGGGAGTATCTTCATCTTAAATGCAACACACGGTATAATCATAAGAACTTTATTTTAATTCAGTACATATTGCCAAGACTCTAATAAATTTTGAAGACTTGTTAGTAGGGGGTTACTGTTATTACACATTTTATAATTACGCCTTGATAATTTAATTACGTTAGCATCCCCTCTTGTACCTGTTATAATTAAAAACCATTGAAAGGCTTCGATGGGAGCGTGTCATTAAATGCGGCAAACTTATTGATAAAAGGGAAAGAGAATTAAAAATAGATTTTTTCATATTATGGTCGAACGATCTATAGAATGCCTGTTGGTAATATTTTATAATGCATGATAATATTTTTCACTTGAGAAGTACAATGTGTTGAACTCATAATTATAGTTTATTTCAAATTATAAGAATATAACTTTGAACGGCTCTAATGCTTTTATTTCACCACCTGCGGCAATAACTACCTGGCCGCTTAATACGATTATCTTTTACGCAAACAAACTGCTGAGGTCCGTAATGACAAAATTTAAGTAAATTATAATTACTGCAATTTAGATGAAATAAAATTTAATAATAATATAAGTACCAACAGTTGTTAATTTTAATATATAGTTATTATATATAGTTAAATGGTCATTAAATTACAATTTAGATGAAATAAGTGCTTATACTTATTAAACAAAATTTAAGTAAATATAGTTAGGAGAGTTGGTATATATTACATCTAATATTGAGTCTATTTATCATTTATTGTTAATAATTATCATCACAGAAGGTGGTGCAATAAAAGCATTAGAGCCGTTCAAAGTTATATTCTTATAATTTGAAATAAACTATACATTTTAAGATACAAAAGTATTTTTAATGATATAAAATATTATTAAAAATCTGGTGTGTGAAGGATACAAACACAAGTTCAATATTAATATTTTTGTGATCTTGTATTTGTGTTCCTCATACCAGATTTTTAATAATATTTTATATTATTAAAAATACTTGTGTATTATACAAAACTGGAGAGGTTTTTACCCACTCATGTATGTTTCAAATTATTCTGTTACATATTAAGATTATGTGTCGAAAAAAGAAAAAGAAAATATTGAAAAGAACGATGTAATTTTGATATTTTAGAAATTTTTTTGTTCCCGTCCTTTTTTCTTTCTATAGATAAATACTGTTTTATACCAATCAATCTTGTATAATTACAAGTTTTCATTGTCTTTTAAACCTTTTAAATTAAAAAAAAATTAAATAAATGTATGAGATAAACAAAATATAACCAAAAACATATTTTACAAAAGAAATGGGAAATAAAATGTAAAAAGTCTTGCAGTGGCAAAATTAATAAATGCACGGAGGTTAACAAACAGGATTAGGCAAATGCATGAATCCATTCGAATATCTTTGACGTGGCTACTTAGATTTTCATAAAAATTTCCACATTTAAGTTAATTCAAAAAGGGAATTCGAAGAGCATATTTATTTTCAAATCAGACTTTCGGTTTAGTTGGAAACGATGTTAACTTTTTTATTTTAAATGAAACGCCTTGTATATTTTTACGAATTTCAGTAGAGCTCTGCTCTGGGAGTTAAGCACCCTTTGGTTCAACAACGACAAATAAATATCTCAGTTGCTGCTGAACAAATTCTTGAATGACTTACACTTTATCAATTATGCTCTGCCAACTCGTCAAGATTATATGGTCGTCTAGTCAAAATTGTTATTACTAAAAACGAGCCCCACGTTGGGTGCCAAATTTTCTACGCGCAAAACGTGAAATAAAATCGCGAAAACTGGTCTTACTAAATAATAATTATAATTAAATGTTTCAAAATAAATTACCAGGTAATAAAAGTGAAATTCATAGCACAATATAATAACTGTTTCTTAATGCAATTTAAGTACTTCCCGATGATTCGAACTTCGGTTCCTTAATAGTTTAATTGTGAAGAGCGTGGTCCGGCAAACTAAAGCACGTAGATTCGAATCCTAAATAAGGGCGAATTTTTTTTTCAGTAAAAATTCGAATAATTAGCGTGTATGTAGAAAGCATTTATTTCATTCACATCACTTCGCGAAAATGCAAATGATTTGCATAATATACATTTATTAAGGAAAATATCTATTTTGAAAATTTCGGGGGCTCCAAATCCGATTTACATTATGATCTCTTCAGCAATTTTACTCAGAATTATCTATAGATTACTTTTTTGCTATACGCTTCATCGAAAAAAAAATTGACCCACCCTATAAAATACCTAGCAATAGCCGCTAATACTTTCTATTACGGTCAATTTATTTAACACCGGCAGACCACTTGGTTACAAACCCAAAGGCGTTTCTTATAATTAAAGCGGGGATATTTAGAAACGCAAGTGACATCTTTAAAAATAATAACATAAACTATATTGCTTGTTACTATTTATTTACTGCGGTATTTATTGTACACCTTTCGTACGTCGCCCGATGTATGCGTTTTTGACATTACAATCTCTTAATATGCGTCGGTAACAGCCTAGACTAACAAAGACATCCGTACCAGTTTCGCACGCCGTCCATGCAAGCTGTGTAAATATCCCCGCTTCGGTTATAATTTGAAAAATACTATACCTACTCTTCAATTTCTCAGTCATCGATCTCAAAAGGTGACGTCATTACTCCAATTTGCAGGCCTATACAGGCTGATTCAGTTTCGGCCCTCGCCATGGGGATCTCTCTTATTATTGGACATAGAATATAGGTTTAAATTTGGCAAAGTTGTTAAATTTTGTGTTTGTTATAAATCCGTAAAGAAAATAGACTTGTGACAAATGACCTTCGTTATTTAAAAAAAAAACGCGAAAACCCCATTTTCTTCTTTTACCTGTAGCACCGACATTTGGCCTTGTAGAGAAAAAATAAAAACACATTCTAGTGGCCATTTCTAAACCTCTATCCAGTGGTGTACTCTAAATTTTATATGACGTCTCGTTTCTCTCTGGCCATCATCAACTATCTAATTTCTTATAGGCGCCATATTGGATTTAGACATCTTCAGAAAGAGTTTTTTTTTCTGATTTCAACCATGTACCACATGCTGACTATAGTTTTTGACATTAGGTTTTATTTGAAAGAATAAATTATAAGATTAAATAAGGTAGCCTTTGGTATTTCAACCTGTCAAGCATTTCATTTATTGTTCATTAATAATACAAAAATGTCATACACTAACGAAGAGAAACGAGATATGATAAGTATTTTTTAGTCTTCGAAACGAAATTCAACAGTAGCGAGTACAAGATAACAAAAACATTAATAAAAATACATAGAAAAGTAAACAATAAACAATTACTGTAAATGTTCAATTATCTGGCCATCTTCGGTAATGCACAATTGGGCACGCCTTCTGGCATTTTGTACTGCCCTTTGTATAGTTCTTCTAGGAACTGCATCGAAGGCATTCTGAAGTCTGTCTCGTAATTCTTCAATGTTTTGTGACGCATCTACTTTATAAATATTATTTTTAACATATCCCCATAAAAAAAATCTAGCGGACTTAAATCAGGTGATCTCGCAGGCCATTCAACAACTCCCCTATTTCCAATCCAACGGTTTGCAAACTCTTGATTTAAGAAATTTCTAACAACAGCTGCATTGTGTGCTGGTGCGCCATCTTGTTGCCACCATAAATATTGTAATTGATTTAATGGGATATTGTCGTCAAGATAGTCAGATACGTATGTACGTAAAATGTTTAAATATCTTTCTCCATTTAAATGTTCTTCATACATAACTGGTCCTAAGAGACGATTTGCCAAAATACCCATCCAAACGTTTATTCCAAAACGATGTTGTGGTCTTCTAGCTCTGTTTTGTCGGGGATTTTGTACTGCCCAATAGTGCTCCGTATTTCTGTTGAACATTCCAGAATTTGTAAATTTTGTTTCATGTTTTGCTTAAAAAATTTTCGTCATTTTCTATCCTTCCCATTAACCAATTACAATATTCTAGCCTTCTCAAATTATCTCCAGGCAGTAAAGAGTGACTAACATGGATCCTGTATGGTTTAAACCTACTTTTATGTAAAGTTCTCCAAACTCTGGACTGGCACAAATTTAATTCTGACGCTACTTCGCGTATAGAAATTGATGGATTATTATTTATCTATAAAAATACAAGATTAACATGAAATTTGAAAACACGCTTTTAATTTACCATTTGTAAAATTTCTTGTCGATTTTCATTTAAATTCCTGTTGTCTTGACCATTACGCGGCTTAGTAAACGATCCATTCTCGACCAAATTTCTGTCGAGATCTAGAAAAATGGTACGATGAGGCTTTTGTCGTTCTGGATATAATTGTAGATATCTTGTACTCGCTACTGTTGAATTTCGGTTCGAAGAATAAAATATACTTATCATATCTCGTTTCTCTTCGTTAGTGTATGACATTTTTGTATTATTAATGAACAATAAATGAAATGTTTGACAGATTGAAATTCCATGGCTACCTTATTTAATCTTATAATTTATTCTTTCAAATAAAACCTAATGTCAAAAACTTTAGTCAGCATGTGGTACATGGTTGAAATCAGAAGAAAAATTATTTCTGAAGATGTCTAAATCCAATATGGCGCCTATAAGAAATTAGATAGTTGATGATGGCCAGAAAGAAACGAAACGTCGTGTAAAAATTTAGAGTACACCACTGGATAGAGGTTTAGAAATGGCCACAAGGATGTGTTTTTATATTTTCTCTACAAGGCCAAATGTTGGTGCTACGTGTAAAAGAAGAAAATGGGGTTTTCGCGTTTTTTTTTTAATAACGAAGGTCATTTGTCACAGGTCTATTTTCTTTACGGATTTATAACAAACACAAAATTTAACAACTTTGCCAAATTTAAACCTATACTCTATCTCCAATAATAAGCGAGATCCCCATGGTGAGTGCCGAAAATGAATCAGCCTGTATACTTAATTTGCATTAAAGTCTTCAGGTTGGATCTTAATTGTAAATTCTATATATTTTTCTCGCCCAGGCGTTAAAATAAAGAATATGGATGCGTTATTAATTCGAAATATTATTTTTAGATCGAATATAATTGACAATTGAACTCTATAAATTGCCAGGAACATTATTTCATTTCAGGCACGTTTCGTTCAGTGAATTATAAGGCAAGAAATATTTACGTTTCAGAAGAGAAATTTTATATTATTTTTTTCCGAGCTCTCCCTTGTTACACACGATTCATTTTCCTTCAGCCGATTTTTTTTTTCTCTCTGATAATTTTCATTCGGAATATCGACCGGGCCACCAATTCTTAAACGATTTATCAAACATGATGGATCAGAAAAGTAGAACAAATATACGTATAAGATGAATGATTCTTTTGTTCGGAGAGAAAGTTCAAAATTGAACAAAAATATTTTTCGCAAACTACGAACTTTGATAATTTACTAGGAAAACGTTGAGGTGGTAAAAGAATTCTGTTAGATAAAACTGCAAACTGTCCAAATTTAAGTAATAATTATGAACGAAGGAATATTATCTTTCGTTTAATTAAATCGCGTTATATTATCACTAAACTGCGGATCTTGTAGAGTCATAATGTGAAAACCAAGATCGACTTGAGGTGTGGTACGAACAAAGAAATTTCATCATTCTAAGCATACACATTTACATTTATATTTTAGCGTCACATGCATTATTATATCGGGTTCTTTTTTCGAAAATATGCGCGTAAATATGCAGATGTTTTAGCCTAAATATGCACTTTCTCATGAAAAATATGGAGGTAAAAAAATACGAGGAATGTTAGAAAATGGAATACTGTAGAAAAAATAGTCTATTATGTTTACTATAAGTTTATTTAGAAAATTTTACAACATAATTAACTATGAAAACAATTTACAATATAACAATATTACAATTTACTCAATAGATTTAATTCTTACACACACTAAATTCAAATCTAAGTTCTCCGTTAAAAATTCCCAGGAATTAATTAACAACATTTCAAACTTGCAATTACCAAACAAATGTAAACTCATTTCTTTTGATGTCTCGGATTCGTTCACTAGTATCCCACCCCAGGAGGTAATAGATTTAATTACTTTACAACTAGAACGTAGAAACACGAACATTGCCACAAAGACCGAAATTTTACAGCTCTTAGAAACGTGCCTGGAACAAAATTATTTTCAATTTAAAAATAAATTTTATAAACAAACAGAGGGTCTAGCAATGGGAAACCCACTAAGCCCCTTATTAGCGGAAATTTTCATGAATAATTTAGAAACTGTAATTAGTACACATCCCTAGTTTGGATTACCAAACACAATATACACAATTATGTGTATATTGGTTTAGGTATGTTGATGACATATTAATTTGCTTTAATGGTTCAGATACACAATTAAAAACTTTACATAATTATATCAACACTATTCACCCCAAAATAAATTTTATTATAGAAACAGAAATAAATAAAAGCATTAATTTTCTAGATTTAACCATATCACACAAAACTAATAAACACGAGTTCGCTATATACCATAAACCAACACATACAGATACCACAATACACGCTAATTCTTTTCATCCTATAACACACAAATTATCAGCATACCAATCAATGGTATATAGATTAATTCATGTACCTATGAGTAAAAGTAATTTCGACCTTGAACTAAATAGAATATACACAATAGCATTAAACAATGGTTACTCTTTAAATATTGTCAATAACATCCTAAATAGCCAACAAAAATCTAAAACCCTTTCCTTAGTTTATCCAAAATTAAAAATACAAGATAATTAATTCCTATAATTCAATCACTTACTTAGGAAAAATTTCGGAAAAAATTGGTACTTTCATTAAAAAACTTAATAACGAACATATATCATTTAAAACAGACAATACTATACAGAACATTATTAAAAACAACAAAGATAAAATAGACAAAGAATCAAATTCTGGTGTATATAAGTTAACATGCGAAGATTGTAATAAAGTATACATAGGACAAACGGGGAGGACATTCAAAATTAGGATGAAAGAACACGAGAGAAGCCATAAAGAAAAGAAAACAGATTCAACTTTCGCAAGTCATTGTATAGATATCAATCATAGATTTAATATAGATTTTAAAATTTTACACATTCAAGAAAAAAGTAAAAAACTTAACCTGTTAGAAAACTTTTGGGCGTCTATCACAGATTGTGCATCCCTATCAAGATCCATAATAATTGTCTTTATTCCTTCATAATGATTTGCATGAAAAATAGCAGCCTCCAACCACGTTTCCCATCGTGTGATTACTGGTTGAGGAGGATGCGGAACACCGGGTAGATGTTGTTTGTAAAACTGAACTCGTAATGGGGCCTTTAAATATACTTTCTTAACACTACTAATTAAAGTATTTACTAAGGAAAAATGGTTTCTGACTTCTTCTGCAACACGATTTAGTCCATGCAAGTTGTGTGAATTAAATTTGGGTAAAATATTTTCAAGTTGAAAGCTGCCTTCACCATGTATGGTGCAGCATCCGTCAAAAACAATAGAATTTTTTCTGTTGGAATCGATTCCGGTAAGAAGAAATTTGCCAGTTCTTCCTGTATAAACCTTGTTATTGTCAAATTATTTGCCTTCTCCAACTGTTTGGATGAAATTAAATAAGATTTTGCTGGAACCGATACGTTAGGGATACCAATCATTAAATGAACTATGTATCGGGCCACACTATCAGTAGTTTCATCTGCGCACATATAAAGGTAATTGTTAGCAACAACCTTCTTAATGCTGTTCACTGTTTCTGCATAGGTGCAGCAAATATAATTTTTTTAACGTGCTCTCGTCGGGAATGTTATATTTGCTGATGTACTTTTGCAAAAATAACTTCACATTTAAATTGTTTAATTCATGTAGTGGAATATCTGTCGACACAAACATTTGACACAAATCTTCATTAAATTGTTCTTGTTCCGTTTTTCGGGAAGTTGAATGCAAACATTGCGGTAATGTTTGCTGACTCTTCTTCGCCAATTTCATCCTTGTTAGTTTTGCAGCATGAGATGGAGTTTTCATATGTTGGTCGACTTGGAACTTTATCTCACTAGTAATCTGTAAAAAAAAAATATCACATCATCGGTTGTTTTCTGACAAAATAAATGTTAGTAATAGATAAAGGAATAATTAAAAACTTAATTAATTAATTAAAAAAGAGGAAATAAACATAAAATTTTACTCACAATCTTGCAGCATGCTACGCAAAACACTTTTTCTCCATCCATACGCAATTCTGAATAAGGTGCAATCCATCCAGGCACAGTCGCTATTTTCTGCATTTTCGCTATTATATATCACAACTCACAAGTTTACGCTTCGAAAAGCCAACGTAAAATGACGTTTAAAATAAAATTACTTTCGAATATGGGAATAAATTTCTCCAATAGCAAAGAAACACATGTACTCCTAATTTTCTGGTAAAATGTATTTTTGTATTTATTTAGAAGTTTTAAGGTATTAGCTTTTCCTGGAATTTTGTCTCGGCCTTGATGTATGGGAAGAGCATTAATAAATTCTTGGAGACGCTTATCGGAAAAGTAATGGGAAGAGGCTTAATAAAATGCTATTTTTAATTTAAAGAGGGCTGTTTAATTATTGTTTGTTTGTTTCATCCACGACATATTTTGAGTAATGCCTATAATCAATTTGATTTAGTAAATAAATAAAACTCGGATACTTAAAATATGCAAAAATGTGGAATTACTACAAAATATGCAAATAATTTACAAAATGCATATATTATGCAAATTTATGCAATAATCTGCATATATCCGGCCTATAATCATGATGATCTCAGCGCCCTCTATCGAAAAGTCACGGTACCGTCAAACAGAGCTCGTGTTTATAAAACCTTTGCAATTCGCATTTAATTTTTCTCTTAAATACAACGGTACAAAATTCTCTGTTAAACAGGTAATTTTTGAAAGTGTCCACTTAGTATGCATATCTACAAAACGAATTCTGAATGAGAAGGTGGAGATGTAAGATGAAAAGCCTATTACAACTCAGAGCTTAGATTTATGGGGTCGGCTTAGCGCAATATATCCTTGTCTACTTTAATACCACTTGAGGAGAATTTTGTGTCACTTGACATTTCCTTAAACCATCACTATTCAGCGGCTTTTGTTTCCATTCACTTATATTCATATTAAAGTCACGAAAAATTGAGTATTAACTTTTCGATTCTTTTTAGGATGTAACGTTAAGTTCACAGCGAAAATGGTGGAACGATTTCTTGCAGTCATTAGGATATAAATATGAGTGTAAAAATACAGGTTGGTTCGAATCGTGTTGATTTAATATCTTGTTGGTTATTAAAGATAAGAGAAAAGTGTTCGCTCTGTTTTCTTTGGGGGATATATGCGTTTTTTAACGTCCTTTATTTAATGCAATCCGTTTTACTTTATTAAATAATAAGTATTATGATTTACAGACTTAATGCAACACACAGAGAACAATACCACAGAATAACAGAAACGACAAATAATTTTTTTTTGTTAATTTAGATTTTTGTGCGCCAAATCCAATCAGCCATTTAGAAACTGTCAAACAATGTTTGGAATGTTGTTTACAGGCTTTATTTAAAGCTAAAGTTTTTTAACAGAAATTTAACTTCTCAAAAGGGTAAAAGTGTTAAATTAAATATATTAAAACATTTATAAACACTAAAATAATAAAAATTTTCTTTAATCAAATGAGTTTTAATGTCTTTAGTTTCCTATTTTTATTGCAGGCTCTGTAAGTATATATATATATATATATATATATATATATATATATATATATATAATAACTTCGTGACCTTGGTATGATATGGTAAACCTAATCAGTAGGCGATTAAAGGTCTGTACATTACTTCAAAATATATGTATTTAAAAAACTCTACATGTTTACTTGACATTTATATTCTGTCATTTATATTTTGTATTCTCTGGATAAAGGCGTACTGCCGAAGCATGTAGAGTTTTTTAAATACATATATTTTGAAGTAATGTACAGACCTTTAATCGCCTACTGATTAGGTTTACTATATATATATATATATATATATATATATATATATATATATATATATATTTAGTGTTTATAAGAATTTAATTTTCTTATTTATTTTATTGGCCGTGTCTTAATATTAAAATAATAGACTTTTTTATTGATTTAACGACCTTTAATGACTTTTAATGATTTGTTCTACGACGTCGAAACGTCGAAGAGTCGAAACGTCGTAGAAGAAAACATTAAAGGTCGCTAAACCAATAAAATAGTCTATTATTTTAATATATATATATATATATATATATATATATATATACAGATAGTCCCGTAAAAAAAACCAACAATCATAATTCTGTTATTCATTGTCGGATTTTATAGAGACAAAAAGTAAATTTAATAACATCAAAAATACTACAAAATAGCAGTTGATTTATTTATTTTGATAGTCAAACTTTTATCACGATTGCCAACTTCTTTATTTTAAATGGCAACATATATATTTTAGCAGCTTTGATGGGGTATATATAACAAGTGCTCATTTGAAAAGTCAATCTAGTAGAATGTGATTTACTGAGAACATTTTGAAGTATGTCGTAAATTAAAATTTACTACTTAACCTACGAAGTCGTATATTTTGACAGTTTCATACATACAAATAAATAACAAATAATAGGTATTTATTGAAAACTATAACAAATGTTGAAAATGTTGTCCTTCAAGATCAATGCACTTTAAAATCCTCCGTTCAAAATTTCTGATGATATTCTGCAACATTACTGGATTGTTATTAATTTCCATGCATTTCTGTTCGATTCCCTGTAGCATATCATTCAAATTCAATATAGGTGTTCGAAATATGTTATGTTTTAGATAAGGTCACAAAAAGAAGTCGCAAGGTGTTAAATCGCATGAACGTGCAGGCCAGGCAATTTCAGTATTTCGACTAATTATACGCTCATCAAAAAATTCTCGTAAATAATCCAAAGATTCTGCAGTACAGTGACAAGGTGCTCCGTCTTGTTGGAAATATGCATTTTGTAGTTCATCATCATGCAACTGATTGACAAATGGTTGTAAAATTTCCGTACGAGACCTTTGAGCAGTTAACGTTCCCTGAAAAAATATTGGTTCAATGATTCGCCTTTGGCGTATCGCTACCCAAACACCAATTTTCTCTGGATGTAGCGATTCTTCACTAATTACATGTGGATTTTCACTACTCCAAATTCTTGTATTTTGTGAATTTAGGTATCCCGTTTTATAAAACCATGCTTCATCAGTAAAGATGACTCTTTGCGAAAGTTCTCCATTATTGTTCATATTTACAAATAAATTACAAAGCTGTAGTCTACGTGGGTAATCAATTTCTAACAATTCTTGTACTGCTGTGACACGGTATGGATAAAGTTGCATATCTTTTTTTAATAACTTGTGAGTTGTACCAACAGAAAGATTTATTTGTTGACTCAAATGTCGAACAGATGTTTGTGGTTCACTTTCCATTATTTCTTCAACACGATTGACAACTTGAGGTGTACGTTTCTTAACTGCTCCGCTGCCTGATTTTCTTAAGAGACTACCAGTTTCAGAAAAAGGTTTTATAGTTCTATCCAAAGTATTCTTAAATTGTATATAATCTATTACAAAATGTGGAAACTCAACTTGAAATTCTACCATGCAATCTTGAACTGAATAAACCCATAAACAATCAATTTTATTACCACTTCGAAAATAAGCCTGGACTAAAAAAAATTTATGTTCTAAAGTGAAAGCTATTTTAAAACTGAGAAGCAATTTATTTAAACCAGAATCGACGCACGATTATTTTATGCACTAACTGATATTTGTGATTGACATTATCAAATGTCATTTGGATTTACGTTTACGGAACAACAAACACATACTAATATATTTGCGTCTTATTCTATCAAAATTTCAAAGTAACCTAGATTGACTTTTCAAGTGAACATTTGTTATATATAATCTCCCCCCCCCTCTTTGCCTCGTCCGGCTTTATAAATTTCCCTACTTCTGGAATCAATCGGTATGTCCCAATGTTCACAATTTATTATTTTATTTTTAATTGCGAAATGTACTAGTGTGAGATTCGAACCAGGTCTGAAATTTGAACTTTTGAACTAAATCAAGCACACTAACCACTACACTATTTGAGGGACAGAATATTACTTTTTAAAACCTCTATATATATTTAATCTGTAGTCTTTATATTTTTATATTTCTGCACCACGTTGAGTGCGCCTTGGGTAATCTCGTCTATTCTGTCGTGGTACCTTATAGGCCTTCTCTGTACATTTTTTCTAATAATTGGTAGTTAGACATCTTTTATCTCCAGACTCAGTGTACTTTTGGCGTTTGGTGTTATAACCATATATGCTCTCTCTTTCAGCTTTCTTTTGGTCTGATGGTCCACCTTTTTCCTTTGCCCAGGCATGGTTTGAGCTAGGTATGATTTGTCGGTTTCTCCCAGTCGGATCACTTTCTGATCTTCAGACTGTGCCGTCTGTATTTTTACGTACTAGGATGTCAGAAGTTCCACGATGGCATTCACGCTTAATAACTAGTCTACACTAGTCTATTCACGAACGCACCAACACAATCTACCCTGGCAATAGCAGAAGACAGACTGTTCAGAAACTGACCCTTCTCAGGGCTACCCTGAAGATGACAGTAGATTGACTGCCGAAACGTAAGATTATTCAAATCTAATAAATGATGAAAATAGCCCAAACAACTAGTCAATTAATTTTTTCTATATATGAAAATCACGTTCTCGTCAAATATATAGTAATTAATAGCAAAAGCTGAAAAAGCCCTTTCCTGTCAAAAAAAAATCGTTCTCTGCAAGAAATATTAAGTATAAATATAAATATTTTAATTGAAATAGTTCAAATAAGTCTACAAGCAGATGTTAAATCAATTACAAAAGATTACAAGTCCATATAGGTACTTAATTGAATAATAAATAATACAACAATAATTAAGAAATACTGAAAAAACAAGTCTATCAACGGGAGGAAACGCACAGACGACGTTTCGTTCTAGTTGGAACTTTTCAATGTACGGTATTCCCTCGATGACGGACATTGCTTTTTCATTTCTATACTTTCTGTATATATAGTTAACATTTGGAATTTACTGCAAGTGAGAATTAATGAATATTAAATCACATTCTTACATGTAAATGTCGACTTATTTAATGCGTTCGAAACTACAATCCGACAAACTAGGTTTGTACCAGTATGCAGAACACACCCTTTCGCGAAAACGAACTTCCTGGTGATTAGGTTAATTAAGAATTAAGAAATACTGAAAAAACAAGTCTATCAACGGGAGGAAACGCACAGACGACGTTTCGTTCTAGTTGGAACTTTTCAATGTTCGTTGAAAGGGTCGCGAAAGGGTGTGTTCTGCATACTGGTACAAACCTAGTTTATCGGATTGTAGTTTCGAACGCATTAAATAAGTCGACATTTACATGTAAGAATGTGATTTAAACATTGAAAAGTTCCAACTAGAACGAAACGTCGTCTGTGAGTTTCCTCCCGTTGATAGACTTGTTTTTTCAGTATTTCTTAATTCTTAATTAACCTAATCACCAGGAAGTTCGTTGTCGCGAAAGTGTTAAATTAAATATATTAAAACATTTCTAAACACTAAAATAATAAAAATTTTCTTTAATCAAATGAGTTTTAATGCCTTTAGTTTCCTATTTTTATTGCAGGCTCTGCAAGTATATATCTATATATATATATATATATATATATATATATATATATATATATATATATATCTATATATCTATATATATATATATATATATATATATATATATAGTGTTTATAAGAATTTAATTTTCTTATTTATTTTACTGGCCGTGTCTTAATATTAAAATAATAGACTTTTTTATTGGTTTGGCGACCTTTAATGACTTTTAATGTTTTCTTCTACGACGTCGAAACGTCGAAGAGTCGAAACGTCGTAGAAGAAAACATTAAAGGTCGCTAAACCAATAAAAAAGTCTATTATTTTAATATATATATATATATATATATATATATATATATATATATATATACAGATAGTCCCGTAAAAAAAAACCAACAATCATAATTCTGTTATTCATTGTCGGATTTTATAGAGACAATGTAAATTTAATAACATTAAAAATACCAGAAAATAGTAGTTGATTTATTTATTTTGATTGTCAAACTTTTATCACGATTGTCAACTTTTTTGTTTTAAATGGCAACATATATATTTTAGCAGCTTTGATGGGGTATATATAACAAGTGTTCATTTGAAAAGTCAATCTAGTAGCATGTGATTTACTGAGAACATTTTGAAGTATGTCGTAAATTTAAATTTACTACTTAACCTACGAAGTCGTATATTTTGACAGTTTCATACATACAAATAAATAACAAATAATAGGTATTTATTGAAAACTATAACAAATGTTGAAAATGTCGTCCTTCAAGATGAATGCACTTTAAAATCCTCCGTTCAAAATTTCTGATGATATTCTGCAACATTACTGGATTGTTATTAATTTCCATGCATTTCTGTTCGATTCTCTGTAGCATATCATTCAAATTCAATACAGGTGTTCGAAATATGTTATTTTTTAGATAAGGTCACAAAAAGAAGTCGCAAGGTGTTAAATCGCATGAACGTGCAGGCCAGGCAATTTCAGTATTTCGACTAATTATGCGCTCATCAAAAAATTCTCTTAAATAATCCAAAGATTCTGCAGTACAGTGACAAGGTGCTCCGTCTTGTTGGAAATATGCATTTTGTAGTTCATCATCATGCAACTGATTGACAAATGGTTGTAAAATTTCCGTACGGTACCTTTGAGCAGTTAACGTTCCCTGAAAAAATATTGGTCCAATGATTCGCCTTTGGCTTATCGCTACCCAAACACCAATTTTCTCTGGATATAGCGATTCTTCATTAATTACATGTGGATTTTCACTACTCCAAATTCTTGTATTTTGTGAATTTAGGTATCCCGTTTTATAAAACCATGCTTCATCAGTAAAGATGACTCTTTGCAAAAGTTCTCCATTATTGTTCATATTTACAAATCAATTAAAAAGCTGTAGTCTACGTGGGTAATCAATTTCTAACAATTCTTGTACTGCTGTGACATGGTATGGATAAAGTTGCATATCTTTTTTTAATAACTTGTGAGTTGTACCAACAGAAAGGTTTATTTGTTGACTCAAATGTCGAACAGATGTTTGTGGTTCATTTTCCATTATTTCTTCAACACGATTGACAACTTGAGGTGTACGTTTCTTAACTGCTCCGCTGCCTGATTTTTTTAAGAGACAACCAGTTTCAGAAAAAAGTTTTAAAGTTCTATCCAAAGTATTCTAAAATTGTATATAATCTATTATAAAATGTGGAAACTCAACTTGAAATTCTACCATGCAATCTTGAACTGAATAAACCCATAAACCATCAATTTTATTACCACTTCGAAAATAAGCCTGGACTAAAAAAATTTTATGTTCTAAAGTGAAAGTCATTTTAAAACTGAGAAGCAATTTATTTAAACCAGAATCGACGCACGATTATTTTATACACTAACTGATATTTGTGATTGACATTATCAAATGTCATTTGGATTTACGTTTACGGAACAACAAACACCTACTAATATATTTGCGTCTTATTCTATCAAAATTTCAAAGTAACCTAGATTGACTTTTCAAATGAACATTTGTTATATATAATCTCCCCCCCCCCTCTTTGCCTCGTCCGGCTTTATAAATTTCCCTACTTCTGGAATCAATGGGTATGTCCCAATGTTCACAATTTATTATTTTATTTTTAATTGCGAAATGTACTAGTGTGAGATTCGAACCAGGTCTGAAATTTGAACTTTTGAACTAAATCAAGCACACTAACCACTACACTATTTGAGGGACAGAATATTACTTTTTAAAACCTCTATATAAACTTAATCTGTAGTCTTTATATTTTTATATTTCTGCACCACGTTGAGTGCGCCTTGGGTAATCTCGTCTATTCTGTCGTGGTACCTTATAGGCCTTCTCTGTACATTTTTTCTAATAATTGGTAGTTAGACATCTTTTATCTCCAGGCTCAGTGTACTTATGGCCTTTGGTGTTATGACCATATATGCTCTCTCTTTCAGCTTTCTTTTGGTCTGATGGTACTCCTTTTCCCTTTGCCCAGGCATGTTGAGCTAGGTGTGATTTGTCGGTTTCTCCCAGTCGGATCACTTTCTGATCTTCAGACTGTGCCGTCTGTATTTTTACGTACTAGGATGTCATAAGTTCCACAATGGCATTCACGCTTAATAACTAGTCTACACTAGTCTATTCACGAACGCACCAACACAATCTACCCTGGCAATAGCAGAAGACAGACTGTTCAGAAACTGACCCTTCTCAGGGCTACCCTGAAGATGACAGTAGATTGACTGCCGAAACGTAAGATTATTCAAATCTAATAAATGATGAAAATAGCCCAAACAACTAGTCAATTAATTTTTTCTATATATGAAAATCACGTTCTCGTCAAATATATAGTAATTAATAGCAAAAGCTGAAAAAGCCCTTTCCTGTCAAAAAAAAATCGTTCTCTGCAAGAAATATTAAGTATAAATATAAATATTTTAATTGAAATAGTTCAAATAAGTCTACAAGCAGATGTTAAATCAATTACAAAAGATTACAAGTCCATATAGGTACTTAATTGAATAATAAATAATACAACAATAATTAAGAAATACTGAAAAAACAAGTCTATCAACGGGAGGAAACGCACAGACGACGTTTCGTTCTAGTTGGAACTTTTCAATGTACGGTATTCCCTCGATGACGGACATTGCTTTTTCATTTCTATACTTTCTGTATATATAGTTAACATTTGGAATTTACTGCAAGTGAGAATTAATGAATATTAAATCACATTCTTACATGTAAATGTCGACTTATTTAATGCGTTCGAAACTACAATCCGACAAACTAGGTTTGTACCAGTATGCAGAACACACCCTTTCGCGAAAACGAACTTCCTGGTGATTAGGTTAATTAAGAATTAAGAAATACTGAAAAAACAAGTCTATCAACGGGAGGAAACGCACAGACGACGTTTCGTTCTAGTTGGAACTTTTCAATGTTCGTTGAAAGGGTCGCGAAAGGGTGTGTTCTGCATACTGGTACAAACCTAGTTTATCGGATTGTAGTTTCGAACGCATTAAATAAGTCGACATTTACATGTAAGAATGTGATTTAAACATTGAAAAGTTCCAACTAGAACGAAACGTCGTCTGTGCGTTTCCTCCCGTTGATAGACTTGTTTTTTCAGTATTTCTTAATTCTTAATTAACCTAATCACCAGGAAGTTCGTTGTCGCGAAAGGGTGTGTTCTGCATACTGGTACAAACCTAGTTTGTCGGATTGTAGTTTCGAACGCATTAAATAAGTCGACATTTACATGTAAGAATGTGATTTAATATTCATTAATTCTCACTTGCAGTAAATTCCAAATGTTAAATACAACAATACATAAAATATATTTTTGTATGTAACTTTTTAGGGTAAATTCATATGGTAGGCGTTTATTATTTTAAGTAATATTATCTATTTTATTCTATACACTGTCCGGAAAATATTCGATTTTCAGGAGACGAAGCTAAAGCTGTCGTTGAAATCGGCTTTACGAATTTGATGACACAAAAGAACTTTGATAATACAAACACCTGCTTCTTTGTCCAATCAACTGTATACGGTTTTTTGTGTCAACGATTTATAAATACCCAGATTATCTTCCGCACTATAAGAATGGCATATGTTATATTTAACACAATATATTTTATAAAATGCTTGAAATATCTTCAATATAAATATCATTAAAATCGCCTTTTGTTTAAAGTTTTCTAATAATTAAACAGTTTTAATCAAAACTTATTTTCATATATTTCAATATATCTCTAACACACAATAGTAAGAATAAATTAAAAGTCACTTTTTAATGACATTTATTGGATGAAATATACTTCATATATTTGAACAGGTGCAGTCTTTGGTCAAAATATTAGTGAATTGATGCAAGGATTAAATAAATAAACTGAAAATATAGGTCTATAAATTAGGAGGTATCAAAACTCTTAATTTCCCGCCAAAAACTGTGATAGTGATATCATGCATGTAAATTATTAGAGTATACTACTTATAAAATATATACCAATTGTGTTATTTAAAATAAAAAAAAATTTTAAAAAAATTAGTTTAAACAGATAAATTTGAATACTGTCCTGATTACTAGAGCAGACCAATTTCCGTGCGCGCCATGAGCGCCGGTATGGGAGTGTAATTCGTAATATATTAGAATATGCGATAGAATAGGGACGCAACATGAGCTTGTTACCGATATAAGTATAGAAGTAGAGACACTCATTCTATCAGAAATAATTAAATATACATTTCGTTTTCTGCTATTAAAGTAATATGCATAAACACACGAAAAATAAGAATAGTACATATTATAGCAGTGTTGTATGTACCTATAAATAAAATGGAAAATATATGAAATCAGTGAATGTGTGCACGACAGAGGATTTAAAAAACACTTACCGTTTTAAGCGTCTTCCAAGGATTGAGAAACTGGAGAAACCCGATTGTATATTTTCAACATCAGGTGCGTTTCTAAGGTTATTTCTGAAAAACATGTCCGCCGTGAGGAAAAAATATGTTTATATTCGGAAAACGAGCGTTCTACATCTAGTGATGTTATATTCGCATAATCAAAATACTTTTTTAAGCAACTTAAAGCATCTGTATACATGCCCTCACAAATACGTGTTAAGGTGTCAAAATCTGCATTTCTGTCTAAAACACTTTCAAATTTAATTAGAACACTTTCACTTTTTGCGTCTTCTACAGCACACAGTTGTGCGTGAACATCTTTAACGATTTGCAGTGATTCCTCTAACGACAGCGACGAATTTTCTGATTTTGTTATTGCTTCTTCTAGTCCCAAGTAATTCTCACGAATACTTTGTAAATCCATTTTAATCTGGGCATCTTGAAATTTTTTCTGGTTTGTATTGATAGCTGCACTTTCTTTCGGATCGAATAATAAAACCACGTCCTTAATTTTTTCAAAATGTTCATGATAGTTGCTTACGTATGCTTACACTTACATCCAGTCTAAGCAAGTACCAAACACATACTGAATGCTTTTTATTAGTTCTGATGCAAACAATCATCCTCACACCGGCGCACATGGCGCGCACGGAAATTGTTCTGCTCTACTGATTACCATCCGCATATTTCAGATATGTAGACGAATTTGTTTACATACCGTTTGTTTACAATCGATGAATTTATACATAAGTAAGTTATTAATAGAGTGGACCAATTCGGAGCGAAAGCAGAGGCGTATTTTGTATCGGCACCAGTGTCTCTATCTTTATGTCTTGCGCTATGCACTTGGCGTTGCAAATTTGATTTTGTTAAATGGTTTATATATATTTCTAAATTTCTAAGTTCTGCTTTTCTAATTTACGGTCACAATCCTGGTAATATAAGGCCTTGTAATGTTTCCAAATATTTATCTAAAGCTGGTACACGTCTTTTGTGACTCATTAATTGATAGCGGAGTATAAGATGAAAACAGTTCAAATCTTGGCAATATAAATTATACTTGTTTTTTTTATATTTTCTTTTTTAAAAATTCGTTTTTTCCAAAAACACATCCAATTCATTCAAGTGCAAAAATTCTTCTCTCAAATTGTTTCAATAACTCGCTATGGCAACCCAACAGCTTTTTCTCTTTTTAAGCTCATTGGTCGCTTTAGTTATACATAATTTTCCAAAATATTTGACATTTATACTACAATTTTGATCCTCGATTAAAATTATGAACTTATTGGTTTACAATTAAATTTTCCTTCACACATAACCTTTGACATTACCAAACAATTAACAATAGTATACAAAATTAACTAAATTTACATAGTTCTATAATTTTGGTAAATGTAAGAAAGTCATATACTTTTGTAATTTAATTATAGATTTGACACTCTAAATTAAGAAAACAATACAAATATAATAGACTTCCACCTTCTAAGAAAACCAATAACAGAAATGTAACAAATTAAAACTAGTGTTTTCAATAAGTTTATTAACATTTTTATTATATTTACCTTCTCTCCCTCATAAAAAATAATTTGTGGAAAGAATTGTAATAAATTATTTTTGAATTAATTGTTATAGTTAATCCTCTGTTTATTTTATTTTGTTTATTTAATTTTTTTTTTAAGAAAATAAAAGTAAATTATAAGCCTATAGAATATTTATGTAACATGTGTTGCCTAATCATTATAATATATGTAACGGTTTAAATATTTAAATTTCCGTTATAGTGTAATCATTGTAGTATATTAACATTATTTATATTATTTTGTTTAAGATGAATCTTCTATTTTGTCTTATATTATGTATCAAAGTTTAAAAGCATTTGTATTATTTTGTTATCATTTGAATCAGAACTATCTAGGTAATAAGTATTATTGTAATCAATTATATACAACGTGTCCACTTAAGCATGAGACAAATGGGAAATATTTTTATTTTTGATTGTGTTTATAGAAAAGAAAAGTTCGTGCATCCTAAGAAACTTGATATTTTGTAGTCAGGGTTGCGTTGTATTACTTGGTTAGAGGAAAAATTAAAAAACATTGAAGTTGCCGTAAGAGTACGCTACACTTATTTTTAAAGATATCAAAAATATTCATATAAAAATGTTGTTTCAAATTTCAAAATATGCTCAAATACGAATTGTTATTTAAAATTTCGAAAAAATAAAAATTAAATGATCGAGCAATAATAATAGCAAATACGCAATAGTTTTTAACATCCATCTATGTGACAGTAGTTCTATGGTTGTCATTTGTATTGTTACTTTAATAATAAATTTTATGTATTTTCACGTGAAATCATTTTACATTCGATATCAATTTTTTATCGCTGAAATGCAATAGAATGAAACAAAAATCATTTGCATATAACTTTATGAAAATACATTTTTATATTACAAAATAAATATGAAATTAACAAAAACAACAAATTCAGAAATACAAACAAAAAAAAAAGCTATTCAAAATGATGCCTCTCTCGTTGAATGCATATGTTTGTGCGCCTGTTGAAATCCTCACATGCATGTTGTAACACAATAGGATTATTTCTTAAGAACAGTACCGCATCTCCTATTTTGTTTTTCAATTCTTCTAAATTCTGAAACGGCCTTTCTGAATATACTTTATTCTTTAGCCATCCCCAGATAAAGTAATCCATGGGGTTTAAGTCGGGCGAGCGCGCTGGCCATGGAAAAGGTCCATTTCGTCCCATCCATCTTTCTCCAAATTTTTCATTTAAATAGTCTACAACTATTCGTGCACTATGTGCAGGTGCTCCATCATGCATAAACCAAAGGGTTCTTATAATATTTAGTGGCAATTCGTCTAATTCGTAATCGAGGTATGTTTGTAGAAATTCCAAATATCGTTGTGAATTTAATGACGATTGAAAAAAATACGGACCAAAAATTTTTCTGTTTAAATTCCACACCAAACGTTTACCTTTTGCGAATATTGATTCTTGCAGGGAATTCTAAAATGTGGGTTGTCAGACGACCACCAACGACAATTTTGTGCACACACAACACCATTAGTAGTAAAGGTAGCTTCATCTGTAAACAAAATGCTTTTGAAAAACGTTTTCTGCGTTTCTAATGTACCTTGAATATCCAAAGAAAATTCAAATTCGTTCCTGCAAAGTTTGAATATATCTTGGCTTATAGGGGTGATATCTATTGTTAACCAAAATGTTGCTTACTGATGAATTTTTTAATATCCAAATTGCTTGCAATTTTTCTGACAGAAATTTTGGGATTTTCAATTACACTTTGCATAACACGTAAAGAATTTTCGAAATGTCTCACTTGCATTTCCCTACTTTTTTTGTAACGCATTTCTAAACTACCAGTTGCTTTAAACTGATTTAAAATTCTTGAGACGCTTTGGAAACTAATAAATTTGTTGGGATGTCTTTCATTAAAAATATCAGCTGCATCTCTACATGTTTTGTAGTTATCTCCGCAAATAAGAATTAATTCAGCTCGCTCTTGCATAGTTAAAATTACTTAATTATTAAAGTGACAGCGGATCTGACAATCACATAAAATTGATTACTAAAGTGACAATACAAATGACAACCATAGAACTACTGTCACATAGATAGATGTTAAAAACTATTGCGTATTTGCTATTATTATTGCTCGATAATTTAATTTTTATTTTTTCGAAATTTTAAATAACAATTCGTATTTGAGCATACTTTGAAATTTGAAACAACATTTTTATATGAATATTTTTGATATCTTTAAAAATAAGTGTAGCGTACTCTTACGGCAACTTCAATGTTTTTTAATTTTTCCTCTAACCAAGTAATACAACGCAACCCTGTATACAAAATATCAAGTTTCTTAGGATGCACGAACTTTTCTTTTCTATAAAGTTTTCTGTGAAATCAAAAATTAAAATATTTCCCATTTGTCTCATACTTAAGTGGACACGTTGTATATAAACCATTTAACAAAATCAAATTTGCAACGCCACGTGCATAGCGCAAGACATAAAGATAGAGACACTGGTGCCGATACAAAATACGCCTCTGTTTTCGCTCCGAATTGGTCCACTCTAGTTATAAATATGCGATATCTACGATTTAGTGAGGTTCATCGAACTACCGATACAACAGTTGAGTATTTCATGCGGTCCCAAAACGGTTTTACTAAATAATTTAAAATTAAAAATAAAATTACACAGTGGACGTTTTTGGTTATTTTTTTTTTAAATAAAATATTAATTAACATGTTTAATCTGAAATTAAATTCTCTTACACTTATTCAGAATTACACTATAATAACAGATTCTTAAAAAATATATGGGATTTAAGTTTTATACTAGCTCATTTGGAAAGTCTTTCTTTGAAAACTGTGGTTAAGTAAAAACTTTAAAAAAGGTATATAACCCTTTACCACAATTACTAATCGTATCCTAAATACGTATTTCGACAACTAAGTTGTCACCATCAGTAGGTAACATAGTGTATACGTGGACGCCGTGTAGAGTTGCTGCGTTTTATATGTGTTAGCTTTACTGTGCTCCATGTGCGACACTTTGATTAGTGGTACTACCTATTGATGATGACAACTTAGTTGTCGAAATACGTATTTAGGATACGATTAGTCATTGTGGTAAGGGGTTATATACCTTTTTTTAAGTTTTTAGCTCATTTGGAATAAAAGATATGGAACAAAATATTGTCTAACTTTGTCAATCGGGTTATATGCTTTACTAAGATTCAATTAATCTAACCAACGTTCGTAAGTATTTACTTATTATTTACACTCTAGGAAATAATCGATTTATAAAATATTAATTTAAAGCACTTTAAAGGAATACAAAGTTACATACACAGTTGCTAAACAAACTTGTTACCTCAAAAAAATTTCTTCCGATAAAATATTTTATTTGCGTTAAAGTTCCGAGACGTACTTCTGACTCGTAATTCACGCAATATTACTTTCCATTGTAATATCTAATAGTCAACAGAGGGAGGTCGTCGTCGTCATCGTCTTGTTTAAGTTTCGTCCCGCGCCTGAAACTCGTCTAACTTTATTACGATAACTTTAATGAATACATTTAAGCTGATATATGATAAGTTTACACAGCCGGAATGTTATCTACCTCGGATAGTTGTGCAGGCTCAGAGTTAGGCCAGACATGTTAGCAACATTATCAGAACTGTCTCGACGACTATGGAAATTTTGAATGGCTGTCATTTGACAATACTATGTGTACATAGTATTTTGGTAAACAAAGAAAATGCCAATGCGATATCTTTACATCCACGACCTTATATGTATTTGGGAAGGTAGATATTTACTATCTTAAAATGAAAAAAATCTCGTTTTTATTTGTACATATGTAATTCTATTATAATTGTTTTGGTACATTCTAAAAAATTCATAAGTATAATTTGTAGCAACAAAAAATTAGGTTGACAATTAAGTAATTACTGATTTAAATGATAGATGGCGTTAGTTAAATTTTTATACTATATTATTTTCACAATCAAACCAGTCAGACAAAGAAGTTTATCACATCCATAACTAAAAATCTCGAATATTATTATAACTAAAGACCAAATTATATGAAAAGAAAAATTGAAATATATGCATCGATTTTTCAGGAAATATGCATAAACATCGGCCATATATGCATAAAAGGTTGCGAAAATATCTAAAAATTTTAATATAATTGATTGAGGTCTCGCTAGGCACTTGGTGAAACATATTAAATGATAAAGGTATAGAAAATAAACACTTGGTTATTTGTTTCACTGCAATTTTATTTACAAAATACGGACAAATTTGTTTCGAACTTCACAGTTCATTCTCAACTGAACAAGAAAGGTTTACTTAAAATATGAATAGATAATTTGAAAAGTGGGAGTAACACTGTGAAACATAAACGTGAGTTATGTATTATGGGGGTTTTCCTAGTAATTAACGAGAAACAGCCTTAATAATAGGGGAGATTACAAACTCTGTTTGTTCATTTACTATATTTAATGATTTGTTTATTGCTTTAGATATTTCCATTATTTCCAAAAAGTCTAATCGTTTACTTTTATTTGCAGAGTGTAAAATTTCAAAATTATTTATTGATACCATGTGTTCTTCATTTATACAATGCTCGGATATACCTGAACATTTCTTGGAATATAAAATTGCTTTCCTATGTTCTTCTATTCGTGTGCGAAAACATCTTCCAGTTTGACCTATGTAGAAAGCGTCACAGTCTAAACAATTTAATTTATACACGCCACATTTATCTGCTTTTTGAATTGTATCCTTATTATTTGTCCAAAGTTTACCTAAATTTAATTTATTGACTATTATAGTTTTTATGCCTAAATTAACTAATCTATTATTAATTTTATTCGTGGTCTTTCCTATGTAATTAATTAAACGAAAATTACTTGGTTCTAATTGGGGGGCTGCATACAAGAATTTATTAATCTGTTTATGTTTTTTCTTTGAAATTAATCTATTAATAATATCAGGACTGTATCCGTTGTTTACGGCTAGACATTTCAAGACTGCAACTTCTTTATCAAAATTTGGTTTTGATAGGGGAACGGAGAGTAATCTATGTATGAAACTGTTGAAAGAAGAAAACTTAATGCTATCGGGTTGTTTGCTATCTGCAGATATGAGGGTGTCAGTGTATGTGTGTTTTCTGTAAATACTATAATCTAATTTGCCATTTGATTTTGTTAATGTAAGGTCCAAAAAATTTAAACTGTTGTCTAATTCTTTTTCTATGGTGAATTGTATTTTTTGATTGATTTCATTTAAACGATTGAAGAATAAGTCTAATTGCCTGTCAGTACCGGTCCACACACATAACACATCATCCACATATCTAAACCAACTGTGTATACAATTAACAACTGGGATTTTAGAACAAAACAAATCTTCTTCAAATTTTGACATAAATATTTCTGCTAATAAACATGACATGGGAGAACCCATAGCTAAACCGTCTTTTTGTTTGTAGTATACATTATTAAATTTAAAATAATTTTGTTGTATGCAAATGTTCAAGATATTTCGTAATTCTATTTTACTGTCGCCTGTCAACGTACTATTTGCTATTAAATCATTTAAAATAACGTTCAACTCATTGATAGGGATAGAAGTAAACATCGAAGGATTCCTTCGATGTTTGCAGTGTTTATTTTCTATACCTTTAAAAATTTTACCTAAAATAAATAAAAGCAGAAATTTAAACATGAACTTTATTGCACAAAAATTTTTGCAACATATTTCTAAAACAATTTATAATTAAATTTAATTGAATCGGCCGATACTTGCTGGAAATCCATAATATGTAAATGGGATTTAAGTAAAACACTTATACTAATTTCCAGTATATATTACACTTTATTATATGTATTAATAAATTGACGACATGTTTCGTTACGATGTAGCTTCTTCAGATCTTATATTACTACTAGTAGTAATATAAGTAATATATTAACCAATTAAGTCACGATAAACCTTGGTTCAAGCTAATTAGAAACGCATTATAAGGTGACAATGTTAATGATTCGGATGTCAATTATTGAAAGTAGATGTCAGTTTTGAAAGCAAATGTCAGTTTTGAAAGCATATGCCAGTTTTTTTAAAGCAGTTGTCAGTTTTGAAAACAGATGTCAGTTATTAAAAGCAGATGTCAGTTTTGAACCAAGGCCTATCGTGACTTAATTGGATACAGCGACGGTCCGTCAAACCGTAGACTTGGGTTCAAGTCCCAACGTAGACAAAATTTTTCAATTAAAATTTCTTAATATACATATAGCTATGAAGTAATAATTAGCAATTTCAAACTTTCAACATTTGCTTTCCAAAAAAAATCTGACATCTGCTTTCAAAACTGACATCTGCTTTCAAAACTGACGTCTACTGTCAATAACTGACATCTGAATCAATAACATTGTCACCTTATAATGCGTATCTAATTAGCTTGAACCAAGGTCTATCGTGGCTTAATTGGTTAAAGCGACGGTCCGGCAAACCGTAGACTTGGGTGTGGACAAAATTTTTCAATTAAAATTTTGTATGACTTGCGTTGCAATTTGTAGACAGCAATGTTTACATTTACTTCACAATTACATACTAATTTGACAATATTTATAAATATTTCATATAAAAGCCGAAAAACTCCAATAATTTATTAATTGATATATATATATATATATATATATATATATATATATATAACTATTACTTAATAAGTTATAACAAGCGCTTTGAATTATTACACGCAAATTTTATAAGAAAAATCTTTTTATTTTTGTATTTAAAATTGCGATTAAATGCGAAGAAGGACGAAGAAATGTTATACACGTAGCGGACTGATTGCACACGGTATTTTCACAGGTGAACGGGTAAAAACAGAAACGCGAACTTTACTATGATGAGTGCCAACAAAGTGTAGATTTTACACGCATTGTCGAGCAACTAAAGGGTTTCCCGTAGGCAATGTAGCGATTAACGATTGCCACCGACATCACCTCGACATCTACACAACAACGATCCAAATCACCTTTTGCCCTTTGACTAGTGTACACTCCTGTAATATCCGAACTTGTTATGGCGGACATAATGTAAGAGTTATAATTTTAATGTTTTGTTATTAATTTTATTCTAAATTGGGCTTGGATATTATTGGGAGCCGTATTTATAGATTATATTTAATGACCCCATTCAAAATTATGTCTGTTAATATAATCACAAATCGAGGAAATATATTAGTATAAATTATGTCTGTCCGCCGTTGCTATTATCTTACAAATCTTTTTCAAGGTAATTCGATTGATTAAATATATCCGACAAGCGAGTTTCGACTTTTGCTATTACCATAAAATATCGTGTTTGGTAATTTGTGAGGTTTTTTATTACGAAAACAATATGGAAGATAACAAGTGTTCATTTGAAAAGTCAATCTAGTAGCATTTGATTTACTGAGAACATTTTGAAGTATGTCGTAAATTAAAATTTACTACTTAACCTACGAAGTCGTATATTTTGACAGAAGACAAAGATAAAATAGACAAAGAATCAAACTCTGGTGTACATAAGTTAACATGCGAAGATTGTAATAAGGTATACATAGGACAAACGGGGAGGACATTCAAAATTAGGATGAAAGAACACGAGAGAAGCCATAAAGAAAAGAAAATAGATTCAACTTTCGCAAGTCATTGCATATATATATATATCAATCATAGATTTAATATAGATTTCAAAATTTTACACATTCAAGAAAAAAGTAAAAAACTTAACCTGTTAGAAAACTTAGAAATTAATAGATACAATAGTTTAGGATTAGGTTTAAATGACCAACTAGATTTAAACAACTCCCCTCTACTAAATTTAAGATTGTAAAAATTTTCCACCACCATTTCCCCAATAATTTTCACATAAATATTCAAACTTGTATTGTAAATATTCAGTATTTCATCCACCTGATGAAGCCATTGTATGGCGAAACAATATTGTAGAGGTATTTACAATAAAAGAATTTTTGAAACTAGGAGTTTAATTACTTATTTCTTAGCGTTAACTATTTTAAACACAGTTTTACTGATCTAGTTTATTCTGTAAAAGTGAATTTAATGATGCCAACTCAGTTGTGGAAATACGTATCTAGGATTTAAACCCTATAATTGGGTAAGGTAACCTTCAACACAAAAATGTAAAAAAATGTAGTTATAAAATGTCTTTCGAGATGTAAATATTATTCTTTTAATCAAGAATACGTTTTTTATTCATTCATTTCATAATTAACTACTTCATATTCAGTTTCCTAGAATAATTCCTTAACTTATAATATTATTATTGTAATTTCAAGAAATGTACATTTGACAGAAACAGCACATTAAATACAGAAGTAACTTTTTATTTGAACTCTTCATTAAATATTCATGTTACGTACAATAGTTCCTAATAAATTAAAAGGAAATTTATGCGATACCGGTCTTGACGAAAATGACTAATGTGCAAAGTTTAATTAATTAAAATGAAAATATGAGAGTGCTTTATACGCCTCAAGAAATGCACAAAAGAGCTTAGTGGAAATGAAATAACAGCATTCTTAATATAGCCTCGCGGAGTATTTCATTTTAATATGAGAAAATTTAAAACATGTCCTTGCTGCTAAGATACCACTAGGGTGGATTGTCAGGTTGTGACGGCAACGCACAGGAAAAAAGGTCAAAGGTGTAACTTGTTGATCAAACAGGGAATGTTACGTTTAAAAATTGAAGCCTTTCCTTTGGCATTTTTGTATGTGTCCTCTCAAATAAAAACTTAATCGGACATAATTAACACTACAAAGCCTTAAAGGAACATATCCTTTAGGTTCGGTTCATATAAGTATCCATTAAATTAATGAAAAATTAGGGGCTTTTTATGAAAATAACATTACATTTTGAGAGAGAAGAAATCTAGGACAGGAGGGTTACTGTTTATGTATCCGGAATAACAAATGAAAGGCAAATACGAGGAAATATCAGAAAATAACTAGTGACCGGTATTTATTTAGGAAACTTCACTCTCCATTCTGTGCAATACACTTGTCCCATCGTAATGTCCACTTGTCATAAACATCTGAGAAACTATTTTTTGAGAGTCTATTTAGTACACTCAGGTCTCGTTTTATGCGATAGATGCGTTCCAAAAAAAAGCGGATAAATTGAATTCGCATAAAACGATACTCTAGCTTCATATAAAAACTAATGATTCGTTCCAAAATTCTGAAAAACCGCATAAATTTAAATTTTAATTAAAAAATCAAAACAAAATCGCATAAAAAAATCAACAAAAATATATTTATTTCAGTTACTTAAACAATAAAAACAAAACATGTTCAAAAAAAAATAAACAAAAATATAATATTAATCATTAATTACAGAAAAAAACAGAAAATGATCCAAAAAATAAGCTAAAACATTTTTTAAGGAAATTCTGTAAATATGTATGGTTAATCTGAATCACTGAATAATTGTCTGCATCGTTTTGGAATTGGTTCAACGTCACTTTCATCACTAGATGATTTTAATCATATTGTCATCATATGGTAAAATATCATTTTCATCACTAGAATTTATCTCGTGAATAGGGGACGAGATCAAAGAATTTTTAGGGGCTTCAAATGTTTCTTTTCTTGCAAAATAATTTGTCATCAAACTTTGCGATTTTGAATTTTTAAGTTGCTTATGCAACTCTTGATATCCGGAAAACAGATCAGTCAGTCCGCGTTGAATCTTTAACGCTCTTTCCGTATCTGGATCCATATTAAGAATTTGATTTTGTAAAGCATTAACTGTGCTGAGGATATCACCAATTTTTTTTGAAGTGAAGTGCTTAACAATTTCTTCAGAATCACTGTCTTCACTATCCACGTTTTTCTCAGTTCCAATAACTAAACTAATAACGTCGTTATCGGTTAATGGTTCTTCAGCTAAAAGTTCTTCTAAATCATCGTGGTTTAGCGAGTCAAATCCATCTCCTCCAATTTGATGAGCTAAATCTATAATTTCATTAGTCAGTGTCGATATTTCCCCACCAGTACTTCTACCAACACAATCTGGCCATCCAGCATGCATTTAATGTTTGCGGTCGCAGTTTAGAGATCGCTGATGCTGCCAGAATAATGCAATCCAAAATTGTAAATTTTTTCCAAACTTCATTTAACGTAAGTGATTCATTTTCAAGTTTGTTTAAAATGAATTGATAAGTGCTTTTTATGTAGTATTTTTTAAAAGTGGAAATTATTCCTTGATCTAAAGGCTGAAGAATGCTAGTTGTGTTGGGTGGAAAAAATTCGACTTTAATGTTTGGATGTTCCAAATGATGATGGCCGGGTGCATTGTCTACAATCAGCAAAACTTTAAATTCAAGACCTTTTTTCTTCATATAAGATTCAACTTCTGGTACAAAGCGTTTTTGAAACCATTCAGTAAACACTGAAGTTGTCACCCATGCTTTAGAATTTGCCATCCAATGAACTGGCAAACGAGTCAAATCCTTACCTTTAAGAGCTCGTGGCTTTAAAAACCTATTTACTACTAGCGGCTTTAACATTTTATCTCCTGAAGCATTACTGCATAGTAAAAACGTTAATCTTTCCTTGCAAGCTTTAAATCCACTGGCTCGTTTTTCTGATTTCGCAATGTAGGTTCGACTTGGCATCTTTTTCCAAAACAGACCAGTTTCATCAGCATTAAATACCTGATCTGGGCAATATCCTCCATCTTCAATAATTTTTTTAAATTTTTCTGGGTAAGCTGCGCAAGCGCTCTCATTTTCTGAAGCTGCCTCACCTCTAATTTGAATGTTATGGAGGTTATTTCTTTTAATAAATCTTGTCATCCATCCTTTACTTGCTGTAAAATCCTTTGGCCTAGAAATTGACGGTTAAGAATCTTTAATTGTCTCATAAAATGTTAAAGCTTTTTCTGTGATCATGTATCCGCTAACAGGAATTTTCTTTTTCGTTAAGTCTTCAATCCATATAACGAGAGCTTTTTCCACTTTTTCAATTAACGTGTCTCTTGAGTAAGAAGAATATTTAGTGCTTAGTTTTGTGCCTGAAATTACGGATTTTCTTATTGAAATCTCATTTTTTTTAATAGCTCGAATTGTTGATTCCCCTAGTTTATATTCCTTTCCAAGTGCGGTATATTTTGCTCCTTTTGAAATGCGATCTAAAATTTCAATTTTTGTTTCCAGGGATATCGTTTGTCTCTTTTTTTTATTTTTTTCCATTGTTATATCCTAAATGATAAACAAACATTCAGCAAATAAAAAAGCCACCAAAATTTATGATTTTTACACTTACTTTTTCCCAAAGTGAAATGTTTATTGAGGTTTAAAACTGATTTCAATTTAAATGTTAAAGCACTCGAATCACTCACTCACTGCACCGTAATTAAACAAATGAACCAGCTAATAAAAAGGGCAATTCCCACAACACACATGCGTATCTTCTATGCACAGAAAAAACACTGCACCGTAATTAAAAAAAAACATCAGTTATTAAGAAGGGAAATCCCCAGTTTGTTCTTTCAATAATAACATACACACACAACACTCATACATACGTATCGCCTATGCATAGAAAAAACACAAAATATAACGATTATATCAGTGATGCAAACTTGGTTTAATTTAAAAACGGTAAAAAAGCTTAAAAAAACATCTAAAATTTCAAAATCTGTTAAAATTCTAAAAAAAAATCGTTAATTTAAAAATCGCATAAATTTGAATTCGCATTAAAAAAATCCGCATAAAACGAGACCTGAGTGTATACTATTGAGTTTCTAAATTCGACTAAAATTTTCGACCTCTCAATTCTGTTTTGACTTCAGGAAACAAATGGAAGTCACATAGAGTAATGTCAGGTGAGTAGACAAGATGAGCCATAATTTCCACCACCAATTCTTCAAGTGTTCGCTAACAAATAGCTAATTTGTGGGTCGGAGCATTGTCGTAATGCAGGATCTTACCGATGTCTTGATAAAGTGTCCGTTTCTTCCTTAATTTTGCCTTTAGAGTTCCTCGAAGGAAATGGTCTTTCAAATTGAGCGCTTTTTTTAAAAATAAATAGAAACCATAATTTGCATTGATTTTCAAAAACTTTTATTGGTAATTGCCTAGTATCACTTGTGACATTTATACACGAAAAATAATTTCTGACAAGTGACCATCTCTTGTTGCTTCACAGCTGTTTTTTTGTTGAAATTTTCTATTTCATTTCGACATAATTGAGGGGCTCTATTTCACCAATGACACGAATAACTGCATCCTTTAGTTCAGGAATCGATTGTGGTTTGTTCCTATAGACCTGGCTTTTTATGTAACTCCAAAGAAAATAAATAGTCCAACGGTATTAGATCACATGATCTTGATGGCCAATTAACGTCACCATTTCCTGAAATAATTCTTCCAAGTAATTTTTTTCTGTATGGTATTGTCTGTTTTAAATTATATATGTTCGTTATGAAGTTTTTTAGAAATTTTTCCTAAGTAAGTGATTGGATTGTAGGAATTAGTTATTGGGTAAACTAAAGAAAAGTTTTTAGATTTTTGTTGACTATTCAGAATGTTATTGATAATATTTATAGAGTAACTATTGTTTAATGCTATTGTGTATATCCTCTTTAGTTCGAGGTCAAAATTACTTTTACTCATAGGTACGTTAATTAATATATACACCATTGATTGGTATGCTGATAATTTTTGTGTTAGCGTGTGTTATGGTGTCTGTATATGTTGGTTTATGGTATATAGCTAACTCGTGTTTATTGGTTTCGTGTGTTATGGTTAAGTCCAGAAAATCAATGAATTATTTATTTTTGTTTCTATTATAAATGTTATTTTCGGGTGAATAGTGTTGATATAATTATGTAAAGTTGTTAATTGTCTATCTGAAACATTAAAGCAAATTAATATTCGTCAACATACCTAACCCAATAGACACAATTACTAAACAAAGGATGTATACTTATAATAATATCTATATTGTTCATGAAAATTTCTAATAAGGGACTTAGTGCGTTCCCCATTGCCTAGACCTTCTGTTTGTTTATAAAATTCCTTTTTGAATTGAAAATATCTTTTATCCAGACACGTTTCTAAAAAGCTGTAAAATTTCGGTCTTTGTGAGAGTGTTCGTGTTGAGAAAAAATGTTTCCACCAACTTTTTTCTCAATAATTTGTACATAAATATTCAAACCTGTATTTTAAATATTCAGTGTTTCATCCACCTGATAAAGCCATTGCATGGCGAAACAATTTGTAGTGGATTTACAATAAAAATTTTTAAGCTAGATGTCATTTCTATTACCGTCTATTTTATAGCAGTTTACCGCCTTGCGATCTCTTTGAAAACGCCAAGTAAAGCTAAACCATTTCTTTTATAAGAAAAGTAATTCTGCATTCACTTTCAACGAGAAAACATATCTCACATAAACATTGTTTCTGTATATATAAGATTATTTATGTAAATAAAATAATTAAAAGTACATAAGTGTTTTTATTGTTGTATATTTGTTGTATAGGTATCTTATTGTCATATGTTTATAGATTAGTTGCTAACCAAACCAGGCGTAGAGTTTTTCCGGTTTGACCCGTAATATATTTCGCCATTTTTGTAGTGTTAAATCCACTACAAAAATTTAAGCTAGAAGTTTAGTACTTATTTCTTATCATTATAACTAGAGTAGACCAATTTCTGTGCGCGCCATAAGCGCCGGTATGGGAGTGTAATTCGTAATATATTAGAATATGCGATAGAATAGGGACGCAACATGAGCTTGTTACCGATATAAGTATAGAAGTAGAGACATTTACTGTATCAGAAATAATTAAATATACATTTGGTTTTCTGCTATTAAAGTAATATGCATAAACACACGAAAAATAGAGAGAATAGTACATATAATAGCAGCATTGTATGTACCTATAAATAAAATGGAAAATGTATGAAATCAGTGATTGTGTGCACGACAGCGGATTTAAAAAAACACTTCCCGTTTTAAGCGTCTTCCAGGGACTGACAAACTGGAGAAACTCGTTTGTATATTCTCAAGATCAGGTGCGTTTCTAAGGTTATTTATGAAAAACATGTCCGCCGTGAGGAAAAAATATGTTTATATTCGGAAAACGAGCTTTCCACATTTAGTGATGTTATATTCGCATAATCAAAATACTTTTTTAAGCAACTTATCTAAGCAACGCTTATTTAAGCAACGCATCTGTAGACGTGCCCTCACAAATACGTGTTAAGGTGTCAAAATCTGCATTTCTGTCTAAAACACTTTCAAATTTAATCAGAACACTTTCACTTTTTGCGTCTTCTACAGCACACAATTGTGCGTGAACATCTTTAACGATTTGCAGTGATTCCTCTAACGACAGCGACGAATTTTCTAATTTTGTTATTGCTTCTTCTAGTCCCAAGTAATTCTCACGAATACTTTGTAAATCCATTTTAATCTGGGCATCTTGAAATTTTTTCTGGCTTGTATTGATAGCTGTACTTTCTTTAGGATCGAATGATAAAACCACGTCCTTAATTTTTTCAAAATGTTCATGATAGTAAAACCCCGCCCGTAACCATGTACGTACCATGTACCCCAACGTGTCAGAATCGGCTGTGGTGGCTCAGGGATATGGGGACACAATTCGTGAAATTTACGAATACGTTTTGGAGATTTCAGGAATACTGCCTTCGTACTAGATATTAAAGCATCTACCCCTGGATAACATCTACGAACCTGAGCATGGAGTTTACAAGTAATATGTAACAAGTTAGGACAATATTTTCTAAGAAACCGGCCTACAGAACACATGGTTGCGGCACCATCGGTCATAAACATTAATACTTGGTCTTTCGAAAGTTTAAATTTTTCCAAAGTATCTAATAGCACCTCTGAAATTTTTTCGGCGTTACATTGTTCTAGTCGTCTGGATGCTAATAAAATTGAAGACGTTGGTTGATGTGGTTCCATATTACGCGCCATCACATTAACTACAGATTGTTTTTTGCTGTCAGTTGTTTCGTCCACACATAACCACAGTTTTTTATTTTTCAGTTCGGCTTTGATTTTATTTTCAACCTGTTTACGCACCGATGGTAAATTCCTTCGTAACGTTGTCGTACTCGGTAATGATGTTGATTCGCGTATTTATTCCAAAATGAAATAAATGAATCATTACTTAAGAAGGTAAACGGCAGTATACACACAATCATAGTTACACATAGTTCATGTATAAACTGTTGTCGATTAATTTTGTTATTATTGTGCTTCGAACTGCTTACGTGTTCTTTACAATGTGTTTTTGACCAACACATTAGATATGTATTGCACACTAAACATTTAATTTTTGAGCCATCGTATATTAAGTCCGGGAAATCCATAATAAACTTATTCACTTCGTCTGACAACGGTCGTTTTCTCGATTTATGTGTCGACGACATTTTATTACGTATGCTTACACTTACATGCAGTCTAAGCACGTACCAAACACATACTGAATGCTTTTTATTAGTTCTGATGCAATACAATCATCCTCACATCGGCGCACATGGCGCGCACGGAAATTGGTCTGCTCTAATTATAGCGATTAGTATTCCGATGAAGATATTTAGAAATATTTGTACATTTTACTAAGAATTTCCTTGGATCAGTCAATAATAACGAGTGCATCAGATAATTTCTCCGGTTAAAATAAAAATATTCAAATATTTATCTCAATTTCTATTATTCTATTATTTCGGACCACACAGTGTGCAATTTTGCCTATTCGTTCGTAAATATTGAATTCATGAAATTCTACGAACCCATTTAATTCCCACAAGAACACAGCTACCTTTCAACCAACAGTAAATTACTAACACCGCAACAATGAATCCCTGCTTGTTTACTTTCCAAACAAATGTAGGATTCCAGGACATTTAAGCATGAATTAAAGACCTAGCTGATGCGGCGAGTCCCTGCGACCATCAATTATTCTTTCTTTGTTGGCGGCGTTTACAAACCCCCGTCTGCTCTCCTGTTTGTCTCAAATTGAACCGTAAACTGTAAAAACCGTGCTTTTTGAAATCAGTTTTGAGTGGGTGTGTACAGTGGGGGGACATTAATTTCGTTATACTAGAACCGAGACATTGTTTTTGCAACAGATGAAATACTGTTTCTGTGATATACAAATTCACAAGCAAGGTAAGTGCAGATATCGGGTGTTCCAGACAATGTTTGTAATAATTTACGAGGGGGATTGATATAAGTCTCTAACAACGCCATTGTGATGAGTAGTGGGGATAGAAACAAGTTCTAACCTACAAACAGTAATTTCGAGTATCTTGTGTTAACATGAAAAGTTTCATTTTCCTGTGTACCATCGTTGAGTAACAGAGTCATTTATCAGGAGTTCGACGCCTGAGACGCGTACCAAACAGCGATCCGTGATAGAATTTCTAACGCTGATAATTTGCGTGCCCATTGAAACTATCATTATGACTAGAGCTGAGGATGTTTGCGGTATAACCATGGTTATATCATGTAACTATAGTAATTTACTATGGTTACATGATATAACCATGGTTATACCGCAAACATCCTCAGCTCTAATTATGACCCCTCAACAAATAAATAGGTCTATAGTTAGTTACAAGGTGTGTGGATCCCGATTTGAAAACCGGAATTACTTTCGCAACTTTTAAGGCACTAATAAATAGAGATGGCAAAGACACACAAGCCAGCGGCGTACGCACGCAATTTTGAATTTACTTTAAATTATAAGAATAAAATTATAAAACGTGCACAAGCACTTACCGTATTATGAATCATCAGTGAATTCATTTTCTGGATAAGATTTTTCAAATACAGGGAAAGCTCCCTTAACGGGCAGCTCTAATAAGCGACAATCTCCCTTAAACGCCCAAATTGTTCGGAACCGATTTTCGCCCTATCTTTTAATACATAAGACACCTTCCCATAAGCGAGCGCTCCTATAAACAGGCGCGGGCAACATTTTTTTTAACCAAAGCCAGAAAATATCTCCCATAAGCGACCACGAAGCTCCAACAACCGGGCGAATTGAGATTTTAACACGCATTACACATTTCTAGACGCATTTCTGGTGAAGCAGCTGATGTAAACCAAGAGACAGTTGATGCATTCATAGAAAAATTTCCTTCACTATTACTCGGATACCAATGCGAAGACATTTACAACGCCGACAACAGTGGCCTTTTTTTCGCGCGCTTCCCAATAAGAGCCTTTCCTTAAAATCTGAAAAGTGTGTAGGTGGGAAATTGGGCAAAGAAAGACTTACAGTGTTGTTTTGTGAAAGTATGACAGGGCAGAAAGAAAAACTACTAGTGATTGGAAAATCGGCCCTTCCTAGAGCACTGAAAAACATAAGCATTAAGGATTTACCTGTTAAGTGGATGTCAAACCGGAAAGCCTGGATGACAGGCGATATAATGGGTGAATGGTTAATCGAGCTTGATCGAAAAATGGGAATTGAAAAGAGAAAAATTTTACTGTTTTTAGATAACGCTGCTTCACATCCTCGAGAATTACACCTCAAAAATGTGAAATTAATTTTTTTGCCTCCCAATACAACCTCTGTTTGCCAGCCACTAGACCAAGGCATCATTCAGAATTTCAAGCTTTATTACCGCAACCAGATTATACAACATATTTTATCAAACATAGATTCTTCTAAATCATCATCTGAATTATCAAAAAAAATTAATATTTTAGAGGCATTATATTTTATCAAAACGGCATGGGAAAAGGTCACTCCATCAACAATACAAAATTGTTTCAGAAAGGCTGGGTTCAGAAAAACGGATGCGACGGTTCCTCAGTTTGACTCTGAGGATGAGGATGACTTACCGTTGTCTGTTTTTGCGACAATGGAGATGATGAGGAGAGCTGCAGAAGATTTAAATATTACCAGTGACCAGAACTTAGACGAATTTATAAAAATTGATAATAAGACACCAACAGAAGATGATGATTTTGAAAACCAGAGTACTACATCCAGTCAAGTTAGTGAAGCGAACGAGACCGATGACGAAATAGAAGACGTTCAAGAACAAAAAGAAGAAGAAAATAAAATAAAGTGCTTTGATGAAGCTTTAAATTGCATCAGGGAACTGAAAAAGTTTTCTACAGATGACTATGTGGCTTTTGAACATATCAAAAATCTGGAATGTCATTTTCAGAAGTGCCGTATGGAAGAACAGCAAAGGAAAATGACGCAGTCATCCATTTTAAGATATTTTCCAGCTGTTCCTAAATAACTTGTTTGTGTCTATGTCATTACATATTAACAAATTATTATAAAAACACACTTGGCTATTTCACAATTTTTTATTAGATCTATGTCTAACATTACATATTATGTACATACATATATGTACCTATATAGTACATGTTACATGTTACATTATACGAGTTCTGTTTGATTTCTCAGAGTTTTCTTTTAAGCGGGCACCTCCCATAAGCGGGCAAAAATCCTGGAACCGTGACTGCCCGCTTATGAGAGCTTTCACTGTATTCCATTCATCAGATATGTCGTTTCATCCACGCACAACCACAGTTTTTTATCTTTCAATTTCGATTTAATTCTTTTTTCAATATCTTTTCGAGCAGAAGATAGAAACTTGCGTGTTACCCGACTTGGCAATTCGTACTTTGCATATTTATTCCAAAAGGAGATAAATGCATAGCTGTTTAGTACAGCAAACGGTATATTACATGCAATAAGAGTTAAACATAAATCAAAATAAAATTTATGTTTTTCTGACACACCTCTCTTTTCGTTGCCATGGGTTATGCTGTTTACGTGTATTTCGCAATCTCTTCTCCTACGACACATCAAAAATCTATTGCTCACTGTGCATTTTGTTCTTCATCCATTGTATTTTATATCCGGAAGATTGTCATTGAATTTACGCACTGTATTACACATTGGACGGTTAAGCGAGCTCACTGATCGCGGCATATTTATATACAAGACGACTGCATACTAATTTGCAATTCAAGGTTCCTTTCGTTCGCACGGCTAGCTGCCGATATCAAACCCGATAACGTCCGCAATATATCCGGTTATTTATGTGGCATCAATATGCCATCTCTACTAATGAATGAACCTTTACTGAAACAGTTATTCATTATATCCGCCAGTATAACTTATACGTATGCGTATATACAAATAATAAAATTTTTGATTAAGTGTAAGAAGATAAATTATTTTAAAATAATTTCAGTAAATCCGTTTGTAACACACGTCTACACATATATCATTCCAATCTTCCACATGGTTTCATTCTAGGGAATATATACATATATCTTCTTTCCAATGTTCTTTATTATTTCTGTATTATTTATTTTTTTGTTTTTCCGCATATGTGGTATTTGTTTTAGGAAATGTGATATATTTTTTTCCAGTAATCATAAAATATTTTACTTTCGAAAATTCCCTTTCATGTTTTTCCCTTTGTTAAGAGGCAGTTTCTTTTTTTTCTAATAACGTCGTGAATATTTTTTTTTACTTTCTCGTTTTAGGTACAAGCACCGTCAAAATAAATTAATTAGAAAGTATCGCGGACAATTTTTTGTTTACCTACAATAGACGTTTGGCAATATTTGATTGTATTAATCTTCAACGGAAATCCTCCGTTTGATCTAAATACAAGTGATGTTGTTCGACAAATTATCATAGATATTTATATATCAAGTCAGTAAAGTGATTCTTTATTAAACGAGCCTGAGATTATGACAGTAACAGGCGAGTTCGATAAAGACACTTTACTGACGTGGTGTATAATTATCCATAGTCAAGATATACCTAATTGTATTTCGCCGAAAGAAATCGATTGGTACCATCCGCAACGCTCTAGTTTCAAAATTTAGGTTCCAAACTTGGGGTCTTATGTGACTTATACCATGTGTGTCCTAACCTCCAGTGCATTTTCGTGAAAAACCCTGACAGATGTCAGTTATAGTCTATATGTGAGGATTATATATAAAAACCCGCATCAAAACAATTTTTCACTTAAGTATTATGTGTTCATTTCACCTTGGATACGGTTACCATAAACGCAGTCATAATTCCCGTGGGCGTAATAAACGGACAATATGGCCCATAACGCCCGGTAATTTATTTACAGTTTTTAATGTTGTTGTGTGAGTATAAATAGGGCCCGACAAGAAAGGATATACATTTTACAGAACTAATAATTTTAATTTTTAACAAAATCTAAAGAAAAGAGCAAAACTGTAGCATTCTTTAATAAAATTAAGAGTATCTAACCATCGACAACTTTAAAATATCAAAGTGTCAACAACTCTCATTTAAAATACGTAAAACTTAACTTTTACTATAAAACAAATAATGGAAAAAAGACAGCAAAGCAATACGTACTTGGCGTTTATTGACCTAGAGAAAGCGTTTGATAGTGTACCAAGGAAAGCGATATGGGAAAGCCTAAAAAGAAGAGGTGTAAATAAGAAATTGAGAAACAATGTGGAGTGTATGTATAAGGTCACAAAGAATTATGTACGAACGAGAAATGCAGAGTCACAGATATTTGAAACTAAAGAAGGATTGAGACAGGGTGGTGTACTGAGCCCAGCACTATTCAACATAGTGATGGATGACGTACAAAAAGAGATAAAGCACAAACTGAAGAAATTACCAGTGGGTTATAGAAATATGGAAATAACGACAATAACTGACTGCGTCTTTGCAGATGATTTAGTAATATTTGCAAAAAACAAGACAGACCTGCAAGAAAACGTAACAATATGGAATGAAGCCCTTCAAAACAGAAACTTAAAAATTAACATCGATAAAACAAAGGTAATGGTGATTGGGAAAGGAAACGGGCAAGCATCAATAATACTGGACAATACAAAAATAGAGGAAGTAAAGACGATGAGATACCTGGGCGTAAATCTACAGAAGAATGGTAAGAACGAAACTGAAATAAATGAAAGAATAGAAAAAGCAACACGGACATACTATGCTTTGAATAACAAATTTATAAGAAATAAAGAAATATCAACTAAGACAAAAATCCTAGTTTACAAGTCTATACATAAACCAATATTAATGTATGGTAGTGAGAGCTGGGTGTTAACAAGGCAGCAAAAAAGTAAAATCCAGGCGACTGAGATGAGATTCCTGAGAGCAGTTAAAGGCATTACAAGAAGAGATAGAATACGGAATGAAACAGTGAGGGAAGAACTAAGAGTGGAATCGATTTTAAAGAGCATTGAAAGGCAGCAACTGAAGTGGTTCGGACATCTAATAAGAATGGAAAACCAGAGACAACCGAAACGGATATGGCTGGCAAGGACACAAGAAAAGAGGACTAGAGGAAGACCGAGAAAAGAGTGGAACAGTGCAGTGGCAGAGTGCTTGGAAGCTAGGGGAACAAAGTGGAAGGATGCAGAAGCAATGGCAAGAGACAGAAGGGATTGGGCAATGTTTTGTTCGTAAATAAAAAGTTTTTAGACGCCTTAACACCTTCGGGTATAATAAGGCTTTATCGATTATATATATATATATATAAAACTTAATAGTTGTTTGTTTTCAACAATTTCTAAAAAAAAAATAATGAAATTTTTAACATTATTTAGCAAAATTAGAAATACAGCTTTCGAAATGTCCTGAAAAATTATGTGATCCGAAGCTTTTCAAGTTCGTTAAAGTTCTTGGAGAGAAAACATCTCCACTAATACTTTGACAAGGCAACGAGGATTCATCTGATGCTGTAACACATTTTAATATCATGCCGGATATTCTTCTACAGATACACTTTTCTATTAGATGCGTAACGACTGTCAACGATATGACAGTTAACAGAAATCTCGTAACTTTTCCAATGTAATTTGAATTTTCCGCTTAAGAAATTTATATTTCGTGAAAACAAAAATCTTGTATAAACCACTGGCGTTATAGCAATTATATTGCACTCGGGCCAGAGGCCCCTGGGCTGAATTAATGTCGACCTCAGGGCAATATAATACCCGTAACGTCCTAGGTGCATAAGTAACTATATTGGTTGCTGAGACCCAAGATGATGACAAACTTTTCGTTATGCCAATTACATTAGGGTAACACACTAACGTGCTAACCTTGATTACGTTTCTATATCAATCAAATAAACTACGGAATTAAAATAATTGCAATTTATACTTGAAATGCATTTTTAAACTGTTTGATATTTCAATTAATAATAAATGGAAAATATACATTTCTAAATAATTTAAATGCTGAAATAATATTTGATCAAAATTGTTTATGTTCTATCCACAGTATATTAAACATTCAGTAGGGACAGCTAGTCTATTTTGGCTCTCAGTTTCTCTGCACGCATTTGTGAAATTGCCGGTCCTTCAACAGTTGACCGACAGGTGTCGACAGTGGCGTTTGAATCAAATGTTTACAAATATTTACATGTAGATGTGATATATGGTTAAGTTAAGTTATGTTATATTGTTTTTCTATTTGGTATTCGTAATGAACTCATTACGAAATCCAAAACAGCATCGAAATGAGTTTAATTTCAAAACGCTTTTTTTATTTTTTCAATGTTGCACAGAAATAAATATCTACTTGACAGAAATATTGTACGTAGAAAAGAAAAATGTTACACAAACAACGTATTTATATTGTATACAATTGACAAAAAGGTATATTAGTTTCTATGTCGCCTATGTTTATATTTTTAAATAAGATATCAAGATATGTTATAAATTAATAAATAATATTTCGGGGATAGCAACATTTAATTTTGGAAACGTCCTGAATCAATGTGACCAACTGCATACTTTATATAAAAATAAAACTGAACTTTCAAATTAAATAATTTAAATTTATTAATGTAAAATTTTGTTCAAAGGAGAGGCTTTATCGAATGGCCACCAAGATCGCCAGATTTGCAAATATTAGATTTCTCCATTTGGGAAATCTTAATTCAAAGTATATACCAATAGGCAACAAAATATTGAAGAATTAACAGATTAAAAGTTTGCGTTTTGTTATTGTTTGTTTGATTTTTTGTGAGATTGTAAATAAACGTATTACATATTGGTGGCAGCGTGGTTACCAAGATGATTATTTGCAAATAACTTAAAAACGTTTCAGTTGGTAAAAATTACAAATAATAGTAAATATCTCAAGAATTGAGCAAAATAGGGACATAATTGTACACAAAACCACTACGTTCAGCTACGTAAAAATATACAAGATATTTCATTTAAAAAATCAAATTGAATACAGTTTCCATGATAATACGAGCAACATGAAGATTAGAAATATGTTCTTATAATAGCTTGCTTAAAACCAAAAAACTTTTGTTTGAAAAATTTGTTGAAAATTTCTATGATTTCAAAAATATTTAAGTGTTCCGGAACAATTGAATATAATTCAAAAATATGGTAATTTCCACCGGTTTTTAGATAGCGTCATCTAGTATTATAAATAGGAAGGACCGTCAATTATCACTATATTGGTTATAAAGTCTATGAATATCGAAGATACCGACGGCAGTTGTCCCTACTGAATGTTTAATATACTGTTCTCTCGATAAGCAGTTAAATTTACCAAATTTGAAAAATTAGTGAAATTAGTGAAAATTACAAACCCCGAATGCAGTATATGAGTATAGGAACAGGACAAAATGTAATAAAACAAATTCTTTTGTACTTTGATAGTAACAAAATTTATTCAATATAAAATTCATATTAATTATGTTCATATGTCTTATACAGGCTTAGTTAAATGTATGGAGGCGGCGATTTATTGTCGTTAATATTCATTTTAGTGAATTATGTTCAATATAAAAGTTTGTTAGGATATTTTGATCTACATTTGAGAATATTTGAATTTTTTTTTTCTTCAATTGTTTTTTAGTTACGCCTGTCCGCGCAGTTTTTTTAAATGGGAACTAGTAAATTTTACTCTACCATTCGATAGAGAATTTTTTTCTCTTTACAATTATATTTTTGTTTTTTTAAAATTCATTTTAATAACTTTTTTTTATAAGAAAAGGCCGGTTCATGTGTTTAACAGATGCTCGGTACATCGCAGATAGACAGAAGCGTAGCGATAAACAAACTTGAGCGACATAATTTTATCATGGTGTACGTCAAATCTTTGACAGAAATAATTCATTTGTGCAATTTGTTGCTGTTAATATTAACAATGGCGAGTTTAAGTGAACATCAACGAATTGAAATACTTATGATGTTGGGTTATGGAGATAGACGCAGAAGTTTACAAGACGTTTGTAATTTATTTAATGATCCGCATCCAAATAGAAATCCAATTTCTAAATCCGTTGTTGGTAAAACTTTAAGACGCTTTGAACAAACGGGTAGCGTTAAAGATTTGCCAAGGAGTGGTAGACCTAGAACAGCAAAAAGCGATGAAAACAAACTGGATATTTTATTGGCTGTATCTGAATATCCCCCATTTATCTACCAATCAATTAACGGCCAATTTCAATATTTCACAGTCATCGATCGTGTCATTTTTAAAAAGTGAAATGTATAATCCATATAAGGTACACCTTGTACACGAGTTAACGGAAGATGATTTTGATAGGAGATTACAATTTTCTGAAGAAATGTTAAATATTTGCAATAATAATGGAAATTTTGTAAACAATATTCTTTTCTCTGACGAAGCTACTTTTTGCCTTCCCGGTGAAGTAAACAGACATAACTGCAGATACTGGTCATCGGAAAATCCCTCTTGGTTTTTGGAGCACCATACGCAGTACCCCCAAAAGGCTAATGTTTGGGTTGGCATTCTAGGCGGTCATATTATCGGTCCCGTTTTCATCAATGGCAATTTAACTTCGGCTCTGTATTTGCAGTTATTGCAAAATGATATAATACCTGCTTGTGCTACGCTCTATCCTCATGAAAACAATGAACACCTGCCTAATGACAGTATCTGGTTCCAGCAAGATGGCGCCCCACCACATTATGGTGTAAATGTTCGTCAATATCTGGACAACGTTTTTCCCCACAGATGGATTGGAAGACGAGGAACCATTGAATGGCCAGCCCGTTCGCCAGATTTAAGTCCTTTAGATATTTTTCTTTGGGGATACGTAAAAAACAAAGTTTACAAAGATAAGCCCGATAACGTCGAAGATTTACAAATCCGAATTACCAGAACGATACAAGAAATTCCCCGAGATTTTTTACAGAACTCTGTTCGGGGTTTTGTAAATAGATTGGGTCATTGTCAAATTACTAATGGACGACAATTTGAACACTTACTTTAATTTACTTTGGTAATAATTTGTTTATTTTTTCTTGTATAAAAGTTATTAAAATGAATTTTAAAAATACAAAAATATTATTGTAAAGAGAAAAAAATTCTCTATCGAATGGTAGAGCAAAATTTACCAGTTCCCATTTAAAAAAAAATGCGCGGACAGGCGTATTTAAAAAAACAATTGAAGAAAAAAAATTCAAATATTCCCAAATGTAGATAAAAATATCTTAACAAACTTTTATATTGAACATAATTCCTTAAAATGAATATTAACAACAATAAATCGCCGTCTCTATACTTTTAACTAACGTTCTGTATAATAACTAACTGTATAACGTATCGGAGAAAGTGTAGTTGTTGACGAAAAAAAGCGAATAAAAGATGAAATCGCGGAGACATTTTCTAGAATTTGCTGCCAGCGATCGAACTCATTCTTATTCCAAGTTAATTCACATATACTTCTGAAAATAACCCACTTTGCTCCAAGCCGAGAGCTTCGCCTCGTTATTAGATTTCCACTTAATTTTACACAAGTCTTCCACAAGTCGTTCACGTGTCAAACCGCACGATGAATATTTCAACATCTTTTTTCTTGCGTGGCCATCTACCATTTACATAAATGAAAAAAATGAAATGTATAATATCGTTTAAAATGCTAATTTCGAGTCGATGCGACTGAAATTCGTATCTTTAATATTGGTACTTATGGAACGGATAAATTTTCGGAAAGCGCGCACTTAGAAGTACCGCATTACCAATTTGTAAATCTCTTTTGCAAATTTGCAAACCCTTCAAGAAAATGGGGGAAGCCTGTTATGGACTCTCGTTTCAAATTATTCTCTTGCTAAACTTTTTATATTTAAAATCAACATGAACGCAACGAACAATCTAATTAAGTAATTTTCTTGCAAAATATGATTTTAATATGATATTTATCGAAGTATCTCTCTCTCTCTCACTCAAGATATACAGTATGAGGTAAAACTATACATACCCTTGTTATGGTTTAATTTATATGTAAATTTTATATAAATTAAAACATCTACATTAAATCTACGAGTATATACAATGTTAGTAAAAAGCTCTTAAGTATCTCTGCAATCTGTCCATTCATTTAAATCAGCCAACGAATTTTAAAAATTGTTCGAAAAACTACAAAAGTAGGTAAAAATCCATTCAAATCAATATTTCTTAACTTTTTATTTTATTCTAAATTTTGTAATTGTTAGCAAGATATGTATCTATTATCAGGATAAAATAAAACAAATTTTAATGAATTTGAAAATAATAAAATAAAATAAAACAATAACTTTGTTATATATACCACTTTATTCACATATAATCGTGACCGCGGTTTCGACATACAATGTCATTATCAAACTGCAAAAGTTACAGGCCTACATAGAACTTATAAATAACTCAAAAATATATGGGGGTGGTTTATGATGTTATTTAAAATTACTACTATATACTTAACTATTATATACAACATTGGAAAAGATGTGTATATATAAGATCCAACTGGTCGTTTAAAACGATATCTATTGTGTTGTTTCGGCTTTTAAAAATTTCTAGGGCCTCTAAAAGATTTAATTTACGACCTTTCTCGGCCAAATGCAATATTTTACGGTGACCAAATGTATGCCTTTCTGTAATAAGATGGTTTGCATTTGGCCGAGAAAGGTCGTAAATTAAATCTTTTAGAGGCCCTAGAAATTTTTAAAAGCCGAAACAACACAATAGATATGGTTTTAAACGACCAGTTGGATCTTATACATACACATCTTTTCCAATGTTGTATATAATAGTTAAGTATATAATAGTAATTTTAAATAACATCATAAACCACCCCCATATATATTTGTGTCATTTATAAGTGCTACGTAGGCCTGTAACTTTTGCAGTTTGATAATGACATTGTATGTGGAAACCGCGGTCACGATTATATGTGAATAAAGTGGTATATGTAACAAGGTTATTGTTTTATTTTATTTTATTATTTTCAACATGAATTACCACAAAGTTACGGCTACCAGTATTATTTTTCTTTAATGAATTTCACTTTTTAAAAAGTGAAATTCATTAAAATTTGTTTTATTTTATCCTGATAATAGTTATAATGGAATTTCATCAAGTAAAGGCTGAAACAATTATATAAGATATGTATCTTTAAGTACCTACTACTTTCTTGTTCAGGTTTACTACGTAGGACAGGTATGCTCCTCGCCGTTCCAGGCATATTGTTACGAGACGAGAAATCTGTCAAACCAACTAGATTACTCGAAGATTCGCGAAACACGTCGGTATTATCCCCGAACAATGTGATAGGTTCTCGATGTTAGGTAACTCGTATAAATACAACGCTTCGCCCGCTATCGGGGCAGTTAAGTTTTAATTACGGACAAGCGAACGTTATATTGTTTGAATTGTAATCTGTGAAGAATAAATATTTCGTCGTTCGAACTTGGCATCTACCTACGTAACAATATAATATCAATTTTGATATGGATAAACCAGGCCCCAGTAAAGAACGTAGTCCTAAGGTTGAAGATGAAAATCGACAGTTTCAATATATTTGGACCGAAAAATACATTCTTATTTCATCGCATAACAAAAGTGTCTGTTTAATATACAGAGTAGTGTTTCTATTCCGAAGGAATATAATGTGAAAAGGCATTATGAAATCCAGCATCATACTTTTACCAAATTAACCGGCGAAAATTGAACGCAAAAAATTTCCACTTTACAAAGGGAACTAATAGGCCAGCAAGCTATGTTTACAAAACCAATTCAAGATGCTGATACAGCTACTGAAGTTAGCTTTGAAATATCTCGAATAATAGCGAAAACTTGTCGGCCTTTTAAAGATGGAGTTTGTTAAGCAGTGTTTAGATATCGCCGCAAAAAAAATGTGTCCGAAAGATGCAAAGAGGTTTGAGAAAATTCTACTAAATCGGATGACTGTTCAAAGAAGACTTACCACATTAGCAGCTAATATAGAAGAGCAATTAGCTACGAAATCGAAAAGTTTTAAATATTTTTCTATAGCATTCGACGAATCTACAGATATAAGTTCCACTGCTCAACAATATTTTTACGAGGTGTAACGCAAAATTTTGAAGTGAGTAAGAACTGGTTGGTATGAGTTCTTTGACAAGTCAAACCAAGGGGAGTGACATGCTCAAAGCTCTTCTGGAAAAATGTTATATAATGGATTTGAATTTAACGAAAATATCTGGAATTACGACTGACGGAGCTCCTTCAATGGTTGGAAGTAAATCTGGGATAATAACTATATTAAAAGAGTATTTACAAACTAAAAACATAGATACCAAGGAATTAATGAAGTTTCATTGCATTATACATCAAGAGGCCCTCTGTTCAAAATTATTGGGATTTGAAAATGTGATGAAAGTTGAAGAAAATCACGAGGTCTCAACCACCGACAATTCACACAATTTCTCGAGGATATTGAAGCGAATATGGTGACCTCCTGTTTTACACTGAAGTAAGGTGGCTAAGTCGTGGGTTGTCACCAGAGCGGTTTCTTAACTTGATTGAAGAAATCAAAATATTTCTGGCGGAAAAGAAAAAGGACGTCTCCGAACTCGACAACCCTGATTGGCTGTGTGACTTAGCGTTTCCTGTAAACAGCACAAATCACTTGAATGTCTTAAATACGCGACTCCAAGGCAAAGATCAATTGATTTCGCAGTTATACTCTCATGTTTCGTCCTTGCAATGCAAATTGCAAGGACACAAATCAATTCAGCCAATTACAGCCATTTTCTGAACTACAAAAAAATTATGGAGAAATTCAATAAAACTGATGTCAATTTCGCTTATGTTGAAAAAATTGATATTTTAATACAAGCTTTTCATGATCGTTTTCTAGACTTTAAAAAAGTTAAACCTCTATTAGATATTTTCAGCAATCCTTTCAACAATTTACCCGAAAATGCACCGGAATCAATACAGCTGGAATTAATAGAAATGCAAAATGATGATAATTTACGAAACAAGTTTAATGAAGGTAATTTACTCAACTTTTACCGTTGCGTTGACAAAACCGCTTATAAAGAGTTGCGAATAAATGCATTGAAATAAGCAATCTTATTTGGATGGACGTATATTTGTGAGCAAACGTTTTCAGTGAAGAAACTTAACAAAACAAAAAATCGAAACCGTCTGGCAAATGAAAATCTGGAAGCAATTTTACGTGTGGCGACAAGTAATGTGGAGCCAAACATAAACAAAATTGATAGGTCAATGCAATGTCATGCATCAAAATAATAAAACATGAAATATTACATTGTAATGATTAGATTACATTACGATTACATAATTACAACAAACATTTTTGAATGTTCTTTTATTTTTATCATTTGTAGTAATTCATACTATTTAAAAATAAAAATATTTGTGTTAGTAAGTATTCTTTGTAGTGGCCCGTCCTTGGCTTATAATTTCCCCGAGTGGCCCCTGTTCCCTATAAGTCTGTGCATCCCTGTTTTAAATATACACTGCAGTTATACGTGGACGTCGTGTAAAGTTGTGCGTTGCTGTTAGCTTTACTGTTCCCCATGTTCAACACTTTGATTAGTAGTTTTACCTACTGATGATGACAACTTAGTTGTCGAAATACGTATTTAGGATACTATTATTAATTGTGGTAAGGGATTTTATTCCTTTTTTGAGTTTTTACTTAGCTACAGTCTCCAAAGAAAGACTACCCAAAAACGAATCTTTTAAGTTCGGGATTTTAACAATTTATTTATTTTAACAAAAAAAAATAATCCGAATATTTATACTTTTATTGAACATTAAAAGCACTAATGAATAATTTTACGTGTTGTACTAAGTTAGCCATGGACGAACTGTCAAACAACAAAGCCATTTTTAATTGTCGAATAAATGACTAGTCTAGTACTCTGCTATTAGTACAGTACAATTTTTAAAAGCTTTTTATTTCAAAATCGTCTATTGTTGTTAATATTATTTCTTTGTGGTGTTTGTTATTGTCGTCTTGTCTGTTATGGTGTTCCTGGCTGAATCAAAACGTATTGAAATTTTAATTTTGTGAGGCTATGGAGTAAACAGCGTTCTTACAATTAAGTTTTCAATTTGTACCTTGAACTTAATCCAAAAATGGAAAATTTATTTATCTTACGAAATATAAACTAATAAATCAAATAAATTATTAAAACTCCTCACCCTTCTATCTACGCCCATGAAGCAAGGAATTTAACTATAATATTGAAGTAATTGCGTCACAATTCAACGAGAAAAATTACATTATTTTTTTGTGTAATAAACGTTTGCAGAATATAATTAAACTAATTGTAAGTTAGAATTAAAAATATTACCCCAATGTAATTACTAGTATTTCCATATTTTAAAATTTTTACACAACATATTTTATTTTATTTGAAATTCTACTTCAAACGTCATGTTTGATATGTCACCTATTTAGAGCACATGGTAAAATTTTATATCTACTCTAAAAAAGAAGAAAATCCTTCGAAATGTTTGTCTCAAATGAACTTCCAACGTCAGTTTTTATTACAGACGTTATATGTAAAGACTACATATGTACATAAATAAAACACTGGCTTCGTATTAGATGAAAATTTATATTCCCTTGGATGCTCACTGGTTTTATGTCAAGATAAACAAACATGGTGAATGACAGTAACATCTCTTTTTTTCAGTGTAATAACACTTAGTACAGTTCGCGCTTTAATAATATATTACGATATGCAGTTCTTTTTCAGTTATTACACCCGCAGCTATTTTAGAAGAATGTGTTACGAATACATTATTTTCTCTTGTGAAAAAAACAAATATTTACGGAGATTGTTGGACAAGTAATTTAGTTCAGCGACATCTGTATAAATAGATAGGAAGTTCTCTTTCTATGCATGAAATCTTAATAGCTAGTATCAATCCATTCGATGTTTTGACTTACGCCATGAATTTTCTGTAGTAATACCATAAGAGCTTTGAATTTATCGATAATTTCACGAATGCTTGTTGCATAGCGACGAAGACGAGTGTCAGTTTGACAAGCATTTAAATCACGACAGCCCGTAGGGCTGGAGTGGTTTAATTGTCAAATTGACATGAGTCGAAGTCGTTATGCAGGAAGTATGAGTGAAATTATCGATTTTAATTCAAAGCTCGTATGGTGTTTGATTAGATTATTTTACGTAATACAAAATGAAATTTATCTAAACTCTTTATTTATTAATTCATGTATAAATTAGTACACTGAAAGGTACAATTGTTATATACATTCTGTTTTTTATTGGATGTGCTTGAATCAATATTTGCACTGTTGTAACTATTTCCTCGCATTTGATTAATAATAGTTTCATGGTGTTCTTTATCTAGTTATAGTTACGGCTTAATAGAATGCGAACTACTATGGCAAGAAATTTTAATTAATTGTTGCTCATTTACTACACCAGCTTTTGCTAAATTTGAGACAGCTGTCGCGCGACTGGAATGGTTACTTATTTTTTGGTTTTCTGTGTTGAAACCAGCGAGTTCAGCACTTTTCTTAAACCATTTCAAAATTTCATTTCTTCCAATAGGCATATTTTTATACCAGCTACCTTTTTTCTTATTCCACGCTGGATTGACAGTTAAAAAGAGCCTATCACTTTTTATACGAGCGTTTTCTGTCCTCTTTGAAATGAGTTTTTTAAAAAGTCTGACTGGACAATTACTTGGTTTTACTTTGTTGGGAATCAACCATTTACTGTCAGCACATTTTTGTGCTCCACCTTGGGTAGTTTTCGTGAATATGGAATTGTACTCTATTCTTCCAGTCGGTGTATTGTATACGTTCATTTCTTCTCGGAAGTAGTGAATCAAACATGCCGCGCCTTCTCCTCCTCGCCATGCCAATTCAATCGACACTATCAGGTAAAATTTCTTTTGTAGTCCATCTGGATTTTCTTCATCCCAAACATTTATCATTTTTTCATATTCGTTTTTCTGTAAAGCTGCAGAACTCATTTTCCGTTTACCAGGTATCGCTTGAAGAATTCTCCTTTTGGAGTTCCTTGCGTCGCAGGCTGCTTTAAATACGATGCTCTAAAAAGGATCAATTTTTCTGTTATATTCGTTATTAAACTTCTCTTGTAGCAATTTTGCCGTGACATTCCACATCGTTTTAACAACACCTTCTTTATATTCTTCCCCATTCACCTTCCTCATATTGAAGGCCCAGTCTTTCAGAATATCTGCAAGTTCCTCTTCTGTAACATTTTGTTCGATGCTGTAGTTTTTCGTATCACAAAACTCACAAAATTGTCGCCAAATTGACGCTTTACTCTTTTTCGTATTAGCCGGTTCAGCTTGTTTTACTATTTGATCAATGTTTACAACTGATTCTTCCCCAAATCTCAGCATTGTTTTGTGACAATGAAATCAGTTTTTTTACAGATCTTTAGAAATGTCTATTCTTATTAACCGCATTTCCATAACAACGCCTAATTATTCTACTATGAAAATTATCGATAAATTACGGCTGTAATTTCGAGTTGCTTCAGTAATACGCGAATCTGATTGGTTTATATTTGTATGTGTAAAATAATCACCCATATAAACCAAATCAACACTTCTGGCTCAAATTCATTACTATAAAATAGAACTATATTTATAAGTAAACTGCTTTAGGATTATGTTTGTATCCTAAATATTCTAAATTTTATAACATTTTTTATTCATTAGCTAAAATTAGCTATATTTGTTAAAATGAATTTTAATAAGACGTCAAGAACAGCATAGTTATGAATGAACTTTTAGAGTTCATTTTTTATCATTTTGTTCTTTTAATTTTGAAACTACCTATAGATATCATTTTGTATTAGCGCTGCCTTCGTATTTGTTCGTATTCCTTCGCGTTCATCTAGTGTACTTGACTGCAGATGTAAGACGACACCGATATCTTATCAGTCGTGATACCGTCGATGGAATTCCCGCTCTCGTTCATCAAGTGGATGCTTGAAATTTAGAGCTTCAATTATCGCTTTATTTAGAGTATCGATATTGTTCCGAGCCCTCCTGCATTTAGGGATATAATCAAGCTCCACGTATTTCTTAGTGGAAGTACCAATTTACCTAAAAAGGGATTTTTACGGTGACGAGAGGAATTTATTTCTCATTAACGACATATAAGTTTTGTGTCTTGTGTCAAAACCACTAGAACATTCTAGTATGTAATTTTGAAGTTAATTCATTTCTTCTAATTTTTATTCGTTTATTTGCACCTTTAATAGGTGATTTTTTCCTATGGGCTACTGAAGGTCCCACAGTTTTTTACGACCTGCCGACAATTCATACAATCGATTTCTGACTGTATCCACCAATTAGTCAGCGGAAAATTAGGATCGTTCGCTTTCGACGTACACAGGACCTAAGCTAAGAATTACTATCTTAATCTTGATTTTTTTTGTAATTTGAAATATTAAGTTCCTAATTAGTTTTAAAAGAACACGCAATGTCTCTTGTAAGATTCGTTAAAATACCTTGAGTGAGAAATTATTCTTTAAATTGACTTATAAGCTATTAATATTCAGAGTTAACACGTTAATCAATATTTTCTTTCCTTTCATGCTACGTAATTTAATTTCATTATCATATTATAAATTAATTTAAAGCAATATTACTTATTTCTTCTTTTTTTGCTATATTTCTAAGTTTAAGATATTCCATTTATAAGAATACAACGTAAAATTTTTCATGCGTGTAAGTTTTTTTATTTTAAAAGAAAACTACCTTTGCTGGTAAATCTACGTGTTCATCGTAGAGATTTTTTTCATTATTATTTGGGCAAGACGTCTACGGATTAAGGTCGTATTTCTTACACCTAGACGTTAAAATAAAATTTAGTTTTAATTTTTTTCTAAAATTTACGACTTTAAATTTATATAAGCTCAATGACATGGAAACTGCAACACCAAGAAGTGGTGCGAATTTTTTGACCAACTTGGTAGAAACGTATAACTAGTCAAACGTAATAATTGATTAAAATTTTGTTGCGATATATCAAGTGGTCATGGCACTTCTGACACTTCATTCAGTTTTCGCTGACATTATTGTGTGGTTTATTTATTGTTTGTTTCAAATTTATTTCAACGGTTTTGTCTTATTATACCTTTGCTTAACGTGTTTAGAGAGTTTTATTATGCCTAGAGTGCGGCAACGTGGAAATTATCGCCAATTAAGCGAATTCGACAGAGGTCGAATTGTTGGTTTGCGAGAAGGTGGTTTTTCATATAGGGAAATTGCAAATCGCCTTAACCGGAACCAATCCACCATTATGCGCTGTTATCAATCATGGACTAGGGAGGGTCAGGAAAGACGCCGAAGAGGAACCGGAGTCCGAAGAAGAACTAATGGGATACAGGACCGCCGCCTTCGCCTAATGGCACTAAGAGACAGGTTCTCCAGTACTAGAGTGCTGACGTGTGGTTAGGTAATCAAGGTCGTCCAGTAACCCTTCGAACCGTTTATCGCCGAATTAGGGGTTTCGGCTTACAATCTTATCGTCCACATCTTGTGTTACCACTTACGGCTCAACACCGACAGCAACGTTTGGAGTGGTGTAGATTGCGAATGCATTGGATCGTGGAGTGGCATAAGGTGGTGTTTAGTGATGAATCTCGATTTTGTCTAGGGATGCATGATGGCCGTATGAGGGTCAGACGAAGACGTGGGGAACGTAGTGATATTCAGTTTTCCGTTGAAAGGCATGTGCATCGAGCAGTGGGTGTTATGGTATGGGGTGCTATAGCATATGGGAGTAGGTCTCAGTTGGTGTTCATCTAAGCCACCATGAACGCCCAGCGTTACATTGATGAGGTGGTAGAACCCCATATTCTTCCATATCTTCAAATGCTCGAAGACCCACTTTTCCAGCAGGATAATGCCCCTCCCCACGTAGCGAGAATTTCTATAAATCGCTTCGAAGAGGCTCATGTCAATATCTTGCCATGGCCACCCAAATCCCGCGACCTCTCGCTAATAGAACATGTGTGGGACATTATGGAACGAAAACTTATGAATTTAGCCAATCCCCCGCAGACACTAATAGCTCTCCGGCATGAATTACAGGTTGCTTGGGACTCCATACCCCAAGAGGATATCGACCATCTAGTCGAATTAATGCCAGGAAGAGTGAGGGAGTGTGTAACTAATAGGGGCGGCTCGACACATTATTAATAAAAATTATTGTAAATTGTTAGTCTTTTGTTTTTTTTCTTTGAAATTTTAATCAATTATTGCCTTTGAATAGTTATACGTTTCTACCAAGTTTGGTCAAAAAATTCGCACCCCTTCTTGGTGTTGCAGTTTCCATGTCATACAGTATATGTATACTTCGCAAAATTTATATTCAATATTTCGTGTTGCCTACTCTAGACCTAATTACTGAATGTATACGGCACAGCAAACCACTAATGACATCACGAATTGCATTCTGTGGAATATTCTCCCATTATTCTTGAAGAGCTACATGAAGCTCATTTATTGTGTTTGGTGCTATTGCACGAGATCTAAGACGTCTACCTAACATGTCCCAAACATGTTCTATAGGAATTGGATCGAGAGAACATGCTAGCCAGTTGATAATTTCTTAGCCGTTCATTAAATAAATCAATTGATAAATTCTTGGAGTTTTTCGGCTTTTATATAAAATATTTACAAATATCAAATTAGTACGTAATTGCAAAGTAAGAGAGGATGTAAACATTGCTGTCTACAAATTACAAAGCAAATCATACGAAATCTTTAATTGAAAAATATTGTCTACGTTGGGACTTGAACCCAAGTCGACGGTTTTCCGGACCGTTGCTTTACCACTGAAGCCACGATAGATCTTAGTTCAAGCTATTTCGAAATGCATATATAAAGCAACAGTGTTAATGATGAAAATTGTGAAATAGCCAAGTGTGTTTTTTATACTAAATTTGTTAATGATTTAGATGTCAGTTATTGAATGTAGATGTCAAGTTTGAAAGCAGAAGTCAGTTTTGAAAGCAGATGTCAGTTTTGATAGCAGATGTCAGTTATTGAAAGCAAATGTCAGATATTGAAAGCAGATGTCTGTTTTGAAAGCAGATGTCTGTTATTAAAGCAAATGTCAGTTTTGTTTTTTACTTTGTAATTCCATACTAATTTGATATTTGTGAATATTTCAAATAAAAGCCGAAAAACTCCAAGAATTTATCAATTGTTATATATATATTTAGTGTCAATAAGAATTAAATTTCTTATTTATTTTATTGGCAGTGTCTTAATATTAAAATAATAGACTTTTTTATTGGTTTAGCGACCTTTAATGAATTTCAATGATTTTCTAGTCACTTGAAAAAGACTTAATAATAAAAAGAGTCGAAACGTCGAAGAGAAAAACATTAAAATCGCTAAACCAATAAAAAAGTCTATTATTTTAATATATATATATATTTTATATATTATTTTAATATATAATATATATATATATGACGCAGTTACTCTTCAGCGTCAAGTGAAAGAACAACTCTAGAAAATGACGAGTGCGATCCCGTCGAAACGTCGAGACAACAATCCTTCTCAGGACACATCTCACACTCGGCCAAGAACCCGAGAAACCATCATTTCATATATATATATATATAAAAATATAATATCTTCGTGACCTTGGTATGATAAGTTAAACTTAATAAGTCGGCGATTAAAGGTCTGGCTCATTACTTCAAAGGGTAATGTAGGGTTGTTTTAAATATATATACTTTGAAGTAATGAGCCAGACCTTTAATCGCCGACTTATTAAGTTTACCATATATATATATATATATATATATATATATATATATATATTCTCTTTGCTCTCTATTTGCTTTGTTTAAATTAAATCTTTAATTCATGTATTTTTAAAATATTATAGAACCTTTCTCAAACGTTGTCTTATTCAATTTATGCCAATATTCGAGTTTGTAAATTTTAACTTTAGTTTTATTTAAACTAAAGATAAGCCTTTAAACGTATACAGCTACCAATCCGCACATTCCCAATTAAAATTAATGCCGGATTCGTTTTCTACGCTCTCGATTTAGTTTATAAAAAATTCAACACTAATATTTGACGTGTTCTCCAAACTGACCATAAAATCGAAAATTTCCAAAGGGGGTACCCTTTCAAAAATTGTCAATTTTCATGATGTCACCGATTTCATTGTAATTTGGTATTCCTACGTACGTTTGCCTCCTAAAATCTATCCTGATATTTATATTCCAGTAAAACACATAATTTACCCTAATGAGTCACAGATATGGTTTCGTTCTAAACACCACATTTCACCATATTACAAAAATTATTATCGACAATCCGCACATTCCCCGTCAAAATTAATGCTGGATTCATTTTCTAAGCACTCGATTTAGTTTATAAAAAATTAAACACTAGTATTTGACGTGTTCTCCAAACTGACCAAATAATCGAAAATTTCCAAAGGGGTACCCCTTCAATAATTGTCAATTTTCATCATGTCACCGATTTCATTGTAATTTGGTATTCCTACGTACTTTTGCCACCTAAAAACTATCCTGATATTTATATTCCAGTAAAACACATAATTTACCCTAATGAGTCAGATATAGTCTGCTCAATAGATCCGGCTTATAATTTTACATTTAGGCTCACGCTCACAACTTGTGAACCAGATAAATAGGTATTTTGACGGGGAGGTTACTCAGTTTTTTTTGATATTATATTTCCGCTTCATTTTTTTGTTGAATAATTAATTTAACCTAATCATACGTAGTACCGGTTTTTTTATTTGTTTAATTTTTGTTACTTCTTTCAAATCGCAAGTAAAATAAAGATTGGTTGTACTTAGCCTGGTGCGAACTTTTCTTTTTTTATTACCGCTTTCGGATGAAGTGGTTGCGCCATTTACCCGCCGCTTGGCTTGCCTAGATTTTGTTATCGTGTAACGTCTAGCGGTGTCAAATTAGGTGGCGCCCTTTTCCGCCTTATTTTCTTGTTTCGGTACCTCTGGGTCTCCCACCCCTAAGTGGAGGCTGTCTTACTAGCCGGGTGGGCTAGACGTTGGTTGTTTACGCTACCTATAAACGTCTAACGGCGCGACCGTAACAAGCCTTATTAGAAAAACGTTAAAAAAATCAAATATAACTTTTCTTATAACGCTTTTAATTCATAGCTAGATAGATACTATAAAGCTCTCCCCTCGTATAAAAGTGTAGAAAGTAACATTTATAAGCGAACCAAACACTTCAAAATATATGAAAATGTACGGAATATATGATTGGTTTTCTAACATTTTAGAAAAATCCATAAGTGTTTACCTCAAAATTTAAACTTTTTGAGGAGATTCACTATAAATCCTATTTACTTAGTTTTATGCAAACTAGCAACTCAACTGTTATATTGAATCCGCTTCGCAAACGCTAGAAGCGCTCATGAAAATCCTATATTACATAGAGATAGTAACGTATATCTAGATTAATTCAGATAGTTTACATAATTCGACTTATGTAAATATGTGTACGTTGAAACTTAATGCAAATCATGCAATATTTCAAGTAAATCTGATCTATATATCGCTGATATTGCGCGTATGTATAACGCAGTAAAATTTCAAAAAGTTTATATCAAACAGTTCAAATGTAAATTGCGCGAACACTTGTTGACTACCGCTGTAACAGGGACCAGACAATCGATTGCGACTCCGGTAGGATCCGGGTACATCTGAATTGCTCGCTCTCCAAAGTCCCGAGTACACCGGTCCCTAGATATGATGTAACCTCTTCGTTTCCTTATTGATGTTTGCTTTACATTCTGGTCACGGTCTGTAAATATTCAGATGTTGATTTTATAATCAAATTAAGAGCATTATAGGCTGGAATGCGCGATAACTATTTTATTAGGATGGTATTTGTTGAATTATTTACGGATATAAATAAATTTTAAGACGCTAATATACTGAGTGTGTTTTTTAATTTGAAACATTCAAATATCTCGAAAAATAAGCAGTTCACGAAAAAATGTCCAGGTTTAATATTTAATAATTCAATTGGTGAAATAAATTAGTGCTCGAATTAATCACTCTCTATCTCCTTCCAAGTATGTGGGGCGGAGGTAACTTTGAAATCTTAAATAGGAACCTATATATTTTATTACAGATTCGAATTTTACTGGAAAAAGTACGTAGGATTTCTCTGAAATATTTTTTTCAATTCATTATCGATGGCGATGTAATCGATGAAATTCAATATTTTTCAATTTGTCACATTGAGCACCTATACATACGATTCTGCAATTCGTTTTCAATAAAAAGAATACCAAGAAAGAACTATTATCATAGTCCAGGAACGGGCGTCCTTTTTCACATACTTGGTTAACGCGATTTCCTTCGCTCATAACCAGAGAGCGGACTCAAGCGATTGAATGACCAATTGCCCCGATGAAACGTTGTGGCGGTATCAGCCATAATATGCATGTTATAACAGGCCCACTACTTGCTTGCTCGATTGCATTCATCGAGCAGATGTTGTTATTTCCGTCGTTATGAATAGTACATTGTGTGCATTCCTTCATATATTTGATTCAACAGTGACGTGTAAGACGGAATATACATTTATATATTATTTCATTAGACTTCGTTGAAATAATCGCTTAAAAAATTTAATCTGCTAATTTCCAAAGTGTATTCTCGTGTTTACATGGTGTTATACATGCATATACATATATACATTTATTGTTCTTGAGATAATATATTTTCTATTCTCTTCTATAAGGAATTGTTTCTGGTTTCTTCATCAGACAACTTCATACCAACCACACTTTAATTCTCAATTAAAATTAATGCCGGATTCGTTTTCTACGCTCTTGATTTAGTTTATAAAAAATTCAACACTAATATTTGACGTGTTCTCCAAACTGACCATAAAATCGAAAATTTCCAAAGGGGGTACCCCTTCAAAAATTGTCAATTTTCATGATGTCACCGATTTCATTGTAATTTGGTATTCCTACGTACGTTTGCCTCCTAAAATCTATCCTGATATTTATATTCCAGTAAAACACATAAATATATTTTCTATTCTCTTCTATAAGGAATTGTTTCTGGTTTCTTAATCAGACAACTTCATACCAACCATACTTAATTGCAACTAAAATATTGCCAGTCGTAAATGGTGAAACAGTTGCAGAAGTAATTAATCAATGTATTCATAATATTCTGTTATCGGATAATAACTATAAAGACAAAATGCTATTATTTTTTAGTGACCCGGCAGATTATATGTTAAAAACAGGGAAGTTATTAAAGTAATCTTATCCCAATATGCTGTACGTTACCTGTGAAGCACATGCACTACACAGAGTATGTGAATACATCAGGGATCATTTTGCAAACGTTGATAAGTTAGTTTCATCATTTGAAAAGATATTTCTCAAAACTGAGACAAAAAGTTGATGCCATATTTAGCAGAAATACAGATTTGAATATTCACTGCTCAACTTTTGAACTGGTACACTTACAAGAACATATATAAATAACAATTTACTACTTTTTGAGCAACACTTTCTTGCTTAATTGATAGTATATGGTTCTGGGAAACACTTTTAAGGCGAAGAATTAAAAGAATAAAACTTAAATAACGAATTTAAAATGTTTTAATAGAAAAATAACAAAATCTTCATTTTAGTATTACAGAAAAGTTTGATTTGGAAAGAAAAGATAACCAAACACTTAAAGATTAATAATGCGTGGGACCTCTTCTAGCTCTTATGACCTCCTGGCAACGTCTTGGCATATTGAAAATAAAATTCCGAATGTAATGCTGAGGAATATTTTGTCATTCTTCCAAAACGGCAGTTCGGAGCTGATCATGATTGCTTGGATCCACTCCTCGTGATCTTATCAACCTCTTCAGGTAATCCTATACGTCTCTATGGGATTAAGATTTGGAGAGTTCGCTGGCCAATCCATGTGCGTAATATTGTTCTCTTCAAAAAATGCATTGATTTGTCTTGTTCTATGAGGACGCGCGATATCATCAGCAAACACAAAACCATCGCCTATTTCATTAGCAAATGGTAACACTACAGGTTGTAATACCTCATAAAGATACCTGACACTATTCATTGTAACATTTTCAAGCATAACCAATTCAGTACGAGTCGCAGAGATACCTCCCCAAACAGTAATTGAACCACCTCCATCAGCTTGATGGTAAGTCACGCTGTCCTCAATATAGCGTTCTCCTCTGCTTCTCCAAACTCTAACTCTTCCATCGGAGCTATGGAGACGCACTCTGGTCTCGTCACTGGATAAACAACGACCCCAATCTTCAACATTCCAACTTGCATGTTGATGTGCCCACTCTAGCCTTCTTCTTTTGTGGGCTCTGGTCAACAATGGGCATTTTTTTGAAGATCGGGACCTTAAATTTACCCTATGGAGCCTTCTTCTTACTGTTTGAGTGGATACTTGAGTACCTGTTGCATTCAATAACTAATGGAGTGTTCTTGCAGTAGAAAATCTATTCCTTCGACACTAGCTCGTAATAAAACGGTTCTCCCTGACTGTTGTACTGCGATTTCGCCTTCAGCTGTGTCTATGTTGGACAGATCCAGTATCATTAAAACGCATTCGAACTCTTCTGATCACATTGTGGCTCACATTGAAATAGGCAGCAACAGTTCTTAGTGATGCACCAGTCATAAGCATTCCTATAGCTTGGCTCATCTCTTTACTACTTAAACGCCTTAATGGCATCTCTAAAATGCAATCAACACTCTGCATTAAAACATATTCGAAAAATTAGTAAAAATTCTCTTAAAACTTGATAAAGGTATAAGCGTCCGCGAGCTCAGGAACTGCACCTATGACAGATAATAACAACAAAAAGCAATGGAGTCGCAAATGTCATTCGATAGACATTTGTTTGCATTCCAAAACACAGCCTTGATCATAAAGGAAGTGATGCCTAACGCCTACGAAGGGTTGTTTACTTTTACTGCATGCTATGCCAGTGTACTAGTTCAAAAGTTGAGCAGTGTATTATATGAATTCTGCACAGAGTCGATTGAAAAATCTATACATTCAAAGTATGGTGCACTTTTGCAACATTAATCACGCACCCATCATGGAACGGACATTTTCTATTTTTAAAGATGTTTTAACATCTAAAAGAACTAATTTCATACAGGAACACCTTGAACAAATTTTAGTTAATCATAGTAATGTTTTGCACTTTCAATGCTTGACAGAAAATACATATAGTTTTGTGTTTTGTTCTTTGCAGTTACTGCCGGTTACCAAACCGTTTATTACATTTGCTCTGTTGTGCATTGATAGGTACATATTAACTGCATATGTGGGTATGTGCCACTTATGCAGCTCACCATACGTATAAAATTTTTCGAAACTCACGGATCAATTACAGAAACAAACCTATTGCGAATACAAGGCAGGCGCCTATGGGCTATGAATCATCAATCGCTCGAGTCCGCTCTCTGCTCATGACTTATCGGAGAGCTTCTAAATAAAAAAATAATTATTTTTCTTTTAATAGCATTTCTTATGTTGAAAATAATTTTTTTAAACATATTTATTTATGCAAAATGTATGTATTTAACGTTTGTGTTATTTCTAACAATCGTATTTTTTCTAAATCCAAAAACACAAAATAAACTTACAAAAGGTTCATAAGTTCTCAATGCCAGAAATTGAAAAGAATTGAAACTTATCGATTACAGCGCCATCTATCATGAATTGAAAAAAATGTTTTTGACAAATCCTACGTACTTTTTCCAGTAGAATTCGAATCTGTAATAAAATGTACGGATTCCTATTTAAGATTTCAAAATTACCCCCTTCTCACATGCATAGAGGAAGTGAGCAGTAATTATAGAATTAGTGTATTTCTACCATTGAATTATTAAATTTTTAATCTCGGCATTTTTTCGTTGAACCGTTTATTTTTCGAGATATTTGAAAGTTTCTAAAAAAATACTCCCTGTATATAAGAAATAAGTAAACAAATATGAATTAAAAAATATCAAATGTATATATCTATATGAAAAAATGTGTGAAAGCCATATCAATCGGAAATGTGCAGACACCGATGTTTCATAGTTTTTACTAATCTTCAGTACACATTATCCGGGAATAGATACGACTTTCATTTCTATACTGCATGTATATATACAAATGATGAAAAACGCTAGGAAATGAGAATTAATAACGATTAAATTCCCACATTACATGCAATTGCCGTTCCAATTTGTTGTATTAATTTCTACAAATGACAAAATCACATTTGCCTAAGAATGCAGACGCAACAGGTCGTGGTCGTTGTCGTCCAGGTTGTCCGGGCAAATGAAAAAATGTGTGAAAGCCATATTCATCCGGAATGTGCAGATACCGACGTATCATAGTTTTTACTAATCTTCAGTACACATTATCCAGGAATAGATACGACTTTCATTTCTATACTGCGTGTATATATACAAATGATAAAAAACGCCATGTAAATGAGAATCAATAACGATTAAATTCCCACATTACATGCAATTGCCGCTCCAATTTGTTGTATTAATTTCTACAAATGATAAAATTACATTTACCTGAGAATGCAGACACAACAACACACACACACAGATATATATATATATATATATATATATTAACAATGCACACAACACGGACACAATAACAGCGATAACAAACATACACTTAGCTAGCGGTACTGCTTACAAACTTATCCACTGTGGAAGACATTGTCTACTAGAAATATTTTCAGTTTCTACGAAAATTTTATGTTAGGGAAGGATTTCATGCTTTCCTGAAGTTTGTTAAATATTTTTATGCCGCTGTAGTCGGTATGTCTTTGTGTTGTTTGTATTCTGAGGTACGGCATTCTGACGTGGGTTTATTTAACGTGTATTGTGACTGAATTTCCTTGTGAAAATATTATTTTTGTATATATATTTAACACTAGGAAATATATATATATATATATATATATATATATATATATATACATGCCAAGTTGAGTATTTGCTCATTAATGAAAGCTTGCTTAGACGTATCATCCTTTTTAAGTTACATAAAAACTTCACAAACGTTTTGTAAATTAAAGAGACGACGAACTTCCGACAACGTTTCCCAGAACTGCATGTATATAACAATATATACAGCATACAGAGCGTAAAATTAGATATTTAATGTCTGTTTTTTATAGAAAAAAAGCCAATATAATTGCTTCTGGCATTCCGGGCTGGACCGCGTCCTTGGCATTGCTTCCTTCCGACGTTATGTCCACATTTGCAAGGGACATCTTCAGGGCTGTTACTACTCTTGCTGAATTGAAACTGTTTCAGTCCAGCAACAATAGTTTCAGACCTCAACAAATCCTTTATTGTAATTACATACTATAATTTATGTAAAAAGAGATTCTAAAATGGGCATAAAAACAATAACACATGGAACTTGTGACATTTATTGCATTCGTGGGACGCGCTATCAGACATATAATCTCACATATAATCATTAAGCCCCTTATTAGCGGAAATTTTCATGAATAATTTAGAAACTATAATTAGTACACATCCCTTGTTTGGTAATTGTGTATACCGCCTAATTCTGAGCAAACGCAACGATGCGAATGTATGAATATTTCTCCCGCTTCGAATACAAATCCCCTGACCGCGTTTAGCCAATCACAAAACAGTCTGTCGCGCAACGATTTGACAATTAATGTCACAAATTAGTGTCACCACTGTCACCCTATACGGAGTCTCTTAAGCGTTTGAATAGTGATAATGCCGCGTTATACACTAGAAGAGAAAGCCGAAATGATGAAATGGTACCACGCTGATAATTCTTATCAAAGAATATGTAACTTATTTGCCGGAGTTCCTAATAATACGTTCATTTTAGTATGCGCTGCAATAGAACTAAATTCAAATTTGACACATAGCGATATTTCCATCGATTTAGGCATATGCTGCTCTTCCGTTAACCGCATACTAAAATTAAATGGTTTTCGTAATTATAAATATTCCAAACATCATCAATTATTTTACGGTGATGAGTTTAAACGGATGAATTTCCGTTATTATATAATTAATTTCTCATTATGAACAATTTATTTTATTATCTGTAAGAGTAAATTTTTCTTTACATTACTAGAATTTAATTTAGTTTTTATTTATTTCTGAAGTTTATTTAGTTTACTATGAATAGTTTTTGTTATTAATAATTTTATTACGCTTTGTGTGACCATTGTCAGTATAACGTATTGCAATTTATTTATTATAAAATCATTACAATAACACAGGACTAAACAATTTATAGTCCTTTAATAGTAATTTGGTAATCAGATAATTTTTCTTACGCGGCTCCATAATATATAAGTATGTATGACATATGACATCGATGTTGACACGCTTACAACATTCAGGGGAATTCTATTTGGAACGGGAGAAATATTCATACATTCGCATCGTTGCGTTTGCTCAGAATTAGGCGGTATTGGTTTAGGTATGTTGATGACATATTAATTTGCTTTAACGGTTCAGATAGACAATTAAAAAACTTTACATAATTATATCAACACTATTCACCCAAAATAAATTTTACTATAGAAACAGAAATAAATAAAAGCATTAATTTTCTAGATTTAACCATATCACACAAAACTAATAAACACGAGTTCGCTATATACCATAAACCAACACATACAGATACCACAATACACGCTAATTCTTTTCATCCTATAACACACAAATTATCAGCATACCAATCAATGGTATATAGATTAATTCATGTACCTATGAGTAAAAGTAATTTCGACCTTGAACTAAATAGAATATACACAATAGCATTAAACAATGGTTACTCTATAAATATTGTCAATAGCATCCTAGATAGCCAACAAAAATCTAAAACCCTTTCCTTAGTTTATCCAAAATTAAAATACAAGATAATTAATTCCTATAATTCAATCACTTACTTAGGAAAAATTTCGAAAAAAATTGGTACTTTCATTAAAAAACTTAAGAATTCCTACAAAGTCATGGACATGAAATATTGAATATTGTCTCCTTATCATTGCGAATTTAATGCTATTGAAATTATTTGGGACCATGCAAAACAATATTATAATAAACATATTTTCAGGGATGGACATGGAGATGATAAAGTTATAGCTATGTGGAAGGAATCACTACAGCAGTGTACGGAAGAAATTTGGAAAAATTGTGTTATACACACGGAAAGTATAAAAAAATGGTATGATAGAGAAATACATTTACATTGCTTTATAATTAACATTGATGATTCAAGCAGCAGTGAAGATAGTGATTAACAATACTTCCGATATGACCGCAGATAAAAAACTGTTAGCTATCTCATGTTTTAACTTATTCTATATTATAATCCAAGATTTATGCCAACGTACGTTCTACACGTTGTTTTTAGTTCACGCCAAATATATCAAATTTTCTTGGGTTGGCAGTAAAAGTATCAAGTATTAGTATACACCTGATTGCTTGTTTATCTAAAATTACTTTTAGTAACTGAGATTTTATGCAACGAATGCAATGATATTAATACAAATAATCATACAAAATGTTACACATGCAATTGCCAGACTATGGCCACAATTTTTATCTAAATATGTCTAGAAAGGTAGAAGAAATACAAGAAACTAAACAGATTTTATCAAGTAGTTAGATTTCCTAATGTACTAAGTAGAATTGATTGCACTCACATGAGAAAACAATCTCCTGGTGGCAATAATTCTGAGCTGTACCGAAACAGAAAAGGATATTTTTCATGGAATATTCAGGTAATAGGAGATTCTCAATTAAGAATTTGTGACATCGTAGCTAGATGACCAGGATCTACACATGACCAAACAATTTTGAATGGATTGGCAATAAAAAGAAGCTAAGAAAATGAACATTTCAATAACTCAGTTATACTTTGTGATAGTGGTTACAATATTACAAAATATTTATTAACCTCTTTAGCAAATCCTCAAAGTGGAGATGAACAATTGTACGATGAATCCCATATTAGAACCAGAAACTGGATTGAAAGATTTTTTGGTGTCTTAAAAAGATTTCCAATCTTATTACATATATGGTATGAGAGTTAATGTGGAACTCTCGAAAGCAATAATATAATAATAATTGTTTGTATATATTATATGTTTCTTATAATAAATCTATAACTTATTGCAAGTAAAATTTTTTGTTGGCTCTAGTTTAATTTTTGAAAGTTCAATTACTAAACTTTTTTTTTCTTGCTCCATTTCATGTTCCTTTTTCAAAATTTCTTTCTGCAATCGTACAAGTTCTAATTTCCTAGCAGCCAACAAATAACTTCGAACCAAAAAAAAAACATTTCACAGCAAATAAGTTTGTATGAATATGTTTTGTTTATAATGCATACTGCGATTTCAAATATTTATACCGACCTTTATGCAAAACTCTCTCTATTATGGCAGTGTTAAGTTATACTGCAATATATTCCAAATTTTATTAAAATTAGGCACTGTAGAACGTTTAACTAGAGATATCTAGGGTTATTCGATGATATAATTGGGTTAGTGTATTGTAGAACTGTCCCTTAAAAATTAAAAATTGTATTGAAATATATTTGATGTAACTAAATTGTTTATTTTTTTAAAACAAATATACATTTTTTATAAGATAATGTTTATAAAACTGTCATAACAGTGAATATGTAATTACAGTTATACAAAGTAGATACTCTGGTCTATTGTATGATTTCAATTCCAGTAATAATGCTTTTACAACTAACTTGAAACTGTTTGGTTTTGCCATTCATTAAAATTATTAAAGAATTACATAATCTTATATGTTGACATAAATGTTGTAAATTCTTGATAGCTCATTTTATTTTTCATGTGGTGTTATAGTTTAATTTGATTTGCTGTTTACGCAGCTTTGTTCAATTTATAGTAATTTTAATATAACTTAAGATGTAATTCGATCATATATGTTCATATAACCTATAAATTCGACCGACTGTCAAATATATTTGGCTCGGAAACGAAGTTATAGTTCCATACTCATTTTGCAATTTACAGTATTTAATATGACGCCGAAGTACTGATTTGAATCATACAATGTTTATTGATGACGCAGGGATCATCTTTCCTGACGACGCACAGTGCGAAATTTAGGAAGTTTAGCGGAACTTTATTCAATTTATGAAATACGTAAAATGCATAAGTTTATTTATTATTTTGTTAGGTAAATACCCCGCCTCTGAAACCTCATACTCAGTTTGGGGATTTACCCTGCGAAAGAACCGCAAAATGCACCTGAAATTCGCATTACTTATTCAATCATACTTTTTGCCTATAGAAAGCTGCTCGATTTGTTAAAGTTAATAGAGTGGTACATAGAAATGGCAAATCAGTAGGCCATGATTTTTTCTTCATGTATTTTATTAGAAAATTGTCAATTATTTGCATTTAATTATTGCAAAATCTTTCCTTGCTCGTGTGTGATTTGTTCGTGGTAAAAGTGATTTTTAAGAAGTAAGTTAAATTTACATTTTTACCTTTAGTGGAGATTTTAAAAACTGATACCACATAATACCAGCTTGAAACGCACAACATTTTGAAGTTCTTTTTCCCTCTGTTGAAAACTCAAAAGATTTTCTGCGATATTTTGCGATTTTCTTTTAAATGAAACATTTTCCAGAATGACTTTGCAAGTTTCATATAAGTGTATATTCCAAAAGTGGAAGGAAGAACCGACATCGGATGCCATCATTGGTTTTGTTTTGGAAAAAATAGGCTCACCAATGTTAAGATCTGATGCTCTTTGCAGTTTAAAGGCAACTCTTCGCGCACTGGTTTGTAAAATACGAAAAAGGTGGAGGGAATCCAGTCGAAATTTAGCATCATTTCTGAATAAAAATGCTGTCTGGCTTGAAAATAATGTAAAGTTTTCAAATGCTGTAAAAGATGCATTGCCCAGTGGATCGAAGACCAATGCAGGCAGACCTAAAAGAGAATTTAGTTATTGTCATCCTAAAGTGCAAAACAGAAAAGTACATCATCTTTTGAAGTCCGGTAGTCAAGACGAGTTAGCCAAAGCTATACCAATCTGGAAAACGAAACTCTGCAGCGATTGTCAAGGAACTGGCATCTGCTTCTCCAGAAAGGGGAATCAAAATCAAAATAGCTCGCATGTCTTCTTCAAACAGCCCACGAAAATTAACTCCGAACCAGGCTCTGGTGCTACTTATTGATGCAAACTTATCGTCAAATCAATACAACATTGTTCGGGATCAAGCAAAACATCACTGTTGCACTTTGTATCCACCTTATTATGTTGCAAAGGGGGCAAAGAGGTTATGCTATCCAAAGGACATAATAATAACTGAAGTTTCAGCTGAAGTATCAGTTCAGTCGCTTATAAATCATACCATAGCAAGACTTTGTACAGGGCTAGAAGAGACTCTTAGAACTTTGGCAAACGTTAAAGCACTAAATATTATCGTAAAGTGGGGTTGTGATGGGGCGGAACAAGTTAACTATCGACAAAAGTATATGGACAAACATAGCTCTGATGATAGTATGTTTAGTGTATCAATGGTACCAATCCAAATGTGCACCGTAAATGATAACGGTGATAATCAGTCACTAATTTGGAAAAACCCTGCTTCTTCTTCCACACGGTACTGTCGCCCCATTAAGTTCGTTTTTACCAAAGAAACAGTCAGTGTAATTACCTCAGAAGTAAACAAAGTGAAAGAACAAATATCTCAACTTACTCCAACCACTATACTTGTAGATGGCAAGCAATTTCAGGTTACAGCAAATATGATCTTTTGTATGATTGACGGTAAAGTATGCAATGCTGTATCATCCTGTGCATCATCACAAACATTCTACTTATGTGGGGCTAAACCTAGTGAAATAAACAACATCTGCGATATACCTCAAAAAAATATGAACGAATCTTTTTTATCCCTTGGACTATCGCCCCTCCATGCATGGATAAGGTTTTTGGAATGTATTTTACATATATCGTACAAACTTGATATTAAAGCATGGCAAGCTCATGGAGCAGAAAATAAAAAAACAAAAATTCAAAGAGGAGCTTGGCTTGCTTATAGATATGCCAAAACAGCAGACCGGAAACACAAACGATGGTAATACCGCGAGGAAATTCTTTAGAAATGCCGAAAAGTCTGGCGAAATAACTGGCGTTAACTTAGAATTGATCAAACGTTTTCATGTGCTGATAGAGTGCCTAAATTGTGGTCCTAAAATTGATTCAGAAAAGTTCGGCGAATATCAAGAGAAACTTTGGAATTGTATTTGAAAGAATATTTCTGGTACTCAATGCCCGTAAGTGTGCATAAAGCCCTTTGTCATGGAAAGGATATTATAGCCTCTTGCATTCTTCCGATCGGACAATTTTCTGAAGAAGCTCAGGAGGCAAGAAACAAAGACTGCAGAAAATATCGCGAACTTTTTACTAGAAAAACGTAAAGAATAGACACAAATACGGATTTATTTTATCGACTGCTTATTTCGTCGGATACGTACATCGCTAGTCTTCGTAAAGCACCCAAAACCAAGCATAGTGAAGTTACGCCAGAAGTTTTAGTGTTGTTAGAAAGATTTGCAGACCCGTGTAATGATTGCGAGTCTTCAGACGATTGCAATGAGTCTAGTTCTGAATAGGTGTTCTATAATAAAAAACACAAATAAATTCAAAAACTTATAATAAAACATATAATTTTTATTAAAAATTTTAAAAACCAACAAATAGAACAGTTTTACTGTTTTGAATAATTAAGTGCCGGTAAACTAAAGAAATTTCGCACTGTGCGACGAGTATTTTTATATTTGCCTTTGTATAGTATTCGCTATTTTCAATTTTAGAAGACCACTGAAATTGAACCGATCCTGGATATTCATATCATAAATAATACTTGTTCCTGACGTCACATCAAACAGCTATTGAAAATTCACATCCAATTTAATTTTGTATAAAACATTTCAGTAATTAATCACCTCGCTTTCAAACTACCTTGTTAGTAATAATCGACCCTGTATCTATTAATCATCTTGTTGGAAGGTGGCTAATATATACGTATTTATCAAGATTCCGTTTTTGTAATTTGAAAATTCTACATTGATTGTTATCCGTTGGATTACGGTGTTTTTCAAATTAATTTTGTTCTAGCAGCGCATGTAAAGTGACACAGAAATAAAGTCAATTCCGGCAGCGAATCTTAATTTCCATTAGCTGCGACGAGGGAATTTGAATACTCAGCTTTTATCAGAGTTGCTTCGTAACGTTCGCGTGCTTGTACATAAATAAGTAGAAGGAAAAAAACAGATCCAAGATCTTCCCGTATTTCGATATTAGGTACGATTATCTATAATGACGTTTACATTCTGTAAAATGGAATTAGCTGTGGAGAATATTCGCTCTTTCGAAATTATGAATGTGTATATCAATAGAAATCTTGTTCAAATTCTTGATGTTTTCGTTAACGTTTCGCTGAATGTGACATGGACTGAAAAAGAAATAAAACTTATTTATTTACAATTACGATCATTAGTAATAATTTTTAGTTGACGCAACTATGATTCGTGTACAAATTAATGAACGGGTGAATGTTATACACCTTCGACGTGTAAAATTTCTTTCGCTTAACTTCCGAGAGGGTAAACTAATTATTCCGAAGTGTACAAGCGCGTACATGCGGATAATCTGCTCCCAGCCTTTCTCAATTATTCAGTACGCTGATATATCGCAATTAATGGAATTGTAATTAACCCGAAATATTGCCACTTCGGAGTAACTGATTTATAGGAATTCGAGTTCGGAAAATCTAACTTTTTACATTTTTGGAGAATGTCAGATAAATTAAAGTTGATTGTAAGTTAAAGTAGATGGATTGATTAAGCTGTTATCTGATCAAGGTCCATAATTCAAAATGAAAATAGAATTTCAAATAGATAATCTTCACTTTAATAAAATACTAGCTGAACCCAGAAATGCTTTGCTATTTCTAGATTTGCCTATATATACACTATTAAGTAACAAGTGTTCATTTGAAAAGTCAATCTAGTAGCATGTGATTTACTGAGAAATTTTGAAGTATGTCGTAAATTAAAATTTACTACTTAACCTACGAAGTCGTATATTTTGACAGTTTCATACATACAAATAAATAACAAATAATAGGTATTTATTTAAAACTATAACAAATGTTGAAAATGTTGTCCTTCAAGATCAATGCACTTTAAAATCCTCCGTTCAAAATTTCTGATGATATTCTGCAACATTACTGGATTGTTATTAATTTCCATGCATTTCTGTTCGATTCTCTCTAGCATATCATTCAAATTCAATATAGGTGTTCGAAATATGTTATTTTTTAGATAAGGCCACAAAAAGAAGTCGCAAGGTGTTAAATCGCATGAACGTGCAGACCAGGCAATGTCAGTATTTCGACTAATTATACGCTCATCAAAAAATTCTCTTAAATAATCCAAAGATTCTGCAGTACAGTGACAAGGTGCTCCGTCTTGTTGGAAATATGCATTTTGAAGTTCATCATCATGCAACTGATTGACAAATGGTTGTAAAATTTCCGTACGGTACCTTTGAGCAGTTAACGTTCCCTGAAAAAATATTGGTCCAATGATTCGCCTTTGGCTTATCGTTGCCCAAACACCAATTTTCTCTGGCTGTAGCGATTCTTCATTAATTACATGGGGATTTTCACTACTCCAAAGTCTTGTATTTTGTGAATTTAGGTATCCCGTTTTATAAAACCATGTTTCATCAGTAAAGATGACTCTTTGCGAAAGTTCTCCATTATTGTTCATATTTACAAAGTGAAAGCCATTTTAAAACTGAGAAGCAATTTATTTAAACCAGAATCGACGCACAATTATTTTATGCACTAACTGATATTTGTGATTGACATTATCAAATGTCATTTGGATTTACGTTTACGGAACAACAAACACATACTAATATATATGCGTCTTATTCTATCAAAATTTCAAAGTAACCTAGATTGACTTTTCAAATGAACACACGTTATTATCGACCGTACTGTATAAGTAAAAATTAATTAACGGGTGAGCGGTCTGTCAAGTAAAAAAAAACTCCTTTATTTCATAACGAATTTGTTACTTCCTCAGGAGTGTAATTGAGAGTTAAAGAGAGAGGGGGGAGAGAGAGAGAGAGAGAGAGAGAGAGAGAGAGAGAGAGAGAGAGAGAGAGAGAGAGGAGAGAGAGAGAGAGAGAGAGAGAGAGAGAGAGAGAGAGAGAGAGAGAGAGAGAGAGAGAGAGAGAGAGAGAGAGAGAGAGAGAGAGAGAGAGAGAGAGAGAGAGAGAGAGAGAGAGATATTTCTTGACCTTTGTATATTATAGCAGATTTAGATAGTCGGCGATTTAATGTCTGTTTTACTTTAGTATGGATATATTTAAAATAATCTCTTACATGCTTCGGTAAATATTACCTATATCAAAGAATTATAAATGACAGTAGTATATTAATGTCATATTAAAAAAAATATAATTTTTGTGTTTTGGATTACGTAAAGTAATTACATGTTATATTCAACTTTAAATTAATTGCAATGCTCTTGGATATACAATGTTTTTGCTAATTCTATTTGGCATATATACAAACAAATTCCTTGGTTTTCCTATAAGGGAGCATGCAACGTATAATTGTCCATGTGAGAAGTACTGTCTCGCGGTGCCATTTACATTTAAATAACAGTACTGCTACTATTGATATGATATTATTAAGCCCCTAACTTTCGTGCTAGTCAGATCTAGGATTTCAATAGCTTTAAACCATCTTCGAACATCGCGAATTATTTTGCAAGAAACCGCTTGTAAATCGATCCAGTAGTTTTTTAATCTCTAAATGACACACGTACCAACATTGCCTCATATATATATATATATATATATATATATATATATATATATATACACCTTTCGTGACTGCGTTTTCGTATTTCATTTCTTTTACCGTCTACAGGGTTTTATTTTTGTACCGAGGGTAGCTCCGGATGTCTTTTGCATCTCGTTACTGAGCCGTTGTAACACCAGAATTGTTGAGATTGTGTGGAAACCTTCACAATCCACGTGTTCCGGATCCGACCACATTTTAAATACCTAGTAGGGAAGCAAGATCGAAGTCGAGAGTAGTTAAGTAAAATCATGCCGCTTAATTACTTCGAAACGGCTGTTTGATCATTCCTCTAACTACAAAAACGTCGGGCCATAAGGCGATAAGAGAAGAAAAAAACAAACGTTAGCTACATAAAATATTTAAATTCACCAACTCAAATCGTCTTTTTCTTACTTACTTTTCGACCGTCATTTTTATGTACGAATATTTTTATTAAATTGGTTCACATTACCTTTAAATTATCAGATTAATTTATCATAAATACTATTGAGAACTTTTCATGTAATTAGAAATTTGTAAAATTCGGTTCTTTTAAAATTTTGGGCATTAGAGACATACTTGTCTCTAAAACAGACAGGTTTGTCTCTGAAATAGACCTGTCTGTTTTACAGATAGAGATATTAGAGACAGACCTGTCTGTTTTAGACACAGACCTGTAGTAAGTAACTAAGCTTCATAATTTTATTTAGCTGCTCTCAACTAATGCTGTATGATGTTGCTCCCTTGCTGCGCAAAGGGTCCTTTCTGCAAAATGGAGTCGGATCCGGAACACGTGGATTGTAAAGGCTTCCACACGATCTCAACCCTTCTGGTGGAGACGCAACAGAAAGTCCCCTTGCATATTTACTCATCACGATAGTGCCTCTAGCCACACGTCATTGTCGGTTAGAAAATTTTTGGAAGCAAAAAACATTCCAATTCTCTCACAGTCACCCTATAGCCCAGATATAGCTCCAATGCATAAGCGGAAGTTTAAAGGTTACCATTACGGAGAAATAGACAACATCCGGATTGTTACAACGCAGGTTCTAAACAGTCTAAAATAACAAGATTTACTGAATTGTTGCCAAGAATGTTAAAATCACTGGAGACGTTATGTGTGTTCCCAAGGAGCATGTTTTAAAGGGGGCAATGTTAAATTGTAGATACATTCAATATAAAACTTTAAAATAGATCATTCTCAATTCTTCTGGGACATACCTGGTATTTTAATCAGATTAAATATCTTTGTTTAATACCTAACCACCACATTTCAGAATTACACTCGATTTGACTAACAGGTATCGCGATATTTAATTTGTAAATATGTAAAAGTAATCATAGCTAGAACGTGATATTTTCATTGTTAGCACAGTATAATGCATTAAATAAACGAAACATTAAAAAAAATAAACCAAGCGTAACTTCTATTTTACAGCAAAGGTGAAATCGATAATGTAAACGGTTAAAACAAGTATTGTTTCAGAAAAAATTCACATATTGAAGGATGAAATTCCCAAAAGGACCAACAGGTTGTTTGACATCCAGTTATGCTACACGTCAGTGTAATTCCAAAGCGAATAGCGAAATTAAGTTATACACTTGAACATAACGAAAAGTTCCCAGTTAAATTGCTGAAAACAATTTTAAATCGAGTCATGGAAAATTTGCACGTATCGAACGATGGAGTTTTCGAAACGACCAACAGGTTGTATAAAATCAAGTTACGGTACATTGATGCAATTTCAAATTCATACCAAAATCAAATTATAAAGTTGAAAATGTTTGCAAAAGTAGTTAATTTGCTTTAAATAATTCTAAAAATTAAAAAAACAGACGTAGAAAAAGCTGTAAACGTTTTCCTTCCTTTTTTTCTACTTCTGAAGTAAGCATCTAACTCCGGTTCTTCGGAAAAAATGTCGTAATTAGATTTGCTCGGTTCTGGTTTTTCTGTAGCGAGTCGTCCTTGAAATGGAGAACACAAAACGAAGTAAAATGAAAGTGCCTGATGTAATCAACTTGACGGTACATAAAAGTAATGTACATTATATAAAGTTTGGCTAGAATATTTATTTACCAGAGAGGAAAGTATTTTGTTTTTGCGAAAAAGTCGAAATATTTAAATTGTTAGGGATTGTGGTAATTGTCTTGATCAATAAAGTTTGTTAACATCAGTGGCGGCTCGGGGTGGTTCACATACGGAGTGCATAATTTCAAAATTAAAAAGTGTAATACAAAAACGCATACCCAACCGACGTACTGTTCCAGACAGGTACTGTTCATTGTAGAGTTTATTTTGAGGGAATAGTAAATATTACACTACACAGTTTAATTACATCTGACGATAAACGAAGTCCATTTTACGTGTTTTTGACTTGCAGAACAGTTCTATCACTTTTTCATTAAAGTTTGGGAAATCATTTATACATTCCTTTTCACAAGATAACATAGTAAGGGCATTTAATCTCTCTTCTTTCATTGTATTTCTCAGGAAAGTTTTTATTCTCTTCAGCCGTGAAAACTGGCGTTCCGCTTAGGACGTTGTCATTGGGATTGTATTGACAATTTTTAAAAGCGTAACAACTTCATTAAAGGTGTCGCTTAATCCATCCAGCAGAAGACCTAGCAGACCTACAACACCGACTTCTATATTTTGCCTAAATTCTTCTCTAGAATATAGAACGCTTAATTCAGTTCGTAGTCTGCTTTCATTGAGGCATGGATAAAATTTTACTGCTTCTTTAAGGCACTCTTCCGGAAATTTTTTTTGAAAAGAGGAGAACTGTTTAAAAGAAATTAAGTTTGCTAATATTAAGTGCCCTGTATACCGAAATCTAGTTTTTATTTCTAGCAAAATAATATCGCACACTTCAATAGTTTCCCTCCTTCTTTGGCTACAATCAGTTACTCTTCGCCGCTTTGATGGTCGAGGAGTCAGTTCTGGGTCATTTTGTTTAACCAACTGATTATCTGTGTCAGCGATTTCGGTTCGAATTTTTCCAATAGCTCGTTCAAAATTATCTAAATTATTCTTGATTTTTAATGCATCTGTATTGTCATTTTGTAATTGATTAAATAATATGTCCACATGTGGCATAATTTTATGATAGAAAGTTAACCAATAGATAAAATTTTCCTCCTCTAAAATTCGCAAATTGGCACCAGCTTGATGAATGGTAGTTTGTAAACTAGCTTCTCCCTCGATTTGTTCAAGAGCTTCAATTATTTCTTCTCGGTGCTAATATATTGTATTCACTGTCCTAGAATTGAAGTTCCATCTTATTTTTTAAGAACGAGGTAAGCTTTTTCTCTGTAGGAATTCTTCCAATCTTGCAGCTCGTTGTGGTGAAGTGGAGAAAAATGTACATAATCCCGTCAGATTGGCAAAAAAAATTCTGCAATTACTACTGCTCGATGTAGCATGTGACATAATTAGATTTGTCTGATGTGCATAACAATGTACAAAATTAGCCCTTGGATACTGGTCTTGGACATGTCTTTGCACGCCGTTAATAGCTGCTGCCCCATCATAACTCTATGCAATCAGTTTTTCTGGGTCATCAACAAGCAAACTAATTTCGTTAAGGATGGAGGCAGATAAAGAATTAGCATCATGTCCACTAGGCAGAAGGAATTTCCAAACTATTTCGACCGGTCCGCGTTCACAATATATCTTAAAAAAACCACGAACTGAAACTGATTGGACACATCTGTGGTTTCATCAGCTATCACAGATAGGAAGTCGGTTGCTTTAATTTCACTGGCAACTTGTTTATGATACACGTTCAACATTGCATCAAGCAGCTCATTCTGTATCGTCTTTGATAATCCCTTAAAAACCGGTGCTGCTTCGATGTGATCTCTGAGCGATTTATCCAATTCTGCCGTAAAATTTATTAATTCCCGAAAAATGCCCTTGTTATTCGACGTTTGCTGTTCATCATGACCCCGAAGTGCCAGTTCAAACGCGCCACAAAATCTAATGCAATTTATTATTAAATTTAACACATGCCTATTTTTTGTTACCTTTTCATTGTGTTGTTGAATTGCTTTTCTATATGATGAATCTAAAACATTCTGAATGTTCTTTTTTCCTAACATTCTTAGACTAAATATATTTTTCAAATGCCATTCGGAATTTTCATGTTTAATAATTTTAGCACTAAGATGAATTAAGTCTCTTATTCCGTTCTTTGACCAAGACGGTTCACCACCAAACAAAAGACACGGAAAACAAAACAAAGTATTTTTAATTTCACACCCACAAATCCTGTCATTTTTCTGTTAAATATCCATTTTGAATTTTCTTATAACGTCTTTACCTTTAACAGATTGATTATTTTCTAAACATAATTGAGGCATCGGCCGTTTAAGATTTTTTACTGCGATTTTTTCATCATACGTTAACCGCGAAAACGCGTTGTTCTCTAAAGCAGAGACGGAATTCATTTTACAACGGCCGTGAGCAGACTGGACCACTTGCTCAGACGCTATGTATTATACGACATTGAAGTAGGGCAAAATAGAGTTCTCCCCACCTTCAATGTAATGTTAATGGCTTAACGGAGCAACAGTTGGGCTTTGCTCATTATATATGTGACGACGATCGGTGCATGTACGTTGTTAGCGTTCCACGTTCCTCGTCAATAACTATGAATACATAATATATATAATAAATAAATACTTTCACAGTTAGTCGCCGCTTGGTTTGTTTTGTTTCATAATTCCAGGGGGTGCAATTGCTCACTTGCTCTCATTAAAGAGCCGCCACTGGTTAACATAAGAGGGGGGGTATTGACATATTCTTAGCCTAGTATTGAAACAAGTTGGGCCTTTAAACTGTTTCATTGCTTCTCCTCTTAAATTAGTACACTTAATCAGTGGCGGGTCGTGAGTTATGAAAGAGGGTGGGCACAAAAAAAAAACTTATTTTTTGTACATAAAATTCATTCTCCTATTTTTCATGGAACAGGCGTCTATGACTTTGTTATCAAAATCGGGAATAGACTGGATGAACTTCTTTTCAACTTACATTTCTTTGCAATAACTGCTCTGTTATCTTCAGCTGTCGTTTTCTGTATTTTCCCTGCAGGTTCTTCATTATTGCGTTCTTGATTGTCATTGTCAGTAGAACTAATATGTTGTTATTTAATCGTTGTCCTGCATATTATTTATCACACTGATAAACCTGCTGTATAAATGGAACTGCCTCGGCAACAATGTTACCTCCGGGACCGGGTGACCGGGTGACGTGGGCGATTCTGCCCACGTCTGATATTACATGGCGATCCTACCTTTAGTTAGATGATCAGATATTACATGGCGATCTTGCCACCCCATCATCTAACATTACATTTCAATAAACCACTTGCTTCACTAATAGTAACGGAATCCATCCCTTCGTCACTAATTTTGTCTAAACTTCTTTGAAAGAATCCTGGTGTTCAAAAAATGTGTTCACAGTTCGACTGTGAAAATCCAGCGTGTAGGAGCAGTGCGTGGTAATCTACGTTTGACTATTTCATCAAGAATTACCGTTCGTTTTGGCGATCGAGTAAAAAAACTTGAAAATGACTGGAAATTTGCAAAGAAAATTTTTACATTTTTATTGCACTCGCTCGTTGAATAATTAAATTAAATTGATGCGCGTAACAGTGAATATAATATACCTGCGGAAATGTTCTTTTGATAATAGCTAGGACACCATTTGTCTTACCACTCATCACGGACGCCCCATCGTAACTTCGAGCGATTAATTTGTTGCTATCAGACCCAGAAAGAGAATTTAAAATAGTTTGCAATTCATTCAGCAATGTTTTTGCTAATACATCAGCATTATGTCTACCCAGCTTAAAAAAAGGACCAAAAGCGTTCAAAAATTTGTCCATTAAACACGTATCGAATAATAACAACCATTTGCTGATTATTAGAGGTGTCTGTAGTTTCATCGGCCACCAAAGCAATGAAATTTTGCAGATTTAATTTCTTTTAATATTTCCGGCTTGTAAATTTGCCACATTGCATCTAGCAATTCGTTCTGAATAATTTTTGAGGCGTCTTTAAACACTTGTGAACCTTTCATATTGCTATGAATTGTGATATTAGATATTGCTTATACACAATTCACAACCAATGTGTCCAGCTTAGATATTCAATCGCTTAATTTTCAAAAATGAGACTGCTCTTCCCTCAAGGTTCCAATTGGAAAACGTGGTTTTTCTCTTCTACAAATTTATATAGCGCCAGTACAAGAGTTCAAACAAAGGTAAAAAGAAAATAACAATAAAATTAAATGAAACTTTAATACAAGAAAAATATGCCCTTGAATCCAAGCGAACGAAATTTATCGTTACAGAAATTTTTTATATAGAAATTTTAAAAAACGTTCTTTGTCATTTAATTCATATAACTAAGCATAAAATATAAATCAATACATACAAGATAATAATATTAATGATAATAAGAATAAATTTTTTTAAATAATTTACTTACGTAAATAAAAAAATATTTTTTTCACGAGACACCAATGAGTTAGAAAGCCTAAAATTTAAACAATTACGAGTTCTACACACTCGTAAATAAATCGGTATGAAATCAAGCACCAAAACTAATTAAACAAAATCACGAAGCTACTTATCAAAGATAAAAATGTATCTTCTCAAAACACGACCATTCTAAACTCAGCGTACAATAGTGTCTGCGGAAATATCCAAGTAACCGGCGTACTACAACTACGCAAGTCAAAAATATTAAATATCAGTTCAAAATAAAAATACATTCATAAATAACAAATTTCAAAAATTATACACTGGCATCCAAAATAAATGTACAATCATTATAATCTAATTCAAAATATGGTTTATAGGGGAAAAAACCACAGCAATATGTATTGTAAGCACAGCGTTTAATTCAGCTGCAAAGTTAATTAAGCCTACATAAACACCTGGATTTTTCGACGTCAATGTCTCATCATGGTCTCGTAACGCCAATTCAAAACTCCCACAAAATTTTATGCACACCTCTTAAAAATTAAGCAGATAAAACAAAATAGTTTATTTGTTAGTGAACATCCGCAAATCTATCTCATATTTTTCATATATATTTTTAATGAAAATTCAGTTTTACTTGTGGAAGTGTAGTTTATTTGAAGATCAGGAATAGCCCTTTCTTTCTTCTTAATTAAATGTTTTTCCGCAAATGATAGCAGGGTTTTTAAGAGATTTTGCATACAGTTAACTTCCATCATTAATACTAAACGTCACTTCAAACCTTTGAAACAACGCACGCGCGCTATGCGCTGAAAACAATGCAGTCGCAATGTATGCAAGACGTTAACTGGAGTCGCGCTATTACATCTGAAATCGTGCCCCGGAACATAGTTTTGAGTGCTGGCATAGTGTCTGTGGTACGGAAGGAAACTTTGATACCATCGTTATAAAAATACGTAAAAATAATAAAATAAAATAATGCATTGAATTACATTCGAATTTCTTTCTGTGTTTGTCTTGGTGGTTGCTTGGGCACGTGCCCATGTTCTCTTTAGTACCAGCCGCCATTGCCAAGTATCAAGATTACGTGCCACAAATTTTCAAAATTGTCCTATGGCGTTAAAGATGTTAACGCTTTAGGACAAAACTTCTAGCGAACGGATTACGTGAAAAAACCTGCATTTTGCAAATGAATATAATTTCAAACAAAAATAAACAATAACATTTGTAACCGATTGCTTGTTAATTCAATATGAAGCGAACATTCGTTTTATTTGCATAATAAAAGGAGGTCTCTTGCTATTTAGAGAAACACAAAAACAAGTAAACTTAATTTACTACAGATATTTTAAAGCGTTTCGTTTGCTTTAGTTGAAGAAATGTTTTTCTTAGAAGGAACACATATTAAACATACTTTAAACGCAGTATATAAACGTTAATGCAGTAAATGTAATTTCTTTTTCTGTTAATATTGCAACATAATCAGGAAACCCATTTAATTTCCTCCTGCCTCTCGATTTTCATACTTATTCAAAGTGCTGAGGCATATAAATTTACCCGAAAATTGGAAAACGAACGAGCTTCACTCTGAAACGTTCGGGTTGTTTGGACAACATTATGGGAAAGCGAGTAAATGCGAATTGGGTTTATTTGTAAATATTTAAATTAAATAATTCACGTTAGAAATCTAATGATTGGGAAACTAAGCTGAAAGGAAGTTCTGTATTGACTTTCTCATTGAATAATTGGATATGATTCAATTACATTTCGTAGAACAAATATGAATTTATAAAATAACGAACCTACAGAGACGATCGTCTCGTTTCTGGAACTGTTGCTTCTCAGTAAACAAATGCCGTCTTTACATTCTCCATCACGCAAGCAATATACTGGTCGATGTTTTATGAGTTTTATGAGTAGGATTTTTGTGCAGTAGAAATGCTTTAAATATGTGCATAAATATGTCACGTTCTTTCCAAAAATATGTCAAAAATATGTTTCATTTTTACCATTTATGCATTTCTATTCGCTTTATTTTTTATGTATTTCGCTTACTGAAAATCAAGGAACGAGTAGTAAAATAACAAAAAGTGGTCTAAATTACATTTGTACATAAAAAAATAATAATTATTACATAATGTATGATAAGAATATTGTTACCTCTAACTGAAAATTCGCAAAATTAGTATCTGAAGATGATACCTCTAAAAATCGTCGAGACGTTGCAATGAATGGCCCCATGTTGGTCGCCAAACTTGCAACGTCTCGGCCATTTTTAGAGGTATCATCTTCAGGTACCAATTTTGCGAATTTTCAGTTAGAGGTAGAAAGTTTGGCGCCCATCGTGGGGCCCGAACCCACGACCCTGAGATTAAGAGTTTCATGCTTTTAATCTCCCACGTTGGGCGCCAAACTTGAGACCTGCGCATAAAGCAGGCGTAGCGATGGCATCCGATTAATGGCCCAAATCTAAACAAAATCCGTAGTCGTATCGCACAATAGTCTGGAAGCTTCTATTTATTGTGTATGCCCTTAGTCACTGGAGACAGGTGTGGGTGACTAGAATAAAATATAGTAGGTAGCGCGATTCAGTTTTGCTTACGGAAGCTCTGTCTTAAAACTGAGAAAAGGGATTGCTCGATCTTAGGCGCATGCTCATGTTCACAATCTGTAATTAATTGAACAAATTCTAAAGAAGTACTAACTGAAAAACTTACTTCTTTTTCTTAAGAAAGAAGAAAGTATATTTTTAGTCTGTATATTTTTTACAATATGAAACAGACATGTAAAAAATTTACATATCTGTAACTGTACACATGGACAATACATCTCGTATTTTCAGCATTTACTTCTGCTTAATACATATGTTTCTGCCATCTAGGCGTCATCAGTCAAGCTAGTGATGCAATGTGATATAAATGAAACAAATCTTTATGAATAGATTTGTATCTGTATATACATTTCATTGAAATCTCCTAAAAGATAAAGCAAATTTCATCTTATAAGGTGGCACTTATTTCATAAGTGACATCTTACGGACGAAAGAGACTTTGCCGAAAAAGGCGACCTTTCGCTTGAATAGCTAAGCTATTACATAAGCGAAACAATACGTATAGGTGTAGTCCATTAACACGTGCTAGATGGCAGTAAATATACAAAAAGGTTGTGTTTATGTATAACAATACGTTATGCACGTATAAAGCATTTGTTACAATATGAAACAGACATGTAAAAAATTTACATATCTGTAACTGTACACATGGACAATACATCTCGTATTTTCAGCATTTACTTCTGCTTAATACATATGTTTCTGTCATGTATATTTACCGCCATCTGACACGTGTTAATGGACTACACCTATACGTATTGTTTCGCTTATGTAATAGCTTAGCTATTCAAGCGAAAGGTCGCCTTTTTCGGCAAAGTCTCTTTCGTCCGTAAGCTGTCACTTATGAAATAAGTGCCACCTTATAGGATGAAATTTGCTTTATCGTTTAGGCGATTTCAATGAAATGTTTATACAGATACAAATCTATTCATAAAGATTTGTTTCATTTGTATCACATTGCTTCACTAGCTTGACTGATGACGCCTAGATGGCAGAAACATATTGCAGTTAATTGTGGTGTTGATTAGCTTATTTAAGTAGCCCACAATACACAATAGCTTGCTCGGTCTATCTCGAGTCGGGTCAGCCTTCCAGTAGCTCTTGTATCTTCAGAGTTACCCTCACCGGGTACGTAGTAAAGTAAATAAAACAAAAGGTATTAGCAAAGAAACAAACATTCACCGCACGAAGATTTAATTAAAAAAAAACAAAAAAAAATACGACTTTATCAAATATAAAGAAGTGTTGACACACCTACTGTGCCCCAACGTGAGGAAAACTTATATAAATATTGACAGTTATAAGATGAAATACCTCACTTTGACCCCGAGCAAAATTATACTAATTAAATATTTAGGAAAAACTATCAAACTTCAACAATTACGTTATTCCCAACATTAAAGGTCAAACAGAAAATAACTGTAAGCGCGCGCATCAAAATTTTAACCCATGCGCACATTTAACATGGTATCAATGTAATTTTCCCACCAAATCCTAACCTTCTAGAATATATGACAGATAATAAAAAAAACTTTAAAAAAAGTATGAAAATTTTCCTTAATATTTTTCTGACTCTAAATATACTTATAAACTACAATTTTCCTGAATCTACGAGCTCCAATTTTATACAAATAATATAACTAAATTATTTTTAAATAAATGAATATAATTACAGAAATATACGTACATTAATTAATGTAGTCATCACACTTCACAAAAAATATAAATGAGAGATTTCAGATAGGCCGCGCAAATCAAAAATTACAAGTATGGAAAACTCGTAATTAAACGCAAATTACTTTAACTACATCAGTAACACAACTAAAAACGTAAACCGCAATTACTATAAAATTTCTGAATAAAAAGGAAGTTTTTATTCAGCAAAAATTACTTGAACCTATCTGTTTCACTGTTAGAGAATCTCTGTCTTCTTCCCCTACGGAAATGAAAAATATCAGCATACCTAACATAAATCAAAAGAGCGACAACGACTAAAACTTCCAACATAGCGGGAACTGCAAACATCGGCGGCACGCTCGAACATTCTACAGTCGTGGACCAAAATACACATTATAATAAATTTTTAAATAAAATACAAAATCTTTATAATTATCTTACTGGAATAAATTGTACATAATTATAAATTGTCTGTGTATGTTTCTTAGATTTTTCTTCGGGGAAAAGTTCATGGCAATATGTATTAAGCAGAAGTAAATGCTGAAAATACGAGATGTATTGTCCATGTGTACAGTTACAGATATGTAAATTTTTTACATGTCTGTTTCATATTGTAACAAATGCTTTATACGTGCATAACGTATTGTTATACATAAACACAACCTTTTTGTATATATATATTTTATTTTAAAAGTCAGTGTATCCATGGACGCCGTGTACAGTTGTTACGTTATTATATTACGTTATATACGGTATTATATATTAGTGGTTTTACTTACTGATGATGACAACTTAGTTGTCGAAATACGTATTTAGGATACGATTATTAATTGTGGTAAGGAATTTGTATACCTTTTCGGTTTTTACTTAACTACAGTCTCCAAAGAAAGACTTTTCAGGAATATATAGCCAAAATTTTTTTTTTTTATATTTAATGCAATTTTAATGAAAATTTTAATAAAAACTGAAAGGTTGTATTAATTCAAAATTAATTCATTATCATTCTGTTTTTTTTTCTTTATAGACAAACTGGAATTTGTTTACCAACACGCTCTATCGCTGACTTAAACACGCAAGCCTAATTAACGCTCTTCCTTTAAACTGTACCCTTTAAAGTATGGCTTATATTTTTGTCCCGCATGCAACTTAAGATGTTAACATAAAAAAAAATCTATTTTATGACATAGTGAGTGATATAAGAGCGAAAAGCAAACCTGACCTATTTTATTCTTTCTATCATGTTAAGCCAGTGATTTTTAAAGGAAACGCAATCATTTTTCAATTGAGATTGACGAGTAATATTAGATTACGTGTAAAATAAGTTTGAACGTCGGTGAAACACCAATGTTGAACGTATTCTAGTCAAGTGTCACAACAAATTATATAATTCACTCGAACCTGCACACCAGCGCAAAATAAAAAGCACGATCGAATTGGTTACATTCATTAAAAGGAAAATCGTAAACACTAGTTAACAGGTACGAGCATCTGAATCCAATTACTTGATGGCAACAGTGGCATGAGATAAATGAGGAAATCAATGAGAAGCTGACGGCTAACCACATAATGGAATTGCATTACAAAACACGTTCCATAATGTGTACCTTATCAAAAGCACCAATAATAAGATCAACTTGTCATTGATATTTAGTAGGGCTTATAGTTCATTATAATTAACTGTACAAAGACTGTTTTGGAAACAGTAAACATAGTTTATATACAGTGTGGTTCATCAAATATTAGCAGATTAAATTACTGTGCTCAATTTTAAAATTGTTTTAAGAAATAATGTTAATTTAGACACTCAAGAAGAAAAACGAGAAGATATAAATATACAAATAGATGAGATGAAAATAGAACAAGTACAAACCTTCGACTACCTAGAAGTAACTATAGATGAAAAAGGATCACAAGAGATAGAAATTAACAATAGAATCCAGAAAACCATAAATCTATTTTACGCAATGAACAAGAAATTCATAGACAAGAAAGAAATAACGAGAGGAACTAAGATGAATGTATATAAAGCTATATACAGGCTGATTCATTTTCGGCCCTCACCATGGGGATCTCGCTTATTATTGGAGATAGAGTATAGGTTTAAATTTGGCAAAGTTTTTAAATTTTGTGTTTGTTATAAATCCGTAAAGATAATAGAACTGTGACAAATGACCTTCGTTATTTTAAAAAAAACGCGAAAACCCCATTTTCTTCTTTTACCTGTATCACCGACATTTGGCCTTGTAGAGAAAAAATAAAAACACATCCTTGTGGCCATTTCTAAACCTCTATCCAGTGGTGTACTCTAAATTTTTATACGACGTTTCGTTTCTTTCTGGCCATCATCAACTATCTAATTTATTATAGGCGCCATATTGGATTTAGACATTCTCAGAAAGAGTTTCTTTTTCTGATTTCAACCATGTACCACATGTTGACTAAAGTTTTTGACATTAGGTTTTATTTGAAAGAATAAATTATAAGATTAAATAAGGTAGCCATGGAATTTCAATCTGTCAAACATTTCATTTATTGTTCATTAATAATACAAAAATGTCATACACTAACGAAGAGAAACGAGATATGATAAGTATTTTTTATTCTTCGAACTGAAATTCAACAGTAGCCAGTACAAGATATCTACAATTATATCCAGAACGACAACAGCCTCATCGTACCATTTTTCTAGATCTCGACAGAAATTTGGTCGAGAATGGATCGTTTACTAAGCCGCGTAATGGTCAAGACAATAGGAATTTAAATGAAAATCGACAAGATATTTTACAAATGGTAAATTAGAAGCGTGTTTTCAAATTTCATGTTACTCTTGTATTTTTATAGATAAATAATAATCCATCAATTTCTACAAGCGAAGTAGCGTCAGAATTAAATTTGTGCCAGTCCAGAGTTTGGAGAACTCTACATAAAAGTAGGTTTAAACCATACAGGATCCATGTTACTCACTCTTTACTGCCTGGAGATAATTTGAAAAGGCTAGAATATTGTAATTGGTTAATGGGAAGGATAGAAAATGACGAAAATTTTTTAAGCAAAATCATCTGGTCAGATGAAACAAAATTTACAAATTCTGGAATGTTCAACAGAAATACGGAGCACTATTGGGCAGTACAAAATCCCCGACAAAACAGGGCTAGAAGACCAGAACATCGTTTTGGAATAAACGTTTGGATGGGTATTTTGGCAAATCGTCTCTTAGGACCAGTTATGTACGAAGAACATTTAAATGGAGAAAGATATTTAAACATTTTACGTACATACGTATCTGATTATCTTGACGACAATATCCCATTAAATCACAATTACAATATTTATGGTGGCAACAAGATGGCGCACCAGCACACAATGCAGCTGTTGTTAGAAATTTCTTAAATCAAGAGTTTGCAAACCGTTGGATTGGAAATAGGGGAGTTGTTGAATGGCCTGCGAGATCACCTGATTTAAGTCCGCTAGATTTTTTTTTATGGGGATATGTTAAAAATAATATTTATAAATTAGATGCGCCACAAAACATTGAAGAATTACGAGACAGACTTCAGAATGCCTTCGATGCAGTTCCTAGAAGAACTATACAAAGGGCAGTACAAAATTCCAGAAGGCGTGCCCAATTGTGCATTACCGAAGATGGCCAGATAATTGAACATTTACTGTAATTGTTTATTGTTTACTTTTCTATGTATTTTTATTAATGTTTTTGTTATCTTGTACTCGCTACTGTTGAATTTCGTTTCGAAGAATAAAAAATACTTATCATATCTCGTTTCTCTTCGTTAGTGTATGACATTTTTGTATTATTAATGAACAATAAATGAAATGTTTGACATATTGAAATTGCAAAGGCTACCTTATTTAATCTTATAATTTATTCTTTCAAATAAAACCTAATGTCAAAAACTATAGTCAGCATGTAGTACATGGTTGAAATCAGAAAAAAAACTCTTTCTGAAGATGTCTAAATCCAATATGGCGCCTATAAGAAATTAGATAGTTGATGATGGACAGAAAGAAATGAAACGTCGTATAAAAATTTAGAGTACACCACTGGATAGATGTTTAGATATGGCCACAAGGATGTGTTTTTATTTTTTCTCTACAAGGCCAAATGTCGGTGCTACAGGTAAAAGAAGAAAAAGGAGTTTTCGCGTTTTTTTTTTAATAACGAAGGTCATTTGTCACTGGTCTATTTTCTTTACGAATTTATAACAAACACAAAATTTAACAACTTTGCTATACTATGTATATGTTACCGTGAAAGTCCGAAAACCGGTGATAGTCGAGATATACCGGTGAATGTCAACATTCACCAAGTTACTTGGCGTATGTCCGATATATTCATTAAATATCATTATTTCTAACTTACGCCGGCGAATGTCAACATTCATCATGGACTCATGGTGTATGTTTAAAAGAATTTGTTTATAAAAAGAAAACAAAATAAAACTCTATAGGTTATTATTTATTTTGATTAAAACATGGAAGAAGTTTTCAAATGAACATAAAGAAATTGTTGAACTTAAAACAAACAGAACAAACATAATATTAATATAACAAATAAAATGCATTTTATTTCTTGAAATGAAATTAAAAAATACAAAGTAAATGTATGGCAACCTTATTTATTGCAACAACTTAAGCTACCATGACACTTCGAATTACACAAAAGCCTATTGTTTTTACAGCTACATTTAGCCGTGGAACACTTCTTTTTGCAGTTACAGCGTGTATAGCCTTGCCCTCCACTTTTTGAATTAGCAGAAGCTGCTTCTCTTACCGAAATTTCTTGACCTGAAATCTCATCCATGGAAATTAACTTTTCTTTGCAAATTGCAAATTGATTACGAGTGAAAAGCTGCTTGAAGGTGCAATTTTTGTTCGCTAATTTATAAAAGTCTGTATTCTCTATCCCAACAACAATGGCTAACACATTTCGGGGATCTGTACGACCACGATCGACAGGGACTTTAATTCTTACGGTATCACCAATTTGGGCCGCAGGAAACTTTTTCTTTGAGGTTCGCAACATTTTTGTTGCTTGGAGTAGTAGATTCTCTTTTGCTGCTACTCTTTTTGAATTGATTAGCTCGTGCTGCCTAGTCAGCACTTGAGATGAGGACGTAATCGGTTGCAGATCAGTCAGTGTTTGAGTTGAAGACGTGCTGGGTTGTGGATCAGTCGGCACTTCAGATGAAGACCTGTTGGTGGCAGATGAAGGTGGTTTGGCTCCAATGGTATTTTGGTCATCCATATCACTTACATCTAAAACATGGTCATCAATATGGTCACTAACCAAATTTTCTTCACAAGTATTAACGTAAGCTTCTAGCTGTTCCTCGGTTTCAATGTTTGTAATTTGCTCGTTGGGGAGAGATGCCGATGCTATGCCTCTTTTTGGTTTAACGCCAAACAGAGCTTCATATGGACTCTGGCGTATTCCTTCATGGTAAGTTGTGTTTTTTGCGAATTGGACAAACGACAACCCTTCTGACCATTTATTTGAATCATTATCATGCATCCACGCAGTTAACATATTCTGTATGTCTTGATTGGCTCTTTCGACTGAGCCTTGTGTTTGGCTGTGACGAGGCTTTCCGTGCACTATTTTAACATCTTTCCACATAGCGCATAGTTCAGATGTGACTTGGTTACTGAACTCTCTGCCATTATCCGAATGCAATATAGCGGGAGCACCAAATATTTAAAAAAATTGAAGAAGGTGATATGCTACTTCTTCTGCTCTCTTGGTTTTTAACGCTCGTAACTGGACAAACTTGGTTAAGTGATCTTGGTAAACCATTATAAATTTGTAATCGCCATCGCTGTGTGATTGCAAGTCTATCAAATCGTGTCTTCTCGTTTATTTCTTATTAGGGTATTTAACTTTTCAACAAATTGATCACTATTTACTGCAGTAGCCATCGAGCACAAATTATAATACCTGTTGATGATGTTTCACCTGCCACGGGTTGTCTATTAGATAAGTCTCTGCGAGAACTGTCTTTACCGATTGATCATTTGGAACTGATCTATGAATTTGAATTTAAAAGAATATATAAACAGTTTACAACCCTCTGAATTTGGGAAATCCTAGAGCTATTGTAATGAACTACGGTAATAAATGGAACAAAACTAAGAACTAAATATTCGTTTCTTAATAAGCCTATTGTGAATTTGAATAGATGCAAGAAATTACAAATACCTGTGAAGAGTAAATTAAATATAGCTGGAAATTCCAGAATGAATGGTTTGCAGTGACGTGAATAATATGAATAATGAACTTATATTATAATAAATGTCCTGTCGTTTCTGACATTGACCGAAGCTTATATGTGTTTGTCGACATACACTGGTGAAGGACCGAATTTATAATATAACTAATAATTGTTCGGTCTTTCACCTATTCATCTGGTGTCTGTCGACATTAACCGGTGTATGTCGACAACCACTACTTTCGGTCTTTCACGGTAACATATATACTATATAATGTAATACAAATGATACAAATCTTTTTAAGAACAGATTTGTATCTGTATATACATTTACGCTGAAATCGCCTACAAGATATAGCAAATTTCGTCCTATAAGGTGGCACTATTTAATAAGTGACGATTTCGATTTAAGCGTAAATGTATATACAGATACAAATCTGTTCTTAAAAAGATTTGTATCATTTGTATTACATTGCTTCACTATCTTGACTGATGGCGCCTATAGATGGCAGAAACACGTGTGTTAAGCAGAAGTAAATGCTGAAAATACGCGGTGTATTGTCCATGTGTACAGTTACAGATATGTATATTGTTTCATTTGTAACAAATGCGTAATACGTGCATATCGTATTGATATACTTAAACCTTTTTGTATATCCAAGAAGTTCGTTTAATTTTAATTGAGCCAATTTGTCTTACTTTGCTTATATGTATGTAATATTTATGTTAGTTTTATATAATTTCTTACCTTTAATTTGTTCAGTTCAAAAGTAATATAAGTGACAGGACATGATAAATGTATACATATCCAATCCTATGTCTTCTTTACTGTTTTCTGTTACAACGTTATTGTGTTCAATGACCTTAAAAATAAAGACAACATAAAAAGAAAATTGAACGATCTAGAAAACGAGGGGTAATGTTTCTACGCCATAGAATACGATGTTTCGCAACTTCGACTTTTATATCTAAATTAGCGCGGGCGAAAAGAATGGTAGAAAAATATCTATTGTTTTAAGGAAAATGCCTACTCCAGAAAAAAAACATCTTGATTGTTTGAAAAATATGCATAGTCATTGTGGTTTTGTGTTGTTTTGCTGTAAGATTTGGGTCGGAGTTTGTAATTAAATTATTATTAAGGATTATTAAGAAAAAGCTAATAAATTAGTTGTTAATAGATATTGCAGACGGTTGTTGATGAAAGGTTGTATTTAGATACTTAATATAAAATAATAAAAAAAAACACTTGATAAATTTCACTGTTTTATTTTATTGTTCTGACAATATTGTTTCGCTAATTTCTACCATTCCCAAAGAAAAAACTTATTCAACTAAACGTAGAAATACAACTTACTATGTATTGTATAACTGTATACGAGTATATAGATAAATATTGTGAGTGAATAATCTCACAAGACATAGATTATGGTTTGTTTTTGTAATGCTCTTATTTAGGATAGACTACAAATAATAAATGTTCAAATGATATTCTAATATAAGTATGTCAAATTATAATTGATGCGAAATTCAAAATTACTTTACATTTTTCTTATTTTCTATTTAATCTTAATATAAATATGGATAAAAAAACTTCTGGCATATATTTTTAAATGGATATGTTTAGATTTTACTTTAAAATTGTATATTAATTATGTTTTAAGTATTTACTTAAATTTATACATGGAAATTCGTCAAAAATCTGCAAAAGATATATCACTGAAATTAGCAAATAAGTTACCACATAATTATTCTTACTTTCGTTTTAAAAATGGCATTTAAATTTTTATATTATCAAATTTTAAATTACTTTGAATAAATAAATATTCAAAAACGGTGTTAAATTATTAAATAATTATAGATATTATAGTTATTTAATATCGAAATACGTATTAACGACGTGGCAAACTTTACTGAACTCTACTAAGAATTACCACGCCCATACGACGCATGCCATTGGCTCATTGTCCCCAGCCAATAGCAGGCCACCATCTGACCCGGTCCCCACTATATAAGTTGTGCCGGTCTCTGTCATAGCATTCTTCAAGCTACTGCGAAACGACGAACATCTACGTACAGCCCTGAAGATGTCCCTTGAAACAGTGGACGAAACGTTGGCAATTACGCCTATCTCGACGCGGTTCCAACCCGGAAACCGAGATCTACATCTAGAGAACGACCGCGGAACCCTACATTTAAGAAGAATACGTTTAAAAATTGATGAAAAATACTAGTACAGAACCTGCGTCTACTCCAATATTAATAATTACTTCTTGTTATAAAATATTCCGGTATAATAAATTATATTGAGGCTGTATTCAGTAATTTCGAAGAAATAATTAGACATTCTATTGGTCGTAATGTAACGGGTGTTCAGAAACATTCGAAGTCAAGTGGGCTCTGAACAAAAAATCTTATATCTTTACTTAAGTATCTGATTTGTAATAATTATTAAATGTCAACTGTTGTCTGTCAAAAATCAATCTATCTCTATGACTTCATATTTTCAAGGACTACTTTGACTTCGAATGTTTCTGAACACCCGTTATTAAGTAAGGTTAGAATCATTATTATCGATTGAAACTTAAAAAGTTTTGGCGCGATGTTTGAATTATACATCATCTTGTTAGGTATTATATAATTTCCGTACGACAACAGCAAGAGGCTATACTATTAATAAAGCGGAATATACCAGGGCCGACCAAACAATCCCTTAAAACTCGTAACACCTGTCTGTTTACGGTTCCTTGGCGTTTGAAATTCGCGCGGGTAGTGAACGTGGTCACGTGACACCCCTATATGAAACTCACCCCTACTTAAAATTGCAAGTTCACCCCATCTTACTTTCGCCCACCAAAACTCACTTCTAAAAATGCAAAACGAACCTTAATAAGAGTATACCGATAGGTCCAGCCCGCTACGGGCCATGGGCAACAATATACGTATGGAACGTAATGCGATGTGGCAACGTGTGTTCGATGCCACTCCGCGTGCGCAACATAAGCCCGATGGTCGAGCGCAACAGATTGCCCGTCATTCGTATTTAGCTGTGCATACGTAAAGGTAGTTATCATGTCAGTGTATACAACCGCAGAGAAGGTACAAATAGTTTCGTGGTATCTTGACGGCAATTCCTATCGAACAACCGCTGATTTATTTGCTGTAGAGTACGTAAATCGGCTTATTCCTTCGCATTCGACGATTGAAAGGATCGTAAATGCGTTTAGGAAATATGGCTGTGTAGTCGGAAATTGCCGCAAATGCCAACAAATTGACGAACAGCCTCATATCCCTCTAATACCTGCCGATCAGGAGGAGAGAGACGTGAGAGTTTGTTCGTTAGTTAAAATGGGCGACCTTAAGTGTACACGGCAAATTGCAGACGAAATCGGTGTTAGTAGAAGTACAGTAAAGCGGATTCTAAAACGCAACAAATATAAAAGTTACAAAGTTCGAAAGTGCCAGGAGATTTTTCCCGAGGACAATTTTGCAAGAATGGAGTTTTGTGAGTCCGTGATGGAAAAGGCTAACAGGGACGAATATTTTATAAAAAATATTCTGTTTACCGACGAGTCTTCTTTTCCACGTCATGGCAAGCATAATCCCTCAGTCGTGCGATATTGGTCTCGAGAAAATAAACATCTAACTCGTAATGTTAAAACTCAATACCCCGAAAAACTTAACGTTTGGGCGGGTATCTTGGGTGATAACATTATAGGACCATTTGTTATCGACCGCAATTTGAATGCAGTAAAATATTTGGATTTGCTGCGAACACGAATTATTCCTGCTGTCCGTCAACTAAACGTCGATTTTGATGCAATTTGGTTTATGCAAGACGGTTGTCCCGCGCATAACAGCAGATTAGCAAGAGGGTTTTTAGAAAACACTTTTCCTAATCGTGTTATTTCCGGGAGGGGTACGATAATATGGCCACCTCGATCACCCGACCTCAATCCCTGCGATTTTTTTCTGTGGGGTTATGTCAAAGAAAATCTTTACGGTCTTCTAACAATACCGAATTTGCAACAGTTGCAAGTTAAATTGTTTAGAATTTTCGAGACAATAACCCCTAGAAATCTCGAGGGAGTGAGGCGGGACTTTTACAATAGGCTCGGCTATTGTTTGGGAAGAGAGGGCGGTATTTTCGAATCCTATATTGAGTGACTTTCTTTAAATTTAAATTTATTTTGCAGAATTATTGATTTTTTTACTTTTATCTTTTAGAAAACGTTATTGTTTTTTTATTACTTAAAATTACTTTTCCGTAGCAGCTAAGAATACAATAATAATAATAAATTGGACCTTATTATATCTGAAACAAATGGGCAAATTACGTATACAGAACGAATATGCAAACGACTATATCCTTGCGCGGTTTAAGTCTTACTAAATTCTTAACTGCAATGTGCTGCAATTGAAGCTGCTGCGCGTAGAGGTGATTCGCTGTTGCCACTCATTGCTGACTATGGCCCGTTCCGAGCTGGACCTATCGGTATATGGGATTTTGGGCTAGAATCCCCCTTGTATATCTACTATGATGCAAGATTAAAGAGCTGGCAATATCAGGTCGCGTTTTCCGCAAACATTCAAGGACCTCACGATAAAAGATTTAATTCACTGTCCGGTCCTAATTCCTAATTCCGGTACGGTAATTCTTTGTTGACAATTCCACAACAATCAAAAAAGATATTGAATCTGATTAAAATATATATGTGGACTTGATTCGGGATTTGCCCATACGAGCTTTCCCAGGTCGCGGTGACGATAGTGTGTGTCATTCCGTGCTTTGTCCTTTTGTTTAACAATAGTAAACAAACTCCCATGATTAGTCACCTGTTATCACCCTGTGCATGAAGTTTGATTCGATTGTCGAGCGATACAACAGTTCTAGGCTAATGGATAAGCGATTTTCTTTTTATTCATCAGACAAGCTCTTGGTCACCAGTTTTGCACAATTTTTTCTCATGGCTAGTAACTCTGTTAAAATTCGATGAACAGTATTTCTACTCATACTTACCTAATATGCAATCATCCTGACTGTTAGCCGTCTGCCTCGTGCTAACACAGAAAGCATCTTTGACACGCTTTCATTAGCCGTCTGGAGAGATGTTCATCTTGAATGTTTCGCGGTCCTCTTTGAAAACTTTGTGCCATCCGAAAATTTGTGCTGAAGACAAATCAATATCTCCATATGCTGTTCTTAACATTTGAAGTGTCTCTGAAGCAGTTCCTTCCAGTTTAACGCAAAATTTAATTGCATGTCGCTACTCGATATTTGCCTGTATTTTTCGTTGAAACACAACTGTAAATTAACGATCACACCGCTAATACTGATCTAAGTAAATTGCTGATACACTGTTGCAACATTGAGCTTCAAAAATTCATTTTCATTATTACTGAGGTATTTCCCGTATATGAAGTTATTAGACATATTTCTGGGATCTTGTCCCAAAGATCAACTTCGCACAGACGTAGTTCCGAAGTGGGGAAAATTAGGAATTTCACAGATAGTTTTGTCCTAGTAGCTACATCTCTTCTAAATCTATATGAAAAATTTTACGTCACTAGATGTACTAGATTCGGAACTACGATTTTTCGAGTACCCCTACTTATCGAGAAAGTCGCTCGAGCCGCCCCCGAAGGCTGTAGGTAAATTCTGATACTATATTCGGATTGCGAGTCAATTTGCTCTGATTGTGATTTTATTGCGATGATCGGGTTACTTTTAAAACTTAACTTTTACACCCTGTATATTGAAAAGAAAGCGTTCAAATAAAAAGTGACATAAGAGAAAGTGCATTATCTAAACCCAAAGAATATATGGTTAACGGATTTGCCTTCTTTTTGCAGCACCCTGTATATACAAAAATCCAGAAAAATTATTATTATTAGGAAAGGAGTGGTGTATTAATTGCAGATTTAAATTTAATAGGGGGAAGATATTTAAGACTAACTGATCGTTTAAGATTCTTTCTATTTTAGTGTATTTATTAATTTCCAAGCTTTCCAATAACTTAAATTTTCTTTCTTGTTAGATATTACCCTAATTTTCCGTATAATTCTGTATAATATATGTACATTTTACTTCGTTTAATTCGTTAACGTTTTTTTCCATACAATAAAACACAATTGCATAGTTTTATCAACCAAAATCGTTTTATATTTGAATGGTAAAATTCACCAGAAACGTATAAAGATTAGTGGGTAATTTTAAATTAACAGCGATTGAAACAAACAAAATGAAAATATTCATGCTATTTTATTGAATGTGTCGGATCGTACGAAATTTTATGGTGAAAATTTGTTATTCAAATTGTGGGTTTTTCAATTAATTAAAGTGCTTCGCCAGGCTCAATGGTAACGTAACGAGTTACATACACTTCGATGGCGAAATTCGCATCCCGTGATTGTGCAGAAATGAGCCTTTTAATTATGTACATCGTCAACAAGATATGAACGACATAAGCATTATTTTCCTCTGCGTTTGTAACGACCGGATATTATCGAAATAAGAAGAAGGAAAACCCATATAGATATAAGAGAAAGAAACATCTTTTCTTGTCGAAGAGAAACAAAAATTTCTGACAAATCGCTTTCCGCTGTTTTGAATTTCAAAAAGTGTCAAGATTAAGACGCGGAAATAAAATATGAAGAGAAATATACTGTGGTATGTAGCGAATGCTGAAAGTCTTAATATAAATAACACGTTCATTTAAAGAGGATTTCTAACATCTTAATACTTTTGGGTTCATCGTTTTTTATGATTCTAGGGAATAACCACATTTATTTATTTATTTCGTATGAGAAGCACAAAAATATATATTCGCTAATTTCCAAAGTGTATTCTCGTGTTTACATGCTGTTATACATGTATATACATATATATATATATATATATATATATATATATATATATATATAGCAACAAAGTTGTTGCGAAATATAGGGATAACTAATAAATGAGTTTTTAATTAAGAGACCGCTTGCCCGCTTTCAATTTATTCTATATATATATATATATATATATATATATGAAAAATTTTTGTGAAAAACTTATCTGCGCGGAATGTGCATATATCGATATTTCACTGTTTTTTACAGATCATCAGTGCACCTTACCGAAGACAGACATGATATTCACTTCTATACTACGTGTATATATACGAACTGTAATGAACTTCATGTGTATGAGAATTAATAATTATTAAATCTCATTTTACATGCAGTAGAATTAAATGCAACAAATTATAGCGACAATCGCATGTAAAATGAGATTTAATAATTATTAATTCTCATACACATGAAGTTCATTATATATATATATATATATATATATATATATATATATATATATATATATATTCGGCTACTTAGCAGTACAACGAGATCTTTCTCACAGGAGCCGGTCCTTCAATTCATTAAATAAGTAAATATCAAATCTCATTTATGTGACAACAATCTATCTCGGGCATTAATACTGAATTTTAGTGAAGAGTATCAATATCATATGCATAAGTAACTTAGTAAAATAGACAATAAATAAAAGTATAAATTGTAGTTTGTGTTAAATCCAATTTAATGATTATTTTAGTGAGATATTCAATCCTGTAGAATTACATATATGAATCAGATGTAAGTGATGCGTAGATCACGTGACATAATTGGTTTATATATTGGTGTGCATCTGTAACAAAACATGTTATTTATAATAAATGCGAATAAAATTTCAAAACTAAGTGATATTATTTGATGATTGATAGTTTAAAATTCTAATTAATTTGAGAAGATCATTCAGTTTCAAGGTATATTGTACTTATTAACATAACTAATTTTAAATCTAGTTTAATTGTGCAAATTGTTAGGTTATGTTTTAGTGAATTAATATGGATATAAAATATAGGATTAGATCGGTAATTACGTGAAATCCTTTGTCAGTAATATGGATCTTCTAGGAGAAACGGAAATCAATGAATACCAGGTTGAAATTGGAAGCTGGAGGTGTTTCATGTAGCGGGTATTGAAGGTGACGAACGGTTTTATACCATATATTTCCACAATGCTCGATGAATTTATTATTCAAATGATGTATTCACACTGTCTTCTTGTATTAAGAATATTTTCGGGTAAGTAAATTACTATTTTTAATGTTTAAATAATATTTTAAATTTAGGATAATATTTTGCGTAGCTTTATTTTTCAACAACCAAAACGACGCTGTTTTCTATTGTTTTTTATTCCTTGGCCTCCATACAATTTATTTTTACTTGATATAGTGATTTAACTTACGTAATTATCCCAATCGATTGATTTTATATCCAATATTTAATTGACATTATTATAAAAATAAAATTAATAATTATACAATTGTAATTACATATTTCTGAATGTTTACTAATGTCATATGAGTGGAGTTAATAATAAATGATTTTCGCGGTAAACTAATTCAAATTCAAAAAATATACAGGTTGATAAAATAGATTTCCATATGATATTAATTTTATTAATCAAGTTAATTATTTTCGGAATAATAAATAATTTAATGACTTTTGATTGTGAAAAATGATAAACATAAATAATAAAAATTCTTTTAAATAAATTTTCTAATTAAATGCGCGGTATTAACTTGCCTAATAATTTACGTTGTAATTGCGTGGTCAACTTACTTAATTTAATGCTTATTTCTCACATATATGTCCTTTTTTTCTTCCAGTTTCTGGTAAAGTAGAACCACTACTATATATATATATATATATATATATATATATATATATATATATATATACATGTAACACGAGAATACACTTTGGAAATTAACGGATATATATTTTTCTAAGCGATTATTTCAACGAACACTAACGAAGTAATATATAAGTGTATATTCCATCTTACACGCCACTGTTGAATTGAATTGATGAAGAAATACACACAATGTACTATTCAGAACTCCGGAACAATATCTGCTCGACGAATGCAATCGAGCAAGCAAATAGTGGGGCTGTTATAACATGCATACTACATCTGATACCGTCACAACGTTTTATCGGGACAATTAGTCATTCAATCGCTTCAGTCCGCTCTCTGACAATAATAATCTTTTCTTTTTTATCTGTAATGTCTTTTTTACCATTCGGTATCGAGGAATCGACACCGACTTACCGAGTCGTAACATAATTTTTGGTACTGGTCACCCATCCAGTAACTAATCACGGTGGTAATGTCTGTTTGACTATGTCAAATGCAATACTGTTATCTTAATTACACCACCGTATTGTCTGCTGTTTTCAAATTATCTAATATTTAAATTGCATAACGTTATTAGATTCTTGTTCAATACTGTCTTCTTCTTCTTCTGTTTTGGGTTGGACGCCAAAACGTCTAGGCACCTGAGTACACTGCTTTTTGTACTATCCCCTGCCCATTACTGTGTTATAGACTATTATTTGCTGCATAAAGTAATTACTTTATTTTTCATTTATTAATTACCAAAATTAGTTCTTTCATTTCCATGATTATAAAAAAAAACAATTTAATCTAATTAATTAATACAACGTATATTTTAAAGCTCTAGGAAAGTAATTTATATTGCCTTCCTAGTAAGACGGCGAACGTAAAATACGGTTTCTAGGTTAAGTGTTTAACAAATATTTACTTATGCAAATATGTTCTTGTGTTCTCTATTAAAGGTCGATAGTAACACACTACCTGTACTACAACCTGCAGCTGCTTCTTTGTAATGGTGTATAAACAGTCTTTACAAATGAATTTCTGTCACCTGTATTGATTTTTAGCATCACTTGAACTCCATGTAACTTCTCTAATTCACTTTAATAAAGTAAAATCGATTTAATTTTTGACGAACGATGAAAAGAGTTGTTTGGATAATCATGCATTTTAGATAGTACTTTCAGTTTCGTATACTCCCTCCGTCCAGAAATAAATGTCCGATTTTAGATTTGTTTTCGTCCATAAATAAGTGACTATTTTCTCAAAACAAATTTATTCATTATAAGTTAAAGTATAAATTTCATAAAACTAAAGTTACTTAAGATTATTCAACCAGTAATTAAACTAAGTCGACCATATTTTGGACTTTTGTCACAAGATCCATGTCACAATTAATAACAAAAGGTGGCATCCTATTTCTTTGTAAGTGATCCTTTCCCATATGGAGCAATCCATAGTTATTACAACCAACAATTCTTATAGTTTCTATTCATAAACTGCTGGTAAGTCCAAGAAGGGTTTATTTAGAGTATGTGGAAAATCTTAATTATGTGTATAAAATTCTGCAGAGCTTTTGAATTGGCGTTACGAGGCCATGATGGGATATTGACGTCGGAAAATCCAGGTGTTTATGTAGGCTTAGTTAACTTTGCAGCTGAATTAGACGCTTTGCTTACATATGAATACATATGAAAGGTTTACAATTATTTAAAGGCGCCTTAAAAACTATTCAGAACGAATTGCTAGATGCAATGTGGCAAATTTACAAGCAGGAAATATTAAAAGAAATTAAATCTGCAAATTTCATTGCTTTGGTGGCCGATGAAACTACAGACACCTATAATAATCAGTAAATGGTTGTTATTATTCGATATGTGTTTAATAGATAAATTTTTGAACGCTTTTGGTCTTTTTTTAAAGCCGGGTGGATATAATGCTGATGTATTAGCAAAGACATTGCTGAATGAATTGGAATTCATTCAGCAATGTTCAGCAATTCATTGCACTTTAAATACTCCTACTGGCTCTGATAACAATAAACTAATCGCTCAAAGTTACGATGGGGCGTCCGTGATGAGTGGTAAGACAAATCGTGTCCAAGCTATTATCAAAAGAACATTTCCACAGGCACATTATATTCACTGTTACGCGCATCAATTTAATTTAATTATTGAACGAGCAGCACAGTGCAATAAAAATATAAAAATTTTCTTTGCAAATTTGCAGTCATTTTCAAGTTTTTTTACTCGATCGCCAAAACGAACGGTAATTCTTGATGAAATAGTCAAACGTAGATTACCACGCGCAGCTCCTACATGGTGGATTTTCAAAAGTCGAACTGTGAACACATTATTTGAACACCAGGATCCTTTCAAAGAATGTTTAGACAAAATTGACGAATTGATGGATTCAGTTACTATTAGTGAAGCAAGTGGTTTATTGAAACATTTGAATTGCCTGGAATTTCTCTACTGGCCGAAAATATTTCATTTCATCATGCCACATGTTGAAATATTATTTAATCAGACTCAAATGCGTGGGATTGACAGTGCTCAACTGGAAAAGGCAATTGAACAATTCCAACAGAAAATTTTTCATATTAGAAATTTAAGAAATTCTACTGACAATGACAATCAAGAACGCAATAATGAAGAACCTGCAAGGAAAATACAAAAAACGACAACTGGAGATAACAGAGCTGTTATTGCAAGGGAAGTATGTGACACTATTTTAAGCGAAATTAGCCACCGATTTTATTTTAGGGATCATTTAAGTGCAGCAAGATTATTTGATTCTCGAAATTTTAAAACTTATAGTAATTCATTTCCACAAAAAAAAATTGATGAAACTGTGAAATCTTATCCTATGTTGGACAGTGTAAAATTTGAACTTTCAGTAATTTATGAGCGCGATGACATGTGTGACGTAGGCGGTGTTTTGCCACTTTTAGTGTTCATAACAGACAACAACCTAAAAAAGGTTTTGACGCAAACATACAAACTGTTGGATAGTATTTGTAATGGGTGTTTCAATAAGAGTGCAAGACTTGAATTGCCCGCCATGTTTGATAGTCATAATGGCACGTGATTATGATGTGACAGATCGAAAACTGACAGATGGGAGTTAGTAAACATGCAGCATTACACGATAGAACTACGCGTACTGATTGTTAAACATGATTATCAAAATGGTTAAAGTTTGATTGCCACCATTCGTAAAGTGTGTCCAATATTCGGTCTATAGAATGTTCCTAATTCAGCTACAGTGAAAAGAATAATCGAAAAATGCGAAAGTACTGGTGCGGTTAGTGATCTGAAACACGGGACACGAGCTCGTAGAGGTTATTCAGAACAAAACATCACGGCATTTCGCGAGAGTGTGGCCGAAAGTCCAGAAAAGTCGATTCGTCATCGTGCACAAGAATTGGACATTACAATAGCCACTCTTCCACATATTCTGACTCAAGATTTGCATCTCCTCCCATGCAAATTCCAACTGACTCAACAACGTCTGCCAACAGATCATGCACAGCGAAGAGAGTTCACCAATTGGATACTTGCGCAAACAGAAGCAAACGCCGATTTTTCGGACAAAATCATTTTCAGTGATGAGGCCCATTTCCACCTCAATGGCTTTGTAAATCGGCAACACTGCCGCACTTGGAGCTCAGAGAATCCACGAATGATTCATCAGAAAGCAATGCATCCGAAAGATGTTACTGTTTGGTGTACATTGTGGTCTGGAGGAGTAATTGGACCGTATTTCTTTGAAGATGTGGCAGGTAATGCAGTAACGGTGAATGGCGAACGTTACCGTGATATGATAACGCAGTTTTTTGTGCCTCGATTGGAAAATATTGCTCTTGACGACATGTGGTTTCAGCAGGACGGGGCCACATGTCATACCACCCGTGAAATGAAACATTCACTGTCTTGCACGAGTTTGCTCCTGGTCGTGTAATTTCCCTGTTTGGTGACCAGAATTGGCCGCCACGTTCTTGCGATTTGACACCTTTGGATTTCTGACTGTGGGGCTATCTGAAGTCACGGGTTTATGCCGATAAGCCCGCAACCACCGAAGCATTGAAGTTCGAAATTAGACGCTCTATTAATGAAATACCGCCACATGTATACAATAATATTATTGCGAATTTTGTTAAAAGAGTACGCGTATACCAGCAAAGCCATGGCGGTCATTTAAATATTTTTACAGATATTTTATTTCATACATAATTCCCAAATGTATAAATTATAAATAAATAAATATTTCAATATTTTACTACAGAAAACCATGTTTTATTGAACCTTAAAATCTTGCGCTCTTACTGAAACACCCTTTACAATGCCCATGTCGACAGCAGAATGTGAACGATGTTTTTCCACCCTCAAACGCATTAAAACTTTTCTGAGAAGCACAATGTCAGAGGATCGACTGAACGCATTGGCTGTCCTATCTATAGAAAATAAGTTCATCCAGTGCATCCCGGATATTGACAACAAAAGTCATAGACGTCTTTTCCAGCATGAAAAATAGGAGAATGGATTTTATGTACAAAAAATAAGTTTGTTTTCTGTCCATCCTCTTACATAACTCACGAGCCGCCACTGGAATCTATCATAGTATCATATATTTTGAAGTCATCTGCATAGCATAAATAATCGCACTGGAAATTCGTCAGCAAAGCTTTAAAGTAAAATGTAAAAAAGTTATGGCGGAAGATAGAGAAAATTAATGCTTGTTTATTTTTTTTCTATTTAGGACGTGTACCATTCCATTTTATATTCTAGTGGTCTTAGTGTTTTATTAGAACAAAGTTTTATTGAATTGATAACGAGATCAACAAACCAAATAATATTTTAATCACTTTATCTGACTACATCTCATGCATAAGGCTATACAACATTCGACAAGACTAAATGCGAAAGCATATGTCAACAAGTAAATATCGATCGCAGCGAGAACCTAACGACATATCTGACATGGCCCATGAAAATTACCACCAGAGTGGAAGTAAAATGCGTTGTATCGTAACAGTCTCTTCGTTTAAAAGAAAAGATACGAGAACTAAGATAAAAAGTCACGAAATTACTTCCTCGTTCGGGGCTACAGAAATATGGCACATTTGCGTGATGAGAAGTCCACATTTCTGTTGGCGTTTTTCGCAAATAAAATAAGGAAAATGTTTCGTTGTGATAACTGGCGTATAATTGCATTGTAATAATGATAAACGTTCGTACTTTTTACATAGTTTAAACATTACACTGCTGGGGTGACAGTTTTGAGGATTTACCGGAGTAAGAAAATGTTGCACTTAGACCTTAATGTCGCGTGGTTTGTATACGTGTGCTTGGTATAAATTTTAATATTTTATTTGTTAAGAAGATAGTATTATATATTCGTACACGACATTAAGTTATTACAATTCAATTTGTTATTTTAAATAGATCACCCTGTATATTCTTACATTTTTGAATGCCTTGTTAAGTTCTGTTACATTGCTATTGAGATCAAAATTTTCCTGGAGATTAGTTTTCATTAGAAACATCTTACGCCATGGATGAATTGGTAAAATAGCAAATTTCCAAAAACTAGTCCTTCGAACTCGAGATTTTAACAATTTATCTAATTTAACAAAAAAAAAACAATAATTTGCTGACTAGATTAAATGTTTGAACCAATACATTCAGACTTTTATTGAACATTAAATGCCCTAATGAAAATTTTCCGTTTTGTTTAGCTATGGACGAACTATGAAACAACAAAGCCATTTCTAATTGTCAAAAAATGACTTTTTAAAAGCCTTTTTTTCTAAATCGTCTATTGTTGTCAATATTATTTCTCTGTGGGTGGTGTTTGTTATTGTCGTTTTGTCTATTATGGTGTTCTCGATTGAATCAAAACATATTGAAATTTTAATTTTGCACAAACAGCGTTCTTACAGTGAAGTTTTGAATCTGTTCAATGAACATAACTCAGTTAATCAAATCACAAAATCAACGGTCGTAAAATCGTTATTTACGAACTAATCATGTAAAAAAAAGAACCTAAGTCTGGAAGGTCAAAATTGACCACCATTGATAACGTAAGGTTGGATGCGTTATAAGTAGAGCAGACCAACTTCCGTGCGCGCCGATGTCAGGATAATTGTATTGCATCAGAACTAATAAGTACTTGCTTAGACTGCATGTAAGTGTAAGCATACGTAATAAAATGTCGTCGGCACATAAATCGAGAAAACGACCGTTATCAGACGAAGTGAATAAGTTTATTATGGATTTCCCGAACTTAATATACGATGGCTCAAAAATTAAATGTTTAGTGTGCAATACATATCTAATGTGTTGGTCAAAAACACATTGTAAAGAACACGTAAGCAGTTCGAAGCACAATAATAACAAAATTAATAGAAAACAGTTTATACATGAACTATGCGTAACTATGATTGTGTGTACACTGCCGTTTACCTTGTTAAGTAATGATTCATTTTGGAATAAATACGCGAATCAAACATTACCGAGCACGACAACGTTACGAAGGAATTTACCATCGGTGAGTAAACAGGTTGAAAATAAAATCAAAGCCGAACTGAAAAATAAAAAAGCTGTGGTTAAGTGTGTACGAAACAACTGACAGCAAAAAACAATCTGTAGTTAATGTGATGGCGCGTAATATGGAGCCACATCAACCAATTTCTTCAATTTTATTAGCATCCAGACGACTAGAACAATGTAATGCCGAAAAAATTTAAGAGGTGCTATTAGATACTTTGGAAAAATTTAAACTTTCGAAAGACCAAGTATTAATGTTTATGACCGATGGTGCCGCAACCATGTGTTCTGTAGGCCGGTCTCTTAGAAAATATTGTCCTAACTTGATACATATTACTTGTAAACTCCATGCTCTACACCTTGTGGCTGAACAGGTTCGTAGATGTTATCCAGAGGTAGATGCTTTAATATCGAGTACAAAGGCAGTATTCCTGAAATCTCCAAAACGTATTCGGAAATTGCACGAATTGTGTCCCCATACCCCTGAGCCACCACAGCCGATTCTGACGCGTTAGGGTACATGGTTACGGGCGGGGTTTTACTATCATGAACATTTTGAAAAAATTAAGGACGTGGTTTTATCATTCGATCCGAAAGAAAGTGCAGCTATCAATACAAGCTAGAAAAAATTTCAAGATGCCCAGATTAAAATGGATTTACAAAGTATTCGTGAGAATTACTTGGGACTAGAAGAAGCAATAACAAAATTAGAAAATTCGTCGCTGTCGTTAGAGGAATCATTGCAAATCGTTAAAGATGTTCACGCACAACTGTGTGCTGTAGAAGACGCAAAAACTGAAAGTATTCCAATTAAATTTGAGAGTGTTTTAGACAGAAATGCAGATTTTGACACCTTAACACGTATTTGTGAGGGCACGTCCACAGATGCGTTAAGTTGCTGAAAAAAGTATTTTGATTATGCGAATATAACATCACTAGATGTAGAACGCTCGTTTTTCGAATATAAACATATTATTTCCTCACGGCGGACATGTTTTTCAGAAATAACCTTAGAAACTGCACCTGATGTTGAAAATATACAATCGAGTTTCTCCAGTTTGTCAATCCTTGGAAGACGCTTAAAACGGTAAGTGTTTTTTTAAATCCTCTGTCGTGCACACAATCACTGATTTCATACATTTTACATTCTATTTATAGGTACATACAACGCTGCTATAATATGTACTATTCTTATTTTTCGTGTGTTTATGCATATTACTTTAATAGCAGAAAACCAAATGTATAGTATTTAATATTTCTGATAGAATAAATGTCTCTACTTCTATACTTATATCGGTAACAAGCTCATGTTGCGTCCCTATTCTATTGCATATTCTAATATATTACGAATTAAACTCCCATACCGGCGCTCATGGCGCGCACGGAAATTGGTCTGCTCTATTCATAACTTACTTTAGTACCTATGTACGCGACGAAACCACTATGTAGACGAAACAATTATCGTATTACGATTATACGAGTATATTTATTAAAGTTAAAATTGAACTATTAACAATTTTATTTCGTTTATAATTATGGCTAATCATATGTTTTTTTAATATTTTTGCCATTTTTGTCTCGCTTATGAGAGGAAATTTTTACAAAATATTTTAAATTTATATTCTACATAATTACATCTTTCCATTTTGCGTGCGTTATCTTTTTATTTCAAGGACACCTGTATATAGCAAAAGTTTGAGTTTGTCTTTTTAACGTAAATATTCAGTATAAATTCATATTAAGTGTATCCATATTTTTACCATTTTTTGTGCAATCTTTTTGACCTTTAGACATAAATTTTCAACATTTTTACAATTTACGTTTATGTTTAAATAATAACAGATACAATTAAAATGTTAAACGAATTTTTGAACTGGAAATAGAGTAATTTTATCGTTATAAATCCTCTATTAAAATATAAAATGCTTCCATATTGCATTTGCATGTAAATAGACCTCCTGCTGACAATGCTAATTCCGTTTCGCTGGAAATGCTATAATCATTATTGACGTACGCGCGAACGAAATTACGACAAGAATAATTGCGTCTGTCCAATGCAGTTGCAATTTTATTTTCAATTCAATATTAAAATGCACATTTCTAGTACTATTAACGTATGCATAATCCATCTAAAATTCGAAGAAAAGGCCACTCGGATAGGCCCAAAGTTATTTATAAGCATAATAACGATCGAAGGGATTATTGAGGAGTATGTATTGAAACAAAGTCACGATATTCTTTGATCATTGTACTATATAAAATTTTCTACCTTTTTTTATTGCTTATTACGGGTATAGAAACTCTTTGAAATTATTTCTTTATTGACGTAGATCGCATTATATGTATACAGTGTACTCTCTCTTAAGAGGACAGCCATGGGACTGAAAAATTTGTCCGTTTATGAGAAGTGTCCGCTTATGAGAAAAGTACAAAAAGAGTAAATAATAATTTGTAATATATTTATTTTAAACAATTTTATTTCCAAAACAAGAACATATAAATATTAGATAAAGTAAACAGAATTTTCATTAACATTTTTGCGAGAAGTAAAAAAAAACAAAATTTGTTATGCAAGGTATTCAAATAGATTTAAAAAAGTCAGACATTTTAGCTTGGCGCGTTTTTCCTTTAATTTCATTATCTTGGAGATGTATTTGAAGATCAGTAAGCAATTGAACACCTTTAAGGTCGCTATGATACAAAGAAAAAGCCTTTAGTTTTCTTATAGCTAAATAAGCCTCTTTATAGGAAGTTAACTTGTCTTCAATTTGACTTTCTAGCTCATCTTCAGACGAGTTGGCGAGCGTTTCTTGGGAAGCAATTAACATTTCAGTATTAATGTTTTCCACATCTTCATCATTAATGAAGACTTCATTATCTAAATTAATATAGTCTTCGACGTCAATTTGGATTTGGCTCTGAACTTGATTAATAATATCGGAGAACTGAGCAAGTGCTGATAGTGGAAGCTCATCTTCTTGCGGTCCAACCGCTATCGTAATTTAGGATATCTGTTTTCTCAAAACCAGCTTTCCTGAAACAATGTTTTATTGTCTGGGGACCCACCTGCTCCCACGCTTTGTGTATGAAATAAACGACATCTAACAAATTTATTGATTTTGATAAATCCAAAGCAGAATTTGCGTCTTCCATCTGCAGCAAAATATTTTTTTAAAAATAACGATTTGTACAAAAACTTAAAGTTTTTTATAACGCCTTGATCCAGGGGCTGACAAAATGCTGTTGTGTTTGCTGGAAGAAAAATAACTTTAACATTTTTCAATTTAAGATCGCGAGGATGAAAAGACGCATTGTCTAAAAATAGCAGGACGTTCCGTTCTTGAAGTTGCATTTTTCTATCGAACTGCGCTAGTAAATCAGCCATCAAATCAGACGTCATCCAAGCCTTTTTGTTTAATCGCCACGTAACTGGTAAATTGTTCAAATTAATATTGCGAAATGCCCGCGGTTTTGCAGCTTTCCCAATAACAAAAAGGGGTTCCTTTTCTCCAGCCATATTGACGCAGTGCAAAATCGTTAGCCTACCCTTAGCCATTTTTCCACCAGTGCATTTTTCACCTTTTAATGCAAATGTTTTATCGGGTAATGCCCGAAAAAACAATCCAGTCTCATCCGCATTATAAATATCTCGTGAATCATATCCTTGAATCAAAGATGGCACTTTTTCAGTAAAACTTTTGACATCATCTTGGTTTACACTAGCGGCTTCTCCAGAAATGGCACGGAAGGTTATGTTATGCCGTTTTTTGAACCTTTCCAGCCAGACAGATGATGCACTAAAATCTGCGTAATTCAATTTATCTGCAATTTCTTTAGCCTTGCTCCTGATAAGTGTGCCCGAGAGAGGAATACATTTATTTCGAGCCTTCACAAACCATTCGTAGCACAATTTATCAATATTAACGCCTTTGACATTCAGCATACTCCTTTTTCTATCCGGATTGACATCAGTGTCCCACAATCTTAAAATTTGGTCTCTGTTTTTGATGATACAAGCAGCTTGAGTTTTACTGATCTTACATTTCTTTGCTAACTCGCGTACACTAAGTTTCTCATTTTTTTGAATTTCAATGACATTAACTTTGTCTTTAATAGTCAACACTGCTTTAGGCATAGCGATTCAAGTATGTATACAATAAGAATCTATAAACGTACTATGTATGTATTTACGTACTACATTCAAAACAACAAGCTGTGCGTATTTAGGGAATTCCCCTTTGTACATACACGTATTATTCAATAAGCAACATCTGTACGATTGTACGAATATGAAGAAGAGTAAACGGAAAAAAGTGTTACAGTGTTGTAAGCTGTTCGGTTATGGGGAACTAAAATCACTTTGGTGTGGGAAAAAAGTGTCGGCGTCCGGTTATGGGAGGGTTGTCCGCTCAAGAGAGAAAAAAAATCCCTATGTAATCTTTTGGTACTGCAAAAATTGTCCGTTTATGGGAGGTGTCCGCTTAAGAGAGGTGTCCGTAAGGAGAGAGTACACTGTACAGTTGTTATTCTAAATAAGTGTCAGAGAATTTAGTTTTAGATTAAACACGTTAATTAATATTTAATAGAAAAATTTATCTAAAAAGTCCGCTGCGTAAGTTTATTTTCAATTTTAAATTATTTAATAAAACCGTTTTGGAATCGCACGAAATACATCGAAAGAACGAAGAACCTTACTAAATGGTAGATATCGCATATTTATAACCTACTTATGTACAAATCCATTCATGGTAAACAAACCGTATCTAAACAAATATGTATGTATATCTGCAAGCGACACGGAATATATGGATGGCACGTATCGGGTTAATCAGAATAGAATAAGATAAAGCGGTACTTAAAATTTATCTGTTTAAATTATTTTTTTTTACATTTTTTTTAAATTAAAAATAACAGAATTCGCATATATTTTAGTAGTATAATCCAATTATTAGCTTTATTTTAGATTGTCATCAATAGCAAAGTTATTCAGAGTTGTATTTGAAAATTAGAATCTTAAATATTAAATTTTGTAGCTGTGGCACTTGAAAAACTCATGTGTGCAGTCGATTTTCTCCGAATTCATAAGGGGGCCATTATCTCGAAAACTAACACACTTTTACTGAAATCATATTTGGTTATTCTGGCTAGTTATGAGCCGGCCTATCAGCCCCCAAGAGATAACGTTGACTTTTGGGACAGCCTGTATAATCCCACTGACATCCTAATTATAGGCCAGTAACTATTATTTCTGTCTCTTTCAAAATCTCTGAATCCGTCATCTCGTTCAAAATCGTCCCTTCATTTCCGATATTTTACTTTCACAAAGAATTATCATCTATTGAGTTTAACAATTCTCCAATCAATTTTATGAAGTCATATTTGAAAGGTACAACAAGTTGAAATAACAGAATTATTTTTTACAGATTAGTTAATACGAAAAACATTATTGAATGATGTAATTATTAATTTTGAAAATAACATATTTATACGAGTATACGCAAATTTCAAAATATTGCATTTAAAATATAAAATAATCGAAGTTTATCCAATATCAAAGTTACCCTGATTCCCTGTACGTCTATTTAAAAAGAAATTATTTCATATTGAAATCAAATTTTGTATTTCAAATCCAACTTTGTGCGTATGGAAATATAATCTATACAGGCACGAATCCTCTAAAATTTTATACAATCAGTTTTTATTTACGCATATCCCGCACACACTTTTAGTCTAAAGAAACCCAATTTTATTCTCAACAGACCTCTCGCCCTACATCTAAACTCTCCAATCTCCAATCTTCTACAGTCGGTATGCATTATATGGTATAAAATACAAGTAAAACATGTTTTTTTTCTTTATTGAACCTTTTAAGCTAAATATATTTATACATTTGTATACGTTCGTTTCTTTTTCTTCAATATTTTTATGAATCTTTTAAATTTTTTTGCTTACAATATGTTGGCAATGTTATATTGATCCAATATGAGCGGTACAACGAGTATTCTAAAGTAAAAAATATCGATGAATGTGTTTTGTACAAATCAGTCTAAAATATTTTAGAGAGAATGGAACTAAGACAGTATTTCCAGATTCTGTTATATCAATATCATAATAATGAATATATAAGATTACCACAGACTAGCAAAACTATGTGAATTTGAAGAATACGTATAAATATCTAACTGAAAATCAAAAAGGAAATTTTTTAGTAATTCATTAATAATTTCCGAATTTTTAGGGCCAAAATATAGTTAAAATCGTTTCTTGTCTATGAAATACAGCTGTAATTTAAGTTTATTTATCTGCAAGAAAAGTCGATAAAATTTCTAGATATTGTTAGACGATACGTCTAACAATAAGTTCTTATTCATAAAAATAATGTTGTTGTTTTCTTGCTAAAACATTTATGGAATATAATCAGCCGCACATTGATATCAATAATAAGTTTTACGTCGCATATGTCGACAAGTCTAAGGCGCATTTTAATTAATGTAATTATAGTTTAATTTGTATCCTATAGTTTCTTCTTTCTAATTCTTTTATCCTAACTTGAACCTATACAATAGTGTTGTTTTTTCTCTTTAATATTCTATCTTAATTTTCGTGATCGTTTATTTTTAGATTCTATAACATATTATTTTAACTCCTTACTATAACAATTTATTGTACCTATTATTGATTCCTATTATCTTTCATTCACCATACACTTGATATTATTTGCCTTTTTTATCAATATTATTTTCTTTCCAGTTATAAATTTTCGATTGATAATTTAATACTAATATATTTTTAATATTAATGTCAGTATTCTTATTAATGAGATTTACTTTCTTTTTCTAATTTATTGCTTTTAGTTGATTAGGATAATATCTTTTACACCATTTTTTCTTTCCTCGAATTTTTCTGGTTGCTATTAAAAATCAATCATTTTTCCTCTCTTTTTTTTCTTTGAAAAGCCCACCCAGTTGTTCAATTGTTTTTAAAATATCGTACTCATTAATACTTTCACCTTTCCAATTTGTTATATTTTGAAAAAACATCTTTCTGACATTTACATCTAACCTATATTCATTATTTTTACTTACTTTTCATATAAGACAATTCATTTAAGATTAAATCAAATTTATTTTTCTTTTTATAATTAAGATTTCATAACAATATATATATATATATATATATATATATATATATATATATATATATATATATCGTAAATTCAATTTGTTGGCGATTTAAGGTCTGGTTTTACTTTAAAATGTATATATTTAAAACAATCCTACATGTTTCGGCAAATGATGCCTTTTTCAAGGAATATAAAATATAAATAACAGTATATTAATGCCACACGTATACATTTGCAGTTGCTATGGATAAAATTATTCAAAGATACATTCCAATAAAATTACAATAAATCATGCCTTAGTATTCTAAAATAGAAGACAACAAAAACAGGGAAACACAAGACATGAGTTATTATAACGTATGCGCCCGTGGAGCGACTTAAGATGTTAAGCTGTCGGCATTCGCCTTAAACGAGAAGGAAAACCACGAAAACCTACTCGGACAGCCAGACAAGGATTAAAATACGGAACTGTCAGCATGATAAGCAAATGTATAGATATTTAAAACAACATGTAGGATTGTTTTAAATATATACATTTTGAAGTAAACTCAGACTTTAAATCGCCAACAAATTGAATTTACCATAACATACAAAGGTCACGAAATAATTATATATATATATATATATATATAGATAATTATTTGAATAGTCTATTTTACTTTAATATGTTTATATATTTAAAATAATCTCTTACATGTTTCGGCAATAACTGCCTTTTTCAAAGAATTTTAAATCTTAAATCTATCTTTGTTTGATATGAAACATACACACTTTCAATTTCGATAAAACCGCAATAATTACATCTGAAAACAACCAACAAAGCAAGAAATATACTATAAAGCATCCACATTCAAAAAAATACAAATTCAATAAATAACCGAACAGATCTAAATAACTTGTCAGCAATTGTATAAACACCCCCCGTATAGTAACAATATAGACATTACATAAATAAAAGAACACATGTCCGAGAACAGTTACCCCCCCCCCACAACGTGTTGACAAAGCGAAACAAATACGTCACAACATATTAACACCACAAAAATTTAATGTAAGTAGATTTATTATAATATCGTCTCTTACCATTTTTTACACTTAAATAAATTTTACAGTTTTTGAAAAAGTTACTATATATAGTATCGAAACCTCAAATTAAATATTGTTTTAATTAACCGACCGCTACTTTCAAAAATTACTTTTATCTCGTATATATATATATATATATATATATATATATATATACTTATATATATATATATATATATATATAAAAAAATAAGTATATTTGCATTTTTAATAATTAGATATTGACGTTGAACCATAATTAGATTTTTATAGTTAACAGATTGCGTGTCAGTTCATCGATTTCATTCTCGTGTTAACTGTATCCCAAATTTATATGATCGATATCGCGACAATTCTTCCCATAAACTTTGCATAGATAATTGCCCAATATTGATATTGGTAATAGAAAAATCAGGAGTTAACTGATTACTTCCGATTGATGGAACAAGCATGTAATCATTAGTGGGATTATTTTCACTAGCTTCCGAGTACTGAACAAGCTAATTTCTCTAAAAATATAATGGCGTTATAAAATCCTTGCACGATATTAGCGTATTCTTAAAACGTTTACCACTTCATTAATAGGAACTTGTGAATTTATTTTTATACCGAGTGATTATAAATGATTAAAGCAAATATTTAATTTGCCAAATCTGAGAAATTGACTTGCTCACTCGTTCCCTTTATATTTATCTTTTTGGGTTGTGTAGTAAAACTACTGACCGAATAGATTTAAATAACTTATCAGCAATATACCTACCCATTATATAAGCAGCCCCCCCCCACACTGTATAATAACCATATAAACATCACAAAAATAAAATAAAAATCACATGTCCAAGAACAGTTAAACCAACTGTGCAAAGTGTTGACAAAGCTAACATTCTTTCCACCCGTCAAAATAAACACATGGCCGAAAACAATCTACATCCTAGAAAAAGTTTAGTTTTATTTAGAAATGAATAGCAAATACGTCGCAATATATTAGCACAACAAAAATTTAATTAAGTAGATTTATTATAATATCATTTCTCACCTTTTTTAACATTAAAATAAATTTTACAATTTTTGAAAACATACTGTATATAGTATCGAAACGTCAAATTAAATATTGTTTTAGTTACCCGGCCGCTACTCCCAAAAATATTACTTTTATCTAATATATATATATATATATATATATATATATATATATATATATATATAAATATATATATATATATATATATATATATATATATTTATTTCTTATTATTATTATTATAATTATTTCTTGACCTTTGTACAATATAGTTGATATATATATTCGACGATTAAAGGTCTGTTTTACATTAATATGTATATATTTAAAAAAGCTCTTACGTGTTTCGGTAGGTATTACCTCTATCAAAGAATTATAAATGACAGATATTAATGTCAAAGGTATATAAGTGATGTAGTCATGGTGGGAGATACAAATTCATAAATACATTCAGTTCAATTAATAATAATTCATGACATAATAAAAGTTTATATATATATATATATATATATATCATACCAAGGTCACGAAAATATTGTGTATTATGAAAAACCTTTGGGGCTGTAGCTTCCTTATATTTTATCTGATTTTAATGAATGATATGTCAAACTAAATCGTTTTTAAAGCACTGTAACCTGTTTTTTCAAAAAAAAATTTTTGACATTTCATTTTTGACAGACAGTAGTAATTTTTGTTTTAAATTGTACTACATATTTTTTTTTACTTATTCTAATAAACATTTATTTCCTGAAGACACCTCCATTAAATTGAGTCACAAATTTTTAATTATTACAAAAAAACTACGAAATTTACAGAAATCAAGCTATCATATATTTTAATGAATCAAATGTTCGTTGGCCCCATTTTGTTCCAGACACATTTGACACCTTCTATTAACTCCAACTGCTGCGTTTAATATAAGATTTGGTGGTATTTCATGACAAACTTGTAGTATCCTTCTTACTAAATCATCTCTGGTATCAGGTGGAGTCAAATAGACATGATCTTGAACGTAAGACCACAGAAAGAAATCCAGTGGATTCAGATCTGGCGATCTAGCAGGCCATCGAATAGGTCCGTAAGTGCCCATCCATCTGACGCCAAAATAATTATTTAGAAAATCAGTATTCATTCGTGCATTATGGGGTGTGGAACCGTCCTGTTGGAACACCACCCTGTTTAACTCAGCAAGTGGCAACTCATCTAAATAATCGCCTAATTCATTGTGTAACAAATTATTATACTTTTCTTGGTTTAGATTACCCTCCACAAAAAAGGGCCCTACTACTCTATCGCCTAAAATGCCACACCATACATTTACACTGAACCGATTTTGAAAATTGTGTTGCATCACAACATGGTTATTTTCAGTGCTCCAATAGCGATGATTATTTCTGTTGAATACACCATTTTTCCCAAAAGTGCATTCATCTGACCACAACACACGACGATAAAAAAATTGGATCTTCCCTTAGTTTATTCATGAAAGCCGTGCAGAATTGAACCCTTCGTTGAGGGTCGTTTTCACCGAGAGCATGCACCTTCCGTGGTTTATAAGGAAAGAACTTGTGCTTCTTCAGAATGTACTGAATGTACTGAATGTTATACCTGCTTGTAGTGAGCAATTTCTCGCGTAGACGTATTAGGGTTTTCTTCCACATAGAGCAAGACACTTAATTCTAAATTTTGATCTTGAATTACGCGTGCGTTTATTTTCGGTTTTTTGAATGATCCAAAATTTCGTAAATTTCGCACGAGCCTTCCAAACTTATCGGCACTTGGACGCAGTCTATCAGGAAAACGATTTCCATAAAGTCGCAAAGCAGCTGCAGAATTTGTTCCGCATTCAAAATATGCTTGAATCGCATCCACACATTCGCCATTATCCATTTCAATAACAAAATTTAGAAATAAATCGTTGAAAATGTTATACTGAATGTGTGACTGACAGATGTCACAGCTCTCTTCGAAAATTTGGAATGCACTTTTATCGTTCAATATGACTGCTTGATTTTTTAATTTTTAAAATAAACACTGTAAATGTTGTTGTTGACCCACCGCTCACTGATAACATTGGTTTGTAATCCTTTATGGGCTATATAGTATTGAATGTAAGTGATTTTAAAAGGTACACACATTTGCTGGTAATAAAATGAAATAGAGTATTTAAAATGCATTTAAGAAATCTATGTGTTCGGAAAAACCAGAATAAATCGAACTAAAAAAAAACCTTCAATTTCTCGATTTTTTTTCATACAAGGATATCGTTGTTTACAGTTTCATATTCAGAAAAAGTAATATATTTGAATAAGGAAAAAAAAAGTATAGTGCAATTTAAAAAAACACAGTTTGCAGTTGTCTGTCAAGAACAAAGTGTCAACAAAGTGTAAAAAAAATTCAAAGCGGATCACGTTACAGTGTTTTTAAAACGATTTAGTTCGACGTACAATTTATTACATTCGGATAAAAAATAAAAAAGTTACAGCACGAAAGGTTTTTCATAATACACCCGGTATATATATAATAAATAAAATAAATTAAAAGCGGGCAAGCGGTCTGTCATTTCTTAAGTATTCCTATATTTCGCAACAACTTTGTTGCTTCTTCCGGAGATAAAAGTGTAGAGTTGAACAAAAATAATAAAATAATAATAATAACTTATTATTTTTTTTCAACTCTACACTTTTATCTCCGGAAGAAGCAACAAAGTTGTTGCGAAATATAGGTAGGAAATAATGGGTTCAAACATTTGTCATGCTTTTCAACAAGTTTTTGAATTCCGATTTCAAGGAAATCTGCCGCCTGTGACGAAGTCATTCAGCGCCGCTCACTGCCTAATGTCAATATCACGAACGACAAAATAACCATCGCTGTCTTCATCACAAGTGTAAGACTTCCGTCTGACGGACACAACCGCAACTTGCGGAAACTGTATTAACGTACATCCACTCTTTATATTATTAAAAATGTTTTTATTTTATACAAAATTTGGTCAAGTATGTGTTTCAAATTACTTTGTTTCATATAAGTCATTGTTCCCCTGATATTAAATGCATTATTTATTAAAAGTGAAAAGTCAAAAGAAATGCTACAAAGTGTTTTAGACGATAGAGCGATGGTACTACTATTTAATCGACCTGCGGATAAAGTGTGCACAAGTACAGCAGGAAATGTAATAATCTGTCCGACAGAATACAACGTAATCGGAACTCATTTGACCATGAATCGTTGAACTGGGATTCTGAAATTCTGTGGTTTTATCAGGGAACAAGGACGATCTTAGACCGACGATTTCTATGAACTAGTTTACGCTGTCCACTCTTAACAGTGGGATATACAATTGTTCGCACAATAAGGCACGTTCGTCCGGTCAGGGACTAAATCGAGTAGCTGGAAACGCGGCCAAACTTGGCGACAGAAGAAGTAAAGGATAATTATTAAGCATGCTATCTCAGAATGGATGAATTCGAATAGTAAAGAAAAATCGTACACTGTAAGAGTAACGTTCTTTGTAAACTTAATAAATTAAAAGAAAAAACTTAATCGACAATATTATTATCATTATTTAACAGGCGACTTTAAATGATTTTTAAAAATTGTTATTCTTAAGCTGGTAACAATTCTGCAATTTTATGATAATAATAATAATAATAATAATTTATTTTCCCAACAGATTCATACACAGTAATAGGGCAAAAACTATATAATACATACGAGGTTACGCTGAAAAGTAATACACATATGCTTGTACAGCGTGAACAAAAACAAATAGCGAGATCGGACAAAACGTGCATTAAAGTACAATTTATTAATCTTCAAATCATATATTTATTTTTCTACATAGTCACCGTTAAGTCTAACACATTTCTCCCAACGTGTAACAAGTTTTTTCATTCCGTCACTAAAAATATCTTCCGACTTTTCTCGAATCCGCGACTTGACAGTTGCGTACACCTCATCGTCCGAGGTGTAATGATATCCTTGAGGTCTCGATTTGTTCTTGTCTGGTGGTGTGGTACCCATCGCGAACAGATTTTATGGTATCCCAATTGTTCAATAATGAAAGCCAACGCGTTCCTTGGATATTCCTATATGGTTTGCGATACGCATTTTAGTGATTCGCCGGTCATACTGTATCAAATCGTCGACGAGTTTGCGAATGCTTATCGTCTGTGGCAGTGATCGGACGTCCGCTGCGTGTTTTATCAACAATTTTGGATTTTTCAGGCTCGCAATCACGAAATTTTATTACCTATTGATTCACAGTGCTCCTATCAACAGCATCGTCGCCATAAAAGTTCTTTAAACGACGATGAATCTCACTTTTTTAGCAATAAAAAATTCGATAACAGCACGTTGTTTAACTCGCTTCGGCATAGCACTAGAACACGTCTCCATACTTCCGCTTCTCAAAATACACTTGATGAATTCAACGACCTCAAGCGTGAGCATGCATATGGAGGGAATATGTTACTTCGACATTCCACCTCACGCACTTCTGAAAGTCATTTCGTTCGCCCTGTACAAGCATGTGTGCATTACTATTCAGCCTACCCTCGTACATACTTATATGTACGTATAGAGAAAACACGCTACATAATTAGATCCATGACGACACGTCCTATATATGTTGCGGGTACGATATTATTACTAACACGCTGGTTAGGTGGTTGTGTTAACAATAAAGGAAATTATTTGAAATAAATAATTGGTGGTGCTGGTGATGTATCAAAGGTCCCGGACGTGTATAATGTGTGCTGACATAAATATAATACAACTTCTTAACTAAATAAAACGCAACATTGTCCCCTAAAGTTTATATTTAATATTTACAAGAAAGAAATATATTTTAAAATAATTAAATAAAAGTAATATATACAAGGAACAGCAAAGTATGTAATTAAAAATTAACACACAAAAATAGATTGAAAAGAATTAGGCAGTAAATTAAATGTGCGTTAAGTAAAGTATAATATATATTGAACAATACAGAGTTACATTTGAGTTGCGAAGATATCTCAGTCGGGCATGTGGAAAGCAAAGTCGAACGCTTGGGTGCTGGAATAGCACGTATAGAGTTTGAACGATGTGTAACTTACAAGATTTGAAAATAGAAGGAGGAATTTGTATAGAGGAACACTGGTTTGGACTCGGGTGGTTGACGTTTTATTGCCCGTGAAGAAGGGGATCGAAGTTGTCGATGTCTTGAATAATTAAAAGCGCGAGCTAAAAGTTGTGATATCGGTGACATAAATATCATTAAAATAACCCCTGTGAAAAGAGCTTTAAAATGATAGGCGACATGATATATACAGGCTGTCACACAAAAAACGCCCAAGCTGTAACTCTGTTATTTATATTTAGATTTTCATGAGATAGATACCAAATGAAATAGTTTGATGAGTACTATGTTTGAGGCTACATTTAGTTTTATCCAGCGCCATCTTCAATTCCTAGCGAATGTCAATTTTTTCTTTCAAATTGCACAGTATATATTTTTTTTACATAATCGAATAGAGATTTTTTTCCTGAATCCATTGATGTACAATACATTCATTTTAATTGTAAATTTAGATGAGAATAAAATTAAAACACTTGCCAAACATTTTCTTAAAGTGATTTACTTGTATTATGCTCAAAATAAACTTGTAGCATGTCAGTAAGTTGATTGAAACTCATGATTTATATCAAAACTGTCAAAATATGCTTGCTTAGTACAGAAAAGTCAAAAATGACAGTTACATCTGCGTAATGCGTTATTTTTCCATGACACACTACATTATAACACAAGTGACTAAGAGCATACTTATACGGACAGTGTTTTAATAATTTTTTTCTTCTAAATTTAATTAAAATTGATGTTTTGCACATCAATGGATTCAGGAAAAAAATTCTATTAAATTATGCAAAAAAATATATACCGTGCAATTTGAAAAAAGAAATTAACAATCGCTAGGAATTGAAGATGGCGCTGGAAAAAAGTAAATGTAGCCTCAAACATAGTACTCATAAAACCATTTCATTTGGTACGTATCTCATGAAAATCGAAATATAAATAACAGCAGTTACAGCTTGGGGCGTTTTTTGTATAAGAGAAGATGTACGTAATTAAATTAATAACTTAGACTTAAAAATGAAATGTGAAATATTTGTAAGCGAACGTTAGATACTTGAGTTGACCGTTCACGTCAGGTAGATTTTGAAAGATCGGTCGGCTAGTGCGATGACAAAAGAATGACAAATTAATATTTTAAATTTTAGATATACAGTGTAAACTCTATATAACGACACTGAAGGGACTGTGCATTTATGGCGTTATAGAGAGTTGTCGTTAAATTGAGAGAAGAAAAATCAGAATTATAAAAAGAAAAAGTTTATTTCAGACTAATAAAAAACAATCTTATTTGAACGCTATTGCGTATAGTTTGTTATTCTTGTCTGACGTCTTTTGCTGCACCAGTAATCTTGTATTTTTTTACTTATTTTATTCATATCTTGCAATATTGAGGCATCTTGATGATAAAGGAAGTACTTTTCCAATAATTTAACTGCTTCCAAAGCTTCCTTAATGCTCTTCGAAGGCTCAGGCTCATGCGTCTCATCTTCTTCATCTCCTTGTTCTTGAACCTCAGTTTCTCTCACTGAATCCAAAATTTCTTTGTCTGTGAGTGAAGCCGTTGTAAGCAGGCAGCCGTCTACTTCGATGTAGGTTTGAAGATTATCCGTAAAATTTCCTGCCATGTTGAACTGTTGAATCCACTCAGTTAATGGAAGGTCATCGTCGCTATCAAACTCAGGTTCTGTTTCCACCTCATCACTCGTAGAATTGGTACAAAGTCCAGCATGTCGAAAAGAGTGCTGTATAGTTGTGGATGTCACATTTTCCCAGGCTTTAGATAAAAAATTGACTGCTAGCAGCATATTAACAGAAGTTTTACCCTCAGATTCGACTATCTCCATCAATAATTTCCTTCTGTAGTGACCCTTGAGGCTTTTAATCACACTCTGGTCCATTGGCTGTAAGACACTAGTCGTATTTGGAGGAAGAAATGCCAACTCCATGTTTTGAAGGTTTGATATAAACGGGTAAGCAGGGCAGTTGTCAACAAGAAGTAAAATTTTTCGTCCCTTTAATTCTGCATCCCACTTTCGCACTTCTTCCTCAAAAAGTTGACTGGTCATCCAAGCTGATTTATTAGCTTTACACGTCACTGGCAATTTTTTAATGTTCTTAAAACTGCGCGGATTTTTCGATTTGCCTATTACCATAAGCTTTTTTTTTCTGTACCATCCATATTAGCAGCCACAAGCACCGTAATACGTTCTTTGGAGAGCTTTCCTCCCACACACTTTTCCCCTTTAAATTTAAGAGTTTTATCTGTAGTCAACTTATAGAAAATCCCTGCTTCATCAGCATTGAAAATGTCACTTGGGGCGTATTTTTCTGTCAATTTTGACCACACTGTATTAATCCAACCATGAGTAACATTTGTATCAACACTTCGTGCTTCTCCACTTATTTTACCATAGTTGATATTATGACGTTGCTTGAATTTTCTGAGCCATCCTTCTGATGCTTTGAAAGAAGTTAAACCAAGTTCTTCAGCAAAATTCTCCGCCTTAGCTTTCACGATCGGCCCCGAGATAGGCATATTATTCTGGCGCTGTCGGTGAAACCTTGATAGTATAGCTTGATCCAAATTTTTTTGGAAGATTTCCCCTCGTTTTTTGCTTGGAGAATTTTTTCTTTATTTTTCCATATTGTGGACACGGTAGAGCGACTATTGCGCGTATCAGTAAAACTTTTTCGTCAATACACAGTGATTTACTTTTACTAGCCATGTTTACAGCTTGAAAGTTTGTGAGCAACTAAGAATATAATTTAGTGTACTTTTTCATATATGAATGTGTATCAATGCGACTATTATAATTGGCCTCAAGTACTGTTGCATTTTCGACGGCTGGATCCGAATTGAAATGTAAACATTTGATAAAATTTGCTTGAACTGAAGTTCTTTGTTCGATCAATGAAAAAACCACTTGCCCGAGAATTACGAGTTTATATTAGTAACGTGTTTATTTAGTGGTTATCGCAACTTAAAAGGTACTTTTTATTATTAATTGTTGTCGTTATTGAGAGTGGCTGTAATGCTATATAGAGTGTATCATTGTATGGAAGGCAAGCTAAACCAATCAAAGCCAAGTGATTTCGACGCTTTAGGGAGTTTGTCGTTAAATCGAGTAACGTTACATGGAGTTTACACTGTATTTACGAAGAAATATAATTTAAAATTACATTAAACATTCTTATATATGCTAAGCATATCAACGTCAATTATAAGATTATAAGATGTCAACTATAAAAAGGTCGATAATGAAGCAATTAATTGCTTCGATAAACATAAATAAACAAAAACTATACAGTACATCAAAAGGTGCACGGTTTTTTTCAAATAATTTAAAAATAAATAATGCAATAATTAACTAGAAGATATATTTATTTAACAAAGTAACATCAGAATTTTAGAAACCTTCATACCATTAAGATGAATATAAAATGTAAAATATAAAATATATTTCATTTTGTAATGGACACTAAAATATTTTGTTGTTAAGCTAGAGTAAGTGGCCATAATATTCAGAAACTCAAAGTAGTAAACTTGCGTTTTATAACCTAGACTAACAACTATGTATGTGCAAAACTTATAATGGCGTCGTAAACCCTGAATATGATCGGAAACAATCGATAGTGTAATTAACTGGTATTAATACGTCTGAACTATCTTCTTATGAAATTTAATAACCTCTCTCTATTACCTTAAAAGATATTTACGTCATTTTATTTACACCCCAGCGTTCTATACCACGAGGACATTACAATATATCAGGCAAGAAGCGTAACCACGAAACAATGTTCCGCCCTGTAAATCAAAGTTCGCATTTTATAAATCACTTCATGTGTTCTCGAACGTACTTCGGAAAAAAAAACGAAGGAAAATAACTGGAAATATTCCACAACCGATTGTGTTTTAAAAATTTTACGCATTAATTTTTCAGTGACTGCCTTTGCCATGAAAAACGACCATTAAAACTACGACAATTTTCAATAAAGTCTAGGTTTTACCGAGATATTTATTAGTATTATCTGAGGAAGTTGGACAAACTTTTTCACCGCTGAAGAAATAAACAAACCCGTAAATGTTGTTTCGGTAACGTTTTATGTTCTACCTTTCGTTGAGATTGTCGAAAGGAAATTTTTGCCATTACATTGTATTGTAATTAAATTTCTTTACAGAGCAATTACTAATGATTATCAGCGGTATAATGCACTTGATCAATAACACTAGTTGACAAATTTAAGTTTATGTGCAGGGGTTTGAATTTTAAAAGGTGATGTAAACATTACTTTCTACATTTTACGACGCTAATTATTCGAATTTTTTAATTGAAAAGCCTTAAGTTACATTAAGGAAACAGATGTTAATAGTTTTGCCTGTAGTTGGCAACTGGGTTCGATTCCTGCTTCAGGGCGAATTTTTTTAATTAAAAAATTGAAATAATTAGCGTCGTAAAATACAGAAAACAATACAAAAAAATGCAATTAATTTGCAAGAAGTTCCAACTACAGACAAAGAATATTAATATATGTTTCCTTAATGTAACTTAAGATTTCCCGATGCATTCGGAACCACAGTTCTTAATAGCTTAGTGGCATAGCAATGGTCCGGCAAACCGAATCCTCTGGGTTCGAATCCTCTTTAAGTGCGAATTTTTTTTAGTTAAAAAATTCGAATTATTTATATATATATATATATATATATATATATATATATATATGTATATACAAGGTGTGTATAAATTGGCGGACCTACTTCACGTGGCGACATTCTTGGTCAAATTTTGAGTTAAAAGTCCTAATCCTAAAACGATGTATCAGGCTTCCTTCGTCTTCAGAATGAATTTGAAAGAAACATACATTTGGCAACATTGAACACGCATGTGCTAGATATAATCCTCGGAACATTTTTACACGTCGTCATGTGAACCTTACATTTTAAATTTAAAAAAGAAACAAACGAAATAAAATTGGTTTCTTAGATTACATATTTATTACGAAAATATTACAAAGTTTTAAACATTTTTGATAATATTGACTAATTTTTGTACATCTTCTTGATAGAAATCAATGTAATTATTACCTACATAATTGTGCGAATTGAAATCCATCAGTTTGTAGACATAGCTGCAATCTTTGTGGTATCGTTTGTACTATTCGCTGATTAAAACTATACAAATAAATACGAAAACTAAACAAAATTATGCAAATAAACACGAAAAATAAGGAAGTCGAATGAAATAGGTAGATTACATAAGTGTCAAAATTTGACAGTAGTAATGTATTTGACTAGAACAACATTAGGCTGCCTACTTATTGTTTTACAACGTTGTCAGATGTGTTTTTCGTCAAAATAAGTTAATAAACCAATATTAAAAACAAACTTTAAAAAAAAAAGAAAACTTTAACGAAAGGATAATAACAACAATTCTTCTTTCTTCTAAATTGTAGCTCTTTCTGTCAACAAATATCGAGTAATAATGCTTATTTCAAGACTGAAAGTCCGAACTTTAGGAACCTCGTGCAAAGATATGGAGCATGGTACAACATTTTCGTATTAGGATTTTGGACTCCGAATTTAACAAAGAACATGGCCGCGTGTAGTGGGTCCGCCAATTTATACACACATTGTATATATAATTAGACCAGGAGTCTTTGCCGTTAGAACATGTATTGAAAGGATAATTGTTTTTTGGGGAATCCAGCAAAATTAAACTCTATTACTTAAGTCAGTTCTTTATTTTTTATCCTAATATTTCGCATCAAATTCGTATGCTTCCTCAGGGGGTCACTTTAAGAGCAGATGGACATAAATTAAGTACTTATTAACAAAAGAAAGTCGTTAATACTTACAAAGATGAAGTTTTTTTTTTTTTGTAGTATGGTAGAGATCAATAACGACGATATTTCGATGAATTTAAGATATGATACGAACAACCTAAGTGCTTACTTGCTAACCATCTCAATAAACATAAATTCTAAACAAGAACCCACACAAAATACTAACTTATCTGTTACCGTTGAACACATTGTTCCTTCTCAATCTTTTGTGTCATTTATTAATTGTATAACACGTTTTTTCTTTTCTAAATGTAAAGTTCTGTGAGACGACACATTTTAAAGAATAGCCACCTTGACTTTCGCACACCAGTGTATAAAATTTGTGACCTTGATTATGAATAGTAACTTTTCCAATACGATGTTACACACCTGGAATGAAAAAAAAACTTTACCGGATCTTTTACACAATCATCCTCTAACATTATAACGTATGTTCACTTGAAAAGTCAATCTAGGTTACTTTGAAATTTTGATAGAATAAGACGCAAATATATTAGTATGTGTTTGTTGTTCCGTAAACGTAAATTAAAATGACATTCGATAATGTCAATCACAAATATCAGTAAGTGCATAAAATAATCGTGCGCCGATTCTGGTTTAAATAAATTGCTTCTCGGTTTTCAAATGGCTTTCACTTTAGAACATAATTTTTTTTAGTCCAGGTTTATTTTCGAAGTGGTAATAAAATTAATAGTTTATGGGTTTATTCAGTTCAAGATTGCATGGTAGAATTCAAGTTGAGTTTCCACATTTTGTAGTAGATTATATACAATTTAAGAATACCTTGGATAGAACTTTAAAACTTTTTTCTGAAACTGGTAGTCTCTTAAGAAAATCAGGCAGCGGAGCAGTTAAGAAACGTACACCTCATGTTGTCAATCGTGTTGAAGAATAATGGAAAATGAACCACAAACATCTGTTCGACATTTGAGTCAACAAATAAACCTTTCTGTTGATACAACTCACAAGTTATTAAAAAAAGATATGCAACTTTAACCATACCGTGTCACAGCAGTACAAGAATTGTGAGAAATTGATTACCCACGCAGACTCCAGTTTTGTAATTGGTTTGTAAATATGAACAATAATGGAGAACTTTCGCAAAGAGTCATCTTTACTGATGAAGTATGGTTTTATAAAACGGGATACCTAAATTCACAAAATACAAGAATTTGGAGTAGTGAAAATCCACATGTAATTAATGAAGAATCGCTACATCCAGAGAAAATTGGTGTTTGGGCAGCGATAAGCCAAAGGCGAATCATTGGACCAATATTTTTTCAGGGAACGTTAAATGCTCAAAGGTACCGTACGGACATTTTACAACCATTTGTCAATCAGTTGCATGATGATGAACTTCAAAATGCATATTTCCAACAAGACGGAGCACCTTATCACTGTACTGCAGAATTTTTGGATTATTTAAGAAAATTTTTTGATGAGCGTATAATTAGTCGAAATATTGAAATTGCCTGGCCTACACGTTCATGCGATTTAACACCTTGCGACTTCTTTTTGTGGCCTTATCTAAAAAATAACATAATTCGAACACCTATATTGAATTTGAATGATATGCTACAGAGAAACGAACAGAAATGCATGGAAATTAATAACAATCCAGTAATGTTGCAGAATATCATCAGAAATTTTGAACGGAGGATTTTAAAGTGCATTGATCTTGAAGGACAACATTTCCAACATTTGTTATAGTTTTCAATAAATACCTATTATTTGTTATTTATTTGTATGTATGTATGAAACTGTCAAAATATACGACTTCGTAGGTTAAGTAGTAAATTTTAATTTACGACATACTTGAAAATGTTCTCAGTAAATCACATGCTACTAGATTGACTTTTCAAATGAACACTTGTTATAATATAACAAGTGTTCATTTGAAAAGTCAATCTAGGTTACTTTGAAATTTTGATAGAATAAGACGCAAATATATTAATAAGTGTTTGTTGTTCCGTAAACGTAAATCCAAACGACATTTGATAATGTCAATCGCAAATGTCAGTTGCATAAAATAATCGTGCGTCGATTCTGGTTTAAATAAATTGCTTCTCAGTTTTAAAATGGCTTTCACTTAAGAACATACAATTTTTTTAGTCCAGGCTTATTTTCGAAGTGGTAATAAAATTGTAAATCACATGCTACTAGATTGACTTTTCAAATGGACACTTGTTATGTATTAACTTTGTGACAATAACATGTGTTTGTGCGAGTGCTGCTTTTGTTCGTCAAAACTACACATGTGGCTCTCTTTTAAATGTGTTTGTCCTGGTTTTAAAATGTAATTTCGGAATAAACTATGTGTACGCCGTTAATATTAGTTGTATTAATTTAGATTATTGCAAACATTATGAATATTAAGACGAGTAACTTCTCCAAAAAAAAACAGTTCACATTTGTAAGTATTAACGACTTTCTTTTGTTAATAAATACTTAATTTATGTCCATCTGCTCTTGAAGTGACCCCCTGAGGAAGCATACGAATTTGATGCGAAATATTGGGATAAAAAATAAAGAACTGACTTAAGTAATAGAGTTTAATTTTGCTGGATTCCCCAAAAAATAATTATCCTTATATATATATATATATATATATATATATATATATATATATATATATACATATATAATAATTACTTATATTTATTACATTTAGTATAAACTAAATGTAATATATAGACAGAATAAATAACTTTATTCTGTTATTGCCGCAACAAATTATTAATACGTTTACAATTAAAAATATATATCTAATACTTTGGAAAAACCTAAGGGAACACCATTAGTTTCATTTCTAATGAATTTAAGCTTTATCTCTGTTTGAAATTGCATTTAATTAATATTTTCAATTGTCAAAGGCTTAGGTAAATATCACGTCTTAGTTTATAATAGTAAAATACTTGAAATTTGTGTATAAATTATTACAAATAAGGGGTTGGCTAGGGATAATAATAATTATTCTAAGATAAATACAATAATTAGATGGTGCTGATGAAGTTCCTTCAAAGGTCCAAGACGTGCGTGGTATTGGTTAATTAAAATAAATATACAACAACTTAGTTACTAAATAAAACACAGCGGCGTCCTTAAAATTTGTATTTATATTTACATAATAAGAAATTGAAATTGTTTATTTATTAATTATTAAGTAATTAAAACAGTAATATATACACAAGGGGCGATAAATTAGTAATCGAGAAATTAATATAAAATATCTGAAATAGAAAGGTGAAACAGTAATAAAACAAAATACTATATACACGCGGAGCGGTGAATAAGTAGATTAAAATATTAATGCAAAATATCTGAAATAGAGTGTTAACTTTCGTAGTAAATTAAGGGTTAATTGAATACGATTAATATAGAAATAACCTCTGTATCGAAGAATACAGAGCTACCTTTGATTTGCGGCGATGGGCGGCCACGTGGTCTGAAGATATACTCGGAAAAGTATATGTAGAGCGATGTTTTACCGGAGGAATAAGAAATGAGTTAAATTAATATGGATTCACTTAAAAGAATAATATGCATAGAACAATGCAGTTTACCTTAGAAGTTGAAGAACACCTGGACGGCGTGGTGGCATCGTGACTTGGACAGCACGATGAGCGATGTGTGTATCACTCACGAACGTTCGAAAGAGAAGCCGGACCATTAGTTTTCGTGTCGATAGAACAGGGTCTAGAAAACGGTCTGCTTTATGATCTATCGAAGAGAGGGTCGATATCTTGAATTATAATTAATAAGAAGCGCGACCTAAAGATGACTTCTATCGATGTCATAAATATTATTAGAGTAACCCTTGTGACATAAGCTTCCTAACGATATCAAACATGACATATAAAAGAAGATGTAAATAATATTAATTGAGAATTTACAATGGAATGTTCTAGAAGAAAATCGACCGTTAACGTTAGATCAGGTAGATAAAAGGTCTCGTCGGTCAGTTCAAAATGTAACAGTAGAAAAACTTTCTCTTTGAACACGAATATGCACAGTTTGTACAAATGTAAAAAAATGTCTTAAGTTTAATATATTATTAAAATGAGATATTTAAAGACGAATATGTGTATTTAAATAAATGAATTAAAACTTCTATACGCTAAGCGTAAAAAAATTTACCTGTACATTTATTACTATGCCTTTGTTGTGTAGGTATCTTATTGTCATATGTTTATAGATTAATTGCTAACCAAGTCAGGCGTAGAGTTTTTCCGGTTTGACCCGTAATATGTTTCGTCATGTTTATTACATTTAATTTTATTACCGTTTACCCCCTTGCGGTCACTTTGAAAACGCCGATTAAACCTAAACTATTTCTTTTGTAAGAAAAGTAGTTTTGCAATCAGTTTCAACGAGAAAACAAAAATACATAAGTGTTTTTTAATATAATAGAAGTAAAAAATAATAGTTCTTACGGCCTTACAATCCGTGATTCAAAAAGAAGTGAAAAAACCAAGCGCGTAAGAATCAATTGTAAATAGGCTTGAAACGTTATATAAGGATGCATAATATTTAAAATTTCAACCATTTTTATCCTAATTTAGCAGTAATGAGAATAAGTTTTCTTAATTTAATTCCACGCAACGATCTTAATTACAAGTTGATTTCTCTTTTTAATTATTCCAGAAAACAATGTTATTAAACACATAATTAACATAAAAATATTATCACTTTATAAACATTTTCCTTTAAAAAGTTTCTTAACCGTAAAAATCGATGTATCATATTGTTAGGATGACGCTAATTTAAGAACGAAAGCACGTCGTGGCATCAAATTATGTCATAAATTCCTCTTCACTTCATACTTTGGCCGACGAAAAAATGCTGACTAAATAAGAATTAAACCGGCCTTTGTCCCATTTTAGAAAGGACGCTATTTACCATTATCCCCTATTATAGTTTTCTTTCTTCACGATGGGACGCTACAAAAAAGATTCTTTGGTGGCGTTCCAAATTCCCTTTGACCTCTCTCAATTACTCCATTTGTTGTGTGTGTTCAACGTTTTGTGCAACGTACTCGCTAATGAATATGTCACTACGTGTATGTTTATATGTGTTTTTGTGTAATAGATTTACCACATTTATACTGGAAGCCAGTGGCGGCTCTTTAATGACAGCAAGTGAGCAATAGCACCCCCTGGAATTATGAAACAAAACAAACCAAGCGGCGACTCACTGTGAAAGTATTTATTTATTATGTATTCATACTTTCACAGTTATTGACGAGGAACGTGGCACGCTAACAACGTACATGCACCGATCGTCGTCACAGATATAATGAGCAAAGCCCAACTGTTGGTCCGTTAAGCCATTAACATTACATTGAAGGTGGGGAGAACTGTATTTTGCCCTACTTCAATGTCGTATAATACATAGCGTCTGAGCAAGTAGTCCAGTCTGCTCACGGCCGTTGTAAAATGAATTCCGTCTCTGCTTTAGAGAACAACGCGTTTTCGCGGTTAACGTATGACGAAAAAAAAGCAGTTAAAAATCTTAAACGGCCGATGCCTCAATTATGTTTAGAAAATAAATAATCTGTTAAATACAAAGGTATTTTTAATAATATAAAATATTATTAAAAATCTGGTGTGAAGAACACGCAGCAGGGGCGTACCGATGAGCCTGTAGAAAGGTGAAATACGTATCTACGTCTCTGGGGATAGGATATATTCGGACACGTTCACAGAAAATACTAATAGTGAACCTGCATTTGTGTTCTTCACACCAGATTTTTAATAATATTTTATATTATTAAAAATACCTTTGTATTATACAAAACTGGTGGGGTTTACCTACTCATGTATGTTCCAATTAATCTGTTAAATGTAAAGACGTCATAAAAAAAATTCAAAATGAATATTTATCAGAAAAATGACTGGATTTGTGGGTGCGAAATTAAAAATACTTTGTTTTGTTTTCCGTGTCTTTTGTTTGGTGGTGAACCGTCTTGGTCAAAGAACGGAATAAGAGACTTAATTCATCTTAGTGCTAAAATTATTAAACATGAAAATTCCGAAGGGCATTTGAAAAATATATTTAGTCTAAGAATGTTAGGAAAAAATAACATACAGAATGTTTTAGTCATTATTCATCATATAGAAAAGCAATTCAACAACACAATGAAAATTTAAAGAGGTATATAATCCCTTACCACAATTATTAGTCATCCTAAATACGTATTTCGACAACTAAGTTGTCATCATCAGTAGGTAAAACTACTAATTAAAAGTCACACATGGGGCACAGTAAAGTAGCATAGTCTTTATAGGGTTGCAGTGTATAGTAGTTGTGCGGAAGCGTTTATGTTACTTTACTGTGCCCCATGTGTGACTTTTAATTAGTAGTTTTTACCTACTGATGATGACAACTTAGTTGTTCGAAATTCGTATTTAGGATACGACTAATAATTGTGGTAAGGGGTTATATACCTTTTTAAATTATTATTTAACCACAGTCTCCATTGAAAGAACTAACACAATGAAAAGGTAACAAAAAATAGGCATGTGTTAAATTTAATAATAAATTGCATTAGATTTTTTGGCGCGTTTGAACTGGCACTTCGGGGTCATGATGAACAGCAAACGTCGAATAACAAGGGCATTTTTCGGGAATTAATAAATTTTGCGGCAGAATTGGATAAATCGCTCAGAGATTATCAAAAACGATAAGAATGAGCTGCTGGACGCAATGTTGAACGTGTATCATGAACAAGTTGCCAGTGAAATTAAAGCAACCGGCTTCATATCTGTGATAGCTGATGAAACCACAGATGTGTCCAATCAGTTTCAGTTGGTGGTTGTTTTAAGATATATTGTGAACGCGAGACCGGTCGAAAGATTTTGGAAATTTCTTCTACCTAGTGGACATGATACTAATTCTTTATCTGCTTCCATCCTTAACGAAATTAGTTTGCTTGTTGATGACTCAGAAAAACTGATTGCACAGAGCTATGATGGGGCAGCAGTCATGAGTGGTGCTATTAACGGCGTGCAAAGACATGTCCAAGACCAGTATCCAAGGGCTAATTTTATACATTGTTATGCACATCAGACAAATCTAATTATGTAACATGCTACATCGAGCAGTATTGCACAATTGCAGAATTTTTTTTGCAAATCTGACGGGATTATGTACATTTTTCTCCACTTCACCACAACGAGCTGCAAGATTGGAAGAATTCCTTCAGAGAAAAAGCTTACCTCGTTCTTCAAAAATAAGATGGAACTTCAATTCTAGGACAGTGAATACAATATATGAGCACCGAGAAGAAATAATTGAAGCTCTAGAACAAATCGAGGGAGAGGCTAGTTTACAAACTACCATTCATCAAGCTGGTGCCAATTTGCGAATTTTAGAGGAGGAAAATTTTATCTATTGGTTAACTTTCTTTCATAAAATTATGCCACATGTGGACATATTGTTTAATCAATTACAAAATGTCAATACAGACACATTAAAAATTAAGAATAATTTAGATAATTTTGAACGCGCTATTGGAAAAATTCGAACCGAAATCGCTGACACAGATAATCAGTTGGTTAAACAAAATGACCCAGAACTGCCACCTCGACCATCAAAGCGGCGAAGACTAACTGATGGTAGCCAAAGAAGGAAGGAAACTATTGAAGTGTGCGATATTATTTTGCTAGAAATAAAAACTAGATTTCGGTATACAGGGCACTTAATATTAGCAAACTTAATTTCTTTTAAACAGTTCTCCTCTTTTCAAAAAAAATTTCCGGAAAATTGCCTTAAAGAAGCAGTAAAATTTTATCCTTGCCTCAATGAAAGCAGACTACGAACTGAATTAAGCATTCTATATTCTAGAGAAGAATTTAGGCAAAATATAGAAGCCGGTGCTGTAGGTCTGCTAGGTCTTCTGCTGGACGGATTAAGCGACACCTTTAATGAAGTTGTTACGCTTTTAAAAATTGTCATTACAATCCCAATGACAACGTCCGAAGCTTAACGCCAGTTTTCACGGCTGAAGAGAATAAAAACTTTCCTGAGAAATACAATGAAAGAAGAGAGATTAAATGCCCTTACTATGTTATCTTGTGAAAAAGAATGTATAAATGATTTCCCAAACTTTAATGAAAAAGTGATAGAACTGTTCTGCAAGTCAAAGACACGTAAAATGGACTTCGTTTATCGTCAGATGTAATTAAACTTTGTAGTGTAATATTTACTATTCCCTCAAAACAAACTCTACAATGAACAGTACCTGTCTGGAACAGTACGTCGGTGAAATTTATAAGGATTGGGTAAGCGTTTTTGTATTACACTTTTTAATTTTGAAATTATTATATTATGTGACCGCTAGCTACTGCACATACTGTACTAGTTTGAAATTATTATGGCAGTTGTATTTCGTAAATTTCTGGCTATTTGTTCACTTCCATTCATCCCTGAAATGATATGATGGTGAAAATGGCGTCTTTTCAGAATACGATCGCTTATTAATAAAGAGAATTCTAGTCGGTATGAATAATCAATCGTCTTCTTAAAGTTTATGAATAAAGATTGGTTTAAATGCGTGAAATTTATTTGTGGACAGAATTTTTTGTACGTGAATTTTAGATATCCTATCCACCTATCTGATTCGCTCTTGCCTCAAACGAAGTCGAAAATTATTATCACTTTCATCATAAGTGTTATTTGTTTTTTCACATCTTTTACATCACCATAAAGATCAAATTTACGTACTAACTTTCTTAAAGTATTTACCGAAACTTGTATACCTGGAAATCTCCGATGGAGAATATCAATTGCGTATTTATAGAATACCACTCCAATACCATAACACTTGATCAAGTAAATGCGCTGCTCTAAGGTCAGCAGCTTTCCGAAGATATCAGTTGACAAATGTTATGAATTATCAATATAATCAAATATCAATGACATTAGAAATGTCAGTGAATCATTATTTAACAGCAATAATCTTGATTTATTACATAACGAAACTTTATTTGACTTTTTTTATTTGACTACTGCTAAGCTCTTTTATTTCAGTACTTCAAAAAAGTTGAATTTGACAGTTTTAGATTTTTTAAAACTACGTTTTAGTTTTTCATGGGCACCCTGTACAACAAAATCGAATTTTCTCAACGTGAGTTATATTTATATAGCAAGCAAAAAGACTTATAAAGATTGATTTATTTCGAAAAAGTAAAAATAAGATTTTTTACAAGTATAGTTAAGTCCATCCGCGGACACACTATATAATTATCAAAACAATTGTACTTGCACATGCATATAAACTTAATCGCGGACATTTAAAATAAAACCACACGTTTATCAGAAGTTTCAATCTAAAAACTAAAAGCAAGTTTTCCCCGGGCTTTACGTGTCTAATAAATTTCAGATTTAATGCGGGGTAATATTTAGAATCCGGACTGCTATTTAAACTTTCCCTGAACTTCATTTACATAGTCACGCCAACAAACAAACTGTTATCTTTTATTTTTGATGTAATATTCATTTTAGTAGAGCAACCATAACAAAGAACAAAGTACACGTTATTTGCACACAAGTAAAAAAAATGTTTAATGTAGACGATTTTTCGTAGGTTTCGATAAGCAAATATTCAATACACATTACTAGTGCTGACGTCACAAGAGCTTACTTATTACGGATGGTTAGTGTACCTTATCCAAGCAAACTTCGATACAATTATGTTCTTCCATTAGATAAATTTTAAATTAGTTTAAATTTGTTCCTATAGTTAAATAACCAACAAAACGTAAGTATAATCATAGTATACAGGGTGTTTAAAAAAGATGCGGCAATATTAAAGGGGGTGATTGCCCAGGTCATTTTATACAAAAAGTTCCTATAAACATAGGTCCGCATACGCTTCGTTACCGATCTACAGCGTGTTGAAGTTTAATTTTAAAAAACAGTGAAAACTTGATTTTTCCAAAGCGGCTTGAGATATCATAATGAAATTTTAGGCGTGTTAATAGCTGTGGGAGACACATACTTTGCAATACAACACGATGTTTCAGTCGTACCTGTGGCGCGCGTATTGGCACGTCACAGGTTATTTTTCAAGAAAAAATAGGACGCCTCTGATTTCTCTAAAAATACAAATATGCTTTTATTTATTGTTCAATTATGAAGAAAAAAGCTCTCTTAACTTTTTATCGTACGACTTACCGTTTTTGAGTAAAAAAAAACATTTTAGTGCATGTCCATTTATAACAGAAAAAAAAATAAAAAAACAAGGTTTTATTCAAGGGCAAAAACAAATATTTTACCAAACCACAGTCCTGTTTTATTCACTGACATATTGAATGACATATTGAATGAGTCTCGTGATTAATAATTTTGTATGTGTTGAATTTGTTGAAGTTCCTTATCATGAATCGCTATACGAATGCCGAGATGAACGACATGCACTACATTTATGGGCGTGCTGATGGCAAGGCATTAGAAGCTAGGCGGTTGTATACTGAAAGATTTCCTGGCCGTATTGTTCCTGATAGAAAAACTTTCGAAAGTATTCATCGGCGTCTTTATGAAACAGGCACATTAAGACGAAATGGAGGAGCAGGAAGGCCAAGGACAGCAAGAACGGTAGAGCTGGAAGAGGATGTGCTAGACATGATTGAAGAAGATCGAGGTACTTCTACTCGTAAAATTGCTGACGCTTTGGATGTAAGTAATGGGACTATTTGGCACATTTTGAAGGAAAATTTGTTGTATCCATTCCATATACAACGCGTTCAAGCACTTCTTCCTGCTGATTTTCCTCCTCGCATTGCATTCTGTCAATGGCTTTTGCACAAAATGGTTCAAATCCCTCAACTCCTGATGTTGATTCTGTTCACCGATGAAGCGAATTTTTCAAGAAATGCAATACGGAATTTCCATAATAACCATATATGGTGTGACGAAAATCCACATGAAATTGTTGAAGATCGTTTTCAACATGAGTTTTCTTTGAACGTTTGGCTTGGGATTGTGGGTGACTGCATAATTGGACCGGTATTTTTACCAAGGAGACTTACCGGAGAAGTGTATCGCAACTTTTTGGAAAACACGCTCCCTGGATTTCTGGAGGACGTACCATTAGCAATTAGAGATGCAATGTGGTATATGCACGATGGCGCACCAGCCCACTTTAGTCAAGTAGCTCGTGATTTCTTAACACAAGCATACGGAAATCGCTGGTTAGGCCGAGGTGGACCTCACTCATGGCCTGCACGATCCCCGGACTTAAATCCCCTAGATTTTTTCATGTGGGGCCATTTGAAGTCCTTGGTGTACGCTACTCCATTGGAAAACGTAGAAGACTTAAGAAACCGAATCATTGCTGGGTGCAACTCAATTAAAACCGATCCTGGTGTTTTTCAGAGAGTTCGCCAGTCAATGAGGAGAAGATTGGATTCTTGCATCCGAGCTAGAGGTGGTCACTTTACACAGTTTTTGTAATTTTTGGTTGATAAAATTGTTGGTTTGGTAAAATATTTGTTTTTGCCCTTGAATAAAACCTTGTTCTTTAATATTTTTTCTGTAATAAATGGGCATGCACTAAAATGTTTTTTTTTTAATAAAAAACGGTACGTCGTACGATAAAAAGTTAAGAGAGCTTTTTTCTTCATAATTGAACAATAAATAAAAGCATATTTGTATTTTTAGAGAAATCACAGGCGTCCTATTTTTTCTTGAAAAATAACCTGTGACGTGCCAATACGCGCGCCACAGGTACGACTGAAACATTGTGTTGTATTGCAAAGTATGTGTCTCCCACAGCTATTAACACGCCTGAAATTTCATTATGATATCTCAAGCCGCTTTGGAAAAATCAAGTTTTTACTGTTTCTTAAAATTAAACTTCAACACGCTGTAGATCGGTAACGAAGCGTATGCGGACCTATATTTATAGGAACTTTTTGTATAAAATGACCTGGGCAATCACCCCCTTTAATATTGCCGCATCTTTTTTAAACACACTGTATAACAACCAAAATAAAAAGAAGCTTTTGTTGGTATGTGTTTATTAATTGAACTTAAATTTTCTCCAAATTTAATAATGTAATGTTATGACATTATTCATGTCCGTATTGTTATGATTAAATGTACAACTCGTATATAACTGGTTTTCAGAAAAATTCGTAGTCAAATAGGTTTTGAACAAAAAATCGAATGTCCTGTTCTTACTTAAGTCTATGATTTGTATTTCAGATTAAATGTCAACTGTTGTCTGTCAATAATTGTCAGAATCTAAAATCAAAGATAGTAATTTATATTTTTGATTTTTGAAAATGGTATTTACTATCGTATACAAAGCATTCATTGTTAAATTTTATTTCCGAAATGGTCAAAAGATCAAATCAAGCTTGTTTAAAAGAATCTCGAGTTGAATTTCTCAAGCAGGCTTTTGATTATAATACTTTTCACTGTACACTGATAAGAATTGTTTGAGTTTTTCGACAAACCGCTAGTGTGGGACGACAAAAGCGTAATGTTAGACGACTGATGCCTAAAAACTTGAGAACGAACTCTCGCTCGACAAACTGGGTTGCCATTTGGTTCTTGTCATAGAGTTTCAAAACAAGATTTACAGTTATTTCCATATCGTATAACTTGCTTGCAAGAAATCTTCGATATTGATTATCCCCGGCAGTAGGATAAACTATGGGGGTTCTAGTCGAAAATCCCATGTATTTTCTTACGAAGGTTCATTTTGCAACAAGATCATTTAAATTGTGACGTCATAACTGAGTAACGCGACTATCTTCACGTTGAGTATTACTTACTTTCTTGCCGAGGCCAATAAGTAAAGCCATTAGTAAGATAGCAAACTTCACATCATTTGAGGGTATCGTGTGGAGTCCCCGAGACCTATAAGGGGTACCAAGAGCCTGCAACGTCTTTAAAATATCCAGCGTCACTTAGTCACTGTTGGACACGTAGAACCAGACAAACGTGGTCGATATTCTAACCACCGTCATAAACTTAAACATGATGGTACGCCATGTGACATTAATCCCTCTTTTCTCCCGCCATATTGTACCCGCCCCTTTATATATTTTTTATTTACGCCTATGCAAAGAAGATTGAGTGAAGTTTTTATGCAAAAGGTAGCTTATATATATATATATTGTAATAAATATAAAAGACCCGGGATAATAATTATGAGAATGAATATTAATTATAGAAAAATAAATAAATAGGAAAATTAAATGAAATAGGAGCTGAGACTGCTTAACCTTCGGGTCTATAGGCGGGATCCGGATGTTCGGAAATCAGGAATTAAGTACACAAAATAATACGAATATGTATATGTTTGTAATAAATATATTTAAGAATTAAACTGTTGTATTTTCTTAAATAAATAAAACAAATACAAATTGAATATGTTAGGTGAGTATGTTACTCCCTATATTATACTGTAAAATGGGAAGCCTACCCCAAATTAACATAAAACAATATCTATCCTAGTGCATCAATTATTAAAGATTTTTATATTGCAAATATAAACATTATTGAAAAGTGATTATTATTTTGGAATTACGTGAGTATTAATTAAATGTTTAAGACTTGTGGGAAATGTTATATCTTGAGGAAAATTACAGACAACAAAGTATGAAATACCTGTACTATTGGTATAAACAGTAACAATAAACCTGAAGTACGTGTATCTTCTGGATGATATTAAAAACCACGATGTAGATCGTCAGTTACAGTTGTGGAAGATCACGATAATCTGGTTTGTCACATCTAGTAGAAATGATCCTAATATAGAACGGCTTATGATCCTGGTGAACGTAGGTTTCAGCAAGGTTATGTGTTAATATAATAAACAGGGAAAGGTGTAATTTATCCCTCAGAATCCAATGTAATTACTGGAAACTCCATCAAAAACTCTGCATAAATGCAAATAATAACTGTGACGAGGATATAACGTTCAAAACTGTATATAAGGATTCCTGGGAATAATCCACTCGTAGAGAATTCTAACAGCAAGGTATTTCCCAATATTCAATTAATAAAACACTACTTTTTATCGAATTCTTATGGTTTTTACTTTAAAATTAATAAACTTGAAGAGATAACTTTAAATATAACAATCTTCACCAATACCGTGCAAAAAAAAACATCTTATTTATCCCTTTTTTTTTTATTGTCATGACTCCCATTAGAAAATTTACATTTTTGAATCAGATTTTCTTTGGAATAAATACAGTAAGTTCAAAAGTTAAATTAAAAGTCATTTTGACAATTTAGTAAGGAAAAATTTAAAGTGTTTCTTTAAAGAAAATCTTACATGAGCCAGAGATAAAAATAACTCTGACTGATTGTTCAGAAGGTTAATGGGCATATCTCACGTAATTGCAATTACAAATTTAGAAATAAAAGTTAATTAGACACGTAATATACAGTAACGATTATAGCAGTTCGACTACAAAAAAAAAATGATCAGAATCAGATTTAGTATCACGAAAACATAAAATATAATCTAAAAATTTAATTTAAAAGCAAGTAACAACAATAAAAAGAATGCAAATTACAATTATATACGATATCAATATTGCTAAATCTAATTATGATTTTACATAAATTATACAGAAATTTGGCTATTAAATTATATATTTTTAAAAACATTAAATTTCAGATATAACATTTCTGTCCAAGAAATCATTTAAATGAAAGAAATTATGAGCATCAGAAGAACTACAACAATATATATATATATATATATATATATATATATATATATATATATATATATATATATATATATGTATATATACGTATTACTAAAAAATCTGAAGCAGAAATAATGTAATTCAAAACATGTGTGGCATCTTCAAATTTCTAAAGTCGTTTTTCTCAAAAGTTACATTTTGCGGCATTCATTTCTTCCCTTGTTTCAATACAGTTATATTTACATTGGTGTCTTGATTTACCTTAAGCAGTACCTACTGTAGTCGAGTCCATGACACGGATCCGTAACAATTAGCAACTAGTATCAAAATTCATTGCGACATGCGCATGTTACGGACCTGCGACATGTAAAATTTTCTGGTCAAAAATATTTTTAAGCAGAAATTTGATAATGAGAACCAATTTGCATGCAAAACTACACAAAACTAGATTAGCATAAGAAGCAGCAGTGAATGTGTTAGCCCTCTCGGTGCTGAGATTTTAAAATTTGAATTTCAAAATGAAATTCAAGGTATCTCGATAAAATTGGTACAAACTCAAAAAAAAAAAATTAAAAAAGGTATATAACCCCTTACCAAAATTATTAATCGTATCCTAAATACGTATTTCGACAACTAAGTTGTCATCATCAGTAGGTACCTACTGATGATGACAACTTGGTTGTCGAAATACGTACCTTACCACAATTATTAATCGTATCCTAAAAACGTATTTCGACAACTAAGTCGTCATCATCAGTAGATCGATAAAATTGGTACAAACTCAAAAAAAAACTTAAAAAAGGTATGTAACCCCTTACCACAATTATTAATCGTATCCTAAATCGTACTCCATCCTCTCGGTATAGAATATTAGATTTTATTTCAGGAATAGCGAGTCTGAAATGTGAAGAACAACGTCGAAAACGACTGTCGATCGATATCAATTTGCTACTAAAGTGTTTCCATTATTATTTCTATTTTCTAGTACAGAAACTGTAATCGTGTGTTTATAACACGTAAACGACGACAAAACTGTTTAAATTCTTGTTAGTTCCGAAGTAATAACATCTTCATATTTTTATTAACGAAAAATCGTGTGTGGTATTGATTTCCGTTTGCAGGAAAATTGGATTATTGTTTTAATATGCATTAGTGTATAACAATATAAGAAAAAAATGTAATTTTACCTGGCATTGTGGATTAACTAAATTAGTTTATATAAAAAACAATTCTGGGAATCGTAAATTTTTCCATTTGTATAGAATTACTACGTGCATTTTTAACAGCTAAAAATGAGCTGCTAAATTTACAATATTAGCCTTTAAGATTAAAATAGCGCACACACTAGTGTTAATAAATTGTGAAAAATCTTAAAAAAAAAATATTTAGGATACGATTAATATTTGTGGTAAGGGGTTATAAACCTTTTTTTAAGTTTTTACTTAACCACAGTCTCCAAAGAAAGACTTTCGGTACAAACTCATTAGAAAAATATTTAAATTTTGTTTTTTTCTAGGACTTTTAGGATGTGCACAATTGTGCCGTTTTGGAGGCAAGAACATCAGTAGCAATTGTGAAACAAAATTGTTTAGAAAAAATATTTATTTTTTGTGAAAAGTTATAATAAATCAATTTTTATTTTTATGGCAACACAAATACACATTACAGGGAAACCTGGATCCACTATCGCATTTTTCTCCTCGACATCGAGAATTATCGCTGATTGACCAATGTTCTCTTTTTTGCATTCACTTGCTCATCTTCTCCATGTTCATTTTCAGTCAAAACTTATTTCTTATTATTACAATTTCGTTTCTCCCTACCTGATTAACTATTCACCTAAATTTAGACGAAATTCTAGAAAAGCCATTGCTTTTGGTTTGCAGCTGTGACCTTTTACGTCTTCTTTATATTCCATCCAACTATTAACTATAGCCAGATCGAACAAATATAGGATTCATTTAAAAGTCAATTTGTGTGTCTTGAAAAACGACCGGTAACATTTAATCGCACACTTCGACTTCGGAATATACAGTTTTTGTTTGCGATTTTCCTAGGAACTATAATTTCAGTTACGTTTATTCTACATTCCAAATTACACAGGCCTGCATTTTTCAACTCTTTGAATGTTGATTTAAAAATTTTAACTGTTTTCTAGTAATTGGGTAGCGCTGATTTCAAATCAGCTTTTATTTTTTTTGTATCACGTAAGGTTATTTGTCAAACCAGTAAAATAAAAAAATATAGAAAAACACGATTTATTTAATTTATAAGCTAGTTTTATATTATATTTAAAAAAATACAAAAATATACACATAGAAACTATTAGATATAGTTATTTATTCTTTATGCTTCTTAAAAAAATGTTTTCGTTTTTCAGAAAAGCTTCGTTTGGTTGTTTTTCTGTCATATTCAGCTAAAAGAAGATCTGAAGATAGTTTCTGGGGCAAGCAATTTTTTTGTTTCAACCTAGACCCCAGTACTTCAGAAAGATCTTTTGAAAGTCCCAAATCTCTTACTAAATCATTCAGTTCGGCTTGTGAAAATAGCTGAGGTTGGTTTTGACCTGAGGTTGGTGGTTCAAAATCACTATCCATCTGTACAGAGCCGGAAGTTGAAGAGGTTTCAATATCTTCTTGTAGTACTTTGGGGGGTATAGGTATAGGTACATGATCACTGTGAGGAACTGGTCTGATAGCTGATTTAATATTGTTTGGGCACAAAATATGTTTCAAAGTTTTTCTATTATGCCCCTTAATATCACAAAGACAAAAGTAACAATCTTCATGATGATTTTGCGGTTCTCTCCAAACCATCGGTATTCCAAAAGAAAGGCTTTTTCTATTCGCTTTGGTCCAATGTCTTAAACCTTCTTCACATACCTTACAAACACGTGGGCTGCCCAATCTTTATCTTGATCTCCTAGTTTGATTTTGAAATAAGCATAATATGCATTTTTCACAAATTCACCAATTGGTCTCTTAAACTTTTTCAAGACCAAATATCCACAAATATAACAGAAATCATCTGGTTTGTTTTTGCAACACCGGCTAGACATATTTTTAAGCAATGTTTATTTATCAAATACCACGCACAACACTAAAGACAAATTAATTTTACTTGTTTACTGATCGACACTCAGAGCTATAAGGAAGTAAATAACATTAAAATATACATTTTGTTTGGAGTGATAAACTTGAAATTCTTTTTCGCAGTACTAATAAAGTGAAAGCATAATAAATAGGATTTAGCAGGTAAAAATTCCCGGAAATCTTGTCCAAAATTAATACATGTAATAAAAGATTTACATCAGGTAATGAGAGCCTATTTAACAAATTTCTTTAAAACCACAACAGAAAATCATTTTGGGGTTAATACCTAGAATTTGAAGTAGTACATTCATTTTAAAATGTATTAAAACGCCTATTATAAGATTTTTTTTATATTTTTTTCTTTTTCTTTTGTGCAAAAAAAAATCTGTGGGTGGTAGAGACCAACTGCATTTTAATTAGTTATTGCTATATAAAAACTGAGCTTAACAAACAAAAATCACGTCATCACAAATTTTATGCAGGCCTGTGTTATCTGTTAGTATCCATGATTTCCACCGGTATAACAACATCCTGTTGACCGACATAAACAAACAGTTATTTCCAGCTTGTAAACAACAACAATAACATATCTTAAATGCAGAATAGCGTGATGTTCACAGTAGAGTTACCTTTCTGTTCCAGTACAGTAAACAAACATCCTGTATATTCAGTGAATATAATAACCCTTCGACATTTTTTCAACAATATCTTTCCGGCAAGCTTTCTACATCGAATGTCCTTTATCTTCGTTTCCGTTTTATGGTGCGCCTTCGTCCTTCAGATTAAACTGCGCCGGAAAAAGACAACCATTTTCTCAGCCGTGATCCAGAATCACTTCAAGTTCTAGCAATTTCCCTACAGGTTATCGCGAGTTTTTTCAGTCGAGAAAGGTCACACTAAAAAAGATTTAGACAGTGTATGTGGATACGTGTTGGATCACCCCCCGAACTCCGAGTTCGCCCGACATCGTTACCGAGATAAGTGAAATTGTACTGTTGGGAACCCGAGCGGAAACACATGACCGTTATGAGTTAATACTTTCTGGACATATGTGAGAACATATTCAGCTCTGGCTTTGTTACGAGAGACGCTGTTAAATACGATATGGATTGTAGTAAATTTATTTCAACTGATAATGTCAGATTTGATTTTCAGTTACATATAAGCTTACGAAGTTAATATTTTATTTTGAAACTTTCGTTTTTAACCGTTTGATTTATAACACTGGTTTACAGTGTATCCGGGGTTTAAATAAATGCATGCCCCAGTGTTTTATACATGTTTTCTGATTACAAACCGAAGTCCGTTTGTTTCTATCAAAATTTTTCACAATTTTTTATACTCTATTTTTAAAGTAGAGAGACGAATTTCTGAACAGACCACTTAGACAGTAAAATCTCATTGGTTGAAAGCAATTTGGCCTTGCTTTCAACCAATGAGATTTCACTGTTAAAGTGGTCTGTTCAGAAATTCGTCTCTCTACTTTAAAAATAGAGTATAACAGAGTCTTATCAAAGAGAGGCAAATCTCAGTGCAATGCAGAGAACAACGTGGAGGGGCGTAACAGCCGTATCAAGGCGAGCGTTCAGCAACGTTTACGTATGTTTGTGACTGTCATGAGTGAGCATAAGCAATGCGGACGCATGAATATTTACACATAAAATAATGATAAAAATATATTATATAACGTGCTGAAACACTTACGGCCGGAATTATCAACTGATATTAAAAGCAGTTTTAGTTAAAAGACATTTAAGTTAAGTGTTCCTTAAACTAGAGGTTCTGTATTACGATATGGATTTAAGCATGTGATATTTAGGAAGGTTTGTAATACTTTTAGAACAAAATATACGAATTTAGCACATTTGAACAGATTGTGGTTTCGAGAATTAGGACTCCTTCGCTTTTGTTTGTGTTGCTCTTAATTTGGAATTAAGAATAAATCTTTAATATGGTTATGTTTGCTTAGGATGAAGTTTTAGTTGTAAAACGTAATGGTTTTTAATTGATGTGACAGTTTTGTACACTTTACTTTTACATATCAAAAAACATGTATTAATTAGAAATAAATATTAATAGACTTGTTAAACTACTAAATCAAGAAGTAAACCATATTTAACAGTAATATATTAGGAATATTTGCAAGAAGTAAAAAGTTCATGCAACCATGAAATTCATTTTAAAAAATCTCAAATTTTGAAAAGATTTGCAAATTTATTATATTAATTATATAGACTATAATGGAAGTAAGTCAACAAAAGTTTCGAGGTTATGTAAATATATCTAGGTGCAGAAGCACATACAAACATGTATATACATAAATATGCAAGCGTTAACTCTCCTTTTAACATGTACTAGGAGTAGTCAAATTTGGACATTTACGTTTAGAGTTAAATATTCCTTTCAACATGTTGATAATACACTTGCATTACTTTTAAATGTCATTTAATATAAATGTCCTTTTAAGTACGTTGATAATACCGGCCGTTACTGTTTTAAAAAGCTTCCATGAAATCACATCTATTAAATATGTATTTAAATCATTAAATATGTTTCAGTCAAATGAGTACGGCGTGCGGAATAAATATTTTTCAATGATGAAAATGACCGTTCCACATCGAGCGATGTTATATTTGCAAATTTAAAGTAATCCTTGTGACTACTTAATGGATAATCAGACGCGCCTTCACAAATTTGTCTTAGTATGGGAAAATCTGAATCCTTGTCAATAACACTGTATTGCACATTCATGTTTTTCGCCTTTCGCCGCACACAGGTGTGAGTGAACATCATCCACAATTTGAACAGAATCGACAAACGACATCGAATCATTTTGTAATTTTTCAATTCCCTCCGCTAATTCATAGTAGTTCTTGCGAATAATTTCTAAATCACTTTTTACCTGACTATCTTGAAGCATTTACTGGCGTTTCTTGATAGCTTCCTTCTTCCATCATCAAAATATTCGCAGTAGTAAAACGCAGCCTCTAACCATGTGTTTCAACGCGTAGTAATCGGCTGCGGTGGTTCAGGAACTTTGGGACACAGTTCGTGAAATTTTTTTATAGGTTTTGGGGACTTTAGAAACATTGCCTTCGCATGAGCTATTAAAGCATTTACTCGTGGATAACATTTAGGTATCAACTAGTAAAGTGAACAGTAGATTACATAGAATAAAACAGACACCTATATCAAATATTAATTGTTCGCTGTATCGTTTGCCACAGATTGCAGAACAGTATTTTATACTTCTTAGGTGGAGTTTACACTTCCACCTGCTGGTACACATCAAATAGTCGTCGCACCTTACACATTTAATTCTATCGCCTTCATATTCTAAATCCGGCATACTCGCTATTACGTTTTCTAGTTTCTTCGAAATACGCCGTGTTCAAAACGTACCTAAATACGACATTTTCTAAGTATGTGTATACTGGACATGCGTTCACAACGACCAGTGGAATAATACTGAACAAGTGTGCTTTGATACGGACGCTTGAGTTTCCGTGCCGCGCGCTTCTCCTCTCTACGTTGCTCTCGGTACTGCACTGGAAATTGACCCTTTTTGGCGAGACTAGTTATCACGATATGTGCAAATTTCTACGTAACTATAGTTTCAGCCACGGTTTGCAAGGTTTATAGCTCTGTAATCGTAATCGTATTAAATATTTGTAACAAATACAGGAACTTGTGCATGTTTAAACTTGTCTGAGCGTACGCTTGTTTGGGGAGTTCACTCAACCACAGAGTGTATACAGGGTGAGTTTTTTTGAATGTTTAGCATTGGGATCTCAGAAACTACTGGAGATAGAAAAACGCTTAAATGGGGAAAGATGCGCAGTTTTACGAGTTTGATTTGAAACTGCTTTTGTTTCTCCGATAACTTTCATGGCTTATTAGATATTCAAAGAAAACTAAATTTTACGATTTTCTTTAAACATGCTTAGCATCGTTAATAGTAATTCTAGAGAAAAAGTGTTCAGACAAAAGTTTTAGATAATTTTACGCCAAATAAAACTATGTAGCTAATATTTTTTTTGGTTCACCATTATCGAGTTATGACACAAACTTGTGTTTTCTTAAATGGAAACCATAGTTGGTTTTGACATCATTAAAAAGCTTATTTTCTGCTGATTACAATGATATAAGGTTTGATATGATTATTTTAAAAAATAAAGAGGATATAGACATTTTTATGGTTTTTATGGAAAACAATTTTGAAATCTTATGTAGTAATAAAATGAAAACTATAAGAACTTTTATTAAGGGCACACAACATTATTAATGTTCAAAGATACCTCCATTATTATTAATACACAAATTGCATCTCTTCACAACAGAATTTGTAGCATTGCGGACTTTACGCCTATCGATGTTATTAAAAGCAACTAAGACAGCTTCTCTTAAATCGTCGATTGTTTCATATGTTCTTTTGTATACTGTGTCCTTTAGTACACCCCACAAGAAAAAATCCAAAACTGATAAATCAGGGTATCTAGCCGGCCACTCAATGGGTGCATTTCGTCCTATCCATTGATTAGGGAAGTTCAAATTTAAATAATTTCTAACATTCAGTTGATTGTGCGGAGGCGCTCCGTCATGTTGAAACCATTGCAGCATTGCTCGGGTTCTTAAATTTAAATTATCTAACATTTCCTCGAAATCTTGTTGTAAAAAATTAAGATAACGATTGCCAGTTAGTGATCCATCAAAAATAAAAGGAGGAAGAACAGTTGATCCTATAACACCACACCAAACATTAAACCCAAATTAAACTTGTGGTCTCCTATGTTCAACGTGAAGTGGATTTGTTTGAGACCATATGTGCTCATTGTGCCTATTAAACATTCCACAATTTGTGAAACGAGATTCATCAGTCCATAATATTTTCATTGAAAAGTGTGGATCGTTTTGACACTGATCTTTAAACCATCTACAAAAAGCTATTCGTCTGTTATCTATCACCTTCATGTAAAGTTTGTGATACTGATAATTTGTAGGGACGAAATTTATGCTTCTTCAACACTCTGACAATAGTGCGTTGAGAGGAGCCCATTTCTGTTGAAATTTGTCGGGTCGATGTAGATGGATTCTGAGCGACACTTGCTAATATGTTTATTTCTCTATCTTCATCCATCCCTTTTTTTGATTTTGGTTTAACGAACGAACTATATCCTCTTTATTTTTTAAAATAACCATATCAAACCTTATATCATTGTAATCATCAAAAAATAAGCTTTTTAATGATGTCAAAACCAACTATGGTTTCCGTTTAAAAAAACACAAGTTTGTGTCATAACTCGATAATGGTGAACCAAAAAAAAATATTAGCTACATAGTTTTATTTGGCGTAAAATTATCTAAAACTTTTGTCTGAACACTTTTTCTCTAGAATTACTATTAACGATGCTAAGCATGTTTAAAGAAAATCGTAAAATTTAGTTTTCTTTGAATATCTAATAAGCCATGAAAGTTATCGGAGAAACAAAAGCAGTTTTAAATCAAACTCGTAAAACTGCGCATCTTTCCCCATTTAAGCGTTTTTCTATCTCCAGTAGTTTCTGAAATCCCAATGCTAAACATTCAAAAAAACTCTCCCTGTATAAGTGGTACTTTCCTTGTGTAGTCACAATCAGTGTTGCCACTTTGTTAAAATTGTAACAAATGAGATACTTTTTAAGATCCGAGTTGCGTAATTACATTTGGTACTCTTTCGTTACTATTTTGAGTTGTTCCTTCTATTTTTTAAATGCCATTAACAACTATTAATAGCTCACTAAGTATCGTTAGAGTGGCATTTCCGTAAAACAACAACGAATGGCAATGAAGAAAAGGTGCACGATGCTATCGTAGATGCTACTTGCTATCAACACATGCTGGCAACTATGATTATTTCACTTCAACTCTTGTGAGTTATTTTTTCTCTGTCACAGGCCACAGTACGCCGTTGGGGCTAATGTCAATAATCTGCTTGAGATTTTTATTTGGAAAAAAATTATTGTAACCTTTAAAGGACCTAAAAAGGAACAATTTTGCTTTATAAACTTAGGAGGGCAAACGTACTGCAAAGCTACAAAAAAATGAAAACCATTAAGTAACTTTTCTTTTTGTATACGTTCAACACAGGCACAACTAACCAAATTTCGGAAGTTCCTGTTATTTATATGCACTAATGGATCTGTTAGGGTTGGGTTGGTTGGAGTTGGGTGATAATTTAAATTTAATTTTTTTTTTTTAATAACGAGCTTTCGAAATTTGGCTAGTTATGCTTGTGTTGAACGTATACAAAAAATTAGGTTATTTAATTGTTTTTATTTTTTTGTAGCTTTGCAGTACGTTTGCTCTCATCAGTCCTGTAAAGGTTCCAATAATTTAACCTAAATATGGGTATATTCTAAGTGGAGTAACACACCTCCACTTAGATAGAATATACCCATACACTTCTGTAATAGAAATATATGTAAAATTGTTCAGTTTATCATCACCTAATGAAGTTAAAGTTTAGCGAAACAGTATTGTAGTGAACAATAAAAAATTTCGAAACTATTCTGGCTTATTTAATTGCAATTCAATTTTACATCATTTTCGATTTCATTCGAAGTTTTCTGGTGTTGCAGTATTTGTGCGCTATTTTAATCTTAAAGGCTAATATTGTAAATTTAGCAGCTCATTTTCAGCTGTTAAAAATGCATGTAGTAATTCTATACAAATGGAAAAATTTACGATTGCCGGAATTGTTTTTTATATAAACTAATTTAGTTAATTCACAATGCCAGGTGAAATTACATTTTTTTCTTATATTGTTCAATCCAATTTTCGTGCAAACGGAAATCAATACCACACACGATTTTCCGTTAATAAAAATATGAAGATGTTATTACTTCGGAACTAACAAGAATTGAAACAGTTTTGTCGTCGTTTACGTGTTACAAACACACGATTACAGTTTCTGTACTAGAAAATAGAAATAATAATGGAAACACTTTAGTAGCAAATTGATATCGATCGACAGTCGTTTTCGACGTTGTTCTTAACATTTCAGGCTCGCAATTCCTGAAATAAAATCTAATATTCTATACCGAGAGGATGGAGATGGATATTCGCAATTCTGTGCAAACTACAAAAGTGCAGAAATAAATTCTGAATAGTGGAATGGAACTTGCTCTGATACAATACAATTTCGTCGCTTAATTGTTTCTACTTGTATGAAGAACTTAATGTAAAACATATTTCAATAGAGTTTATATTGAATTGGAATTTATTGAGTACATATTATAATACAACGTAAAAATGACGGGATGTAGAAAGAAGGATCTTAAAACCGGAAATAATTCAATCTACTTGATTAATTATAAATGAAAACAAAATATCGCTAGGTAGCACACATTTCGGATCGCGGTTTCGAAGTTCTACCATTCATTAGTAAAATTTAGTGTTTGAACAGTTATTTTTCTGATTCAAAAACGTATTTATACAAAATCATTTATACATTATGAACCTTAAATGTTGATTTTAAAATTAATTTAAAGTTTAGACAATGCATGCAAGTTGAATTTACCTTAAAATCTAACAACTTTATCCAATAATCCAACTCTATCTATCGTGTTTGTTTACAAAAACTAATAGATAATTATAATATCAAAATTTTATGAAGCATTTATTTAGCGGATGGCCCACAAGGAAAAGATAAAATACAGAATAATTTGAAAGGTAAAAACCTCACCAGTTGTATAATACAAAAGTATTTTTAATAATATAAAATATTATTAAAAATCTGGTGTGAAGAACACGATACAAGTTCAATATTAATATTTTTGTAAATGTATCCTTCTCCAGAGACGCAGACACGTATTCCATCTTCCTACAGATTCCTCAGTGCACCCCTGCTGGAGAAATATACCTTCACAAAAAGAACGGCTTCGCTATCTCGCAGAAATTATTAAGACCGAGCGTAGTAGTACATTCAGCACTGCATATTAGCAAACGACAGAAGCACTCGCTCTGTCCACATGACAAATGCAGAACTAACGAAGTGTTTCCAAAGATGGCGCTGCCGTATCTCTAGAAACTGTATTATACAGTTTCCAGAGATTATACAGTTTCTACGCTCGTTCCTAATAATTTCTGTGAGATAGCCAAGTCGTTTTTTTTGTGAAGATGCCCTTCTCCGGCAGGGGCGTACTAAAAAAATCTGTAGAGAGATGAAATACATATCTGCGTCTCTGAAGAAGGATAAATTCACAAAAATATTAATATCGAACTTGTATTGTGTTCTTCACATCAGATTTTTAATAATATTTTATATTATTAAAAATACCTCTGTATTAGATAAAATACACTTATATGTGAAACACAAACAAATACACAATGTCAAGAATTCTCGTCATTTAGATCTTATGAGAACCATCTGGTATATCGTCAACCATTTTTTTCTTTTTCTTTCACAAGCATAAAGCCGGGATAAGGATTTCATGGACTGGCTGCCAGAACTATGAAGTAATTTATATAAAGCAGAATATTGTGATATGAACAGAAGATTTATCATAATATAAATTATTTTTTTTTTTAATATGAAAGAATTATTCATTATTTCAAATATAGTTTATTTACTAGACAAAGAGTATGTTTTTAAAGAAAGGATAACTTGATACTTCCTTCATTTTAAAAAGCTTTTCTTATACAATTTCAAGCAGTGAAAATATATTTTCGTGTTTTATAGTGGACAACAGTACAACTGTTATTATGCAATTAACACACCACGTTGACTTTGAGCGCATTTTTAACGTACAGAAAAGTTTAAAAATGCAAAAATACAAGTCCCAGGCCACATGCAAAATGATCTAATAACTGTAAACCCAATACCTCAAGAACGTCTTGCTATGTGAGCTTTTGTGCAAGAGTGTTATCTTGATAAATAAAGTAACTGATGCATTCTTGAACGAAGACTCAATTCGTTTAAAACCTGGAAAAATTTATAGATAGATTTAAGCACTATATGATAATGCAAATATTGAGACTTTATTTCTAAATTTTAATGGTATGCTACAATAATGAAGCCACTTTTATGTCATGTAATTATGGAAATTGCGCTAGAAACGAATTTTTAGTGGTTCTTAAGACACCATTCAATTTTCTGATGGCATCCTACTTGCTGATCCAGCAGTCTGTAATAGAATGGTGTTGCTTCTTGCATGTAGCCAGCCACTTAATACGGTAGAAGAAAGTACTGACAGAGCATAAAATACATAATTAAACATTTCAAAAGTACTGAGGATTACCAAAACCATACTATATATATGTATCTATATATATATAGTATATATATGTATATATATAGTACATATACATGTATATATGAAGCGTTGTTCTTCGGGACATTTCGCCGCATTTAGATGATTTCGTCCTGAGAAGGACAACTTTCTTCCCGACGTTTCGGTAACATCACTGTCATCTTTTCCTTGAGGATCACCTCGTTGCGATAGTAACTGCAAGAGTGCGATTTTCTGTGCCGCTCATATTAGATTGTCCTGTAGTAGTGGGAACGCGTGTCTGACTCCTTGTGATTAGTCCGTCGGTTGTTCTGTCGCTTGCGACTATTGGTAGATAGGTATGTGGTCGATCCGTGTTGGTGTAATTGGTCTGTCGTAAGTTATTATCATTACGTCCACGACCCACCAGATCCATAGGCTGGTACACTACGGGCTTCAATCTACGAGAAGCGACGGGAGCAGTCCTCTTCGACGTGGCCAAAGCCTTCGACAGAGTCTTCAAGCTTATCCAGGTCAACATACCCAAATCCCTAATCTATTTCATCAAACCCTTCCTCAGCGATCGCTCCTTCTCTGTTGTCCTAAAAAGTTCCACCTCAGCCCCCCAGACCTATCAAGGCCGAAGTCCCGCAAGGTGCTGTACTGTATCCTCTCCTATTTAATTTATACATTCATGACATCCCAAGAATCCCCAACACTCTTCTCGCCTTATATGCTGACGACACACTCATATTCTCCCGCCCCCCCCCTAGATAATCCAACGACGCCCCCAAGAAGCCATCGACACCCTGGAAGGATGGTTCTCCATCTGGAGAATCTCCATCAATCCAGGGAAAAGTTCAGAGATAATCTTTGCAGACACACCAGGCCCCAGGCCAGACACCAACCTTTCCATGTACGACAGGGGCATACCATGGGCAGCAAAGCTGAAGTATCTAGGTGTCACGATAGATACCAAGCTCACCTGGAAATACCATGCAGAAAAGGTCCGGAACCAGGCGATTGGAGTGATCACGCAGTTATACTCCATGCTGCATGGTCACAACAAGCTTCTCCTCTTCAAGGCCGTCATCAGACCAATCTTGAGATACGCAACATCAGCCTGGGGACATGCGAAGACGCACATCAACCAGCTCCAGATCGTCCTCAACAAAGTCTTGCGCAACATCACGCAAGCCCATGATATGTGAGAAACACAATCCGTTGAGATCTCGACTTCCCAACCACCTGGGAAACCATAGTAGAGATCACAAGAAAGTACTTCGATGCTGTTCCACAGCACGAGAACCCATTGATTTCCGAAATAGAAGTACACCTCCATTTCGGTAACCATCGACGACTCCAAGACGTTCTACGAGAGATGTCGCAGCATACTGCAACTCAAATCCAAACTCGGCAAAAGCATCCGCGTCATGAACAACAAATCATAAATCCAAACAAAGAACATAGTTCATTTCCAAACATCCATTGCAAGAAGAAGAAGAATCTGTCTATTAAATAAGGTTGATTTCCATGTGTCTGGCAAACGTTGTCCGTCGTCACGTTTGTTCATACAATTTTGTCGTTTCTCAATTTCTATAACCTCACTTATTATCCTGCTACACAAAGCAATGCAATGTACTCATTGATGTCTTTCTACACTTTTTATTTGGAATAGGCGGATGTTCATGAAATGCTTAGCTTAGATTCGGAGCTTTGCTATCAAAGACTTCAGTATGTATGGATAACGTCTTTCTAATGCATTTAGGTAGAATACACAAATCTCATGTGAGTTCATACTCTTGAACTATACAGTTTAGAACTATACATATTTTAATAAAATACGTTAATAACGAAATTGAAAATGTAATTAGTATATATAACGTGTGTTCATTTGAAAAGTCAATCTAGGTTACTTTGAAATTTTGATAGAATAAGACGCATATATATTAGTATGTGTTTGTTGTTCCGTAAGCGTAAATCCAAATGACATTTGATAATGTCAATCACATTTGTTATTTATTTGTATGTATGAAACTGTCAAAATATACGACTTCGTAGGTTAAGTAGTAAATTTTAATTTACGACATACTTCAAAATGTTCTCAGTAAATCACATGCTACTAGATTGACTTACCTCATTTAATGAAGCCAGATAACATACTTTTGCCCCCATTACATATAAAATTAGGTATAATGAAGCAATTTGTGAATGCATTGAATAAGGATGGAGACTGTTTTAAGTACCTTTGTAGTAAATTTCTCGGTTCGTCTGACGCAACACTTAAAGAGGCTATCTTCATTGGTCTCGAAATTAGAAAATTGGTTTTGGACAGTCACTTTAAAACTACTAAGACTGCTGTTGAATGAGAAGAAGATATCCTTGAAAGTAATTTTTTAATCACAAATTACAATTCTCAAATTTATTATCTATTTTTATCTTTTATTAAATTAATCTTCATTTAATATTAATAGAATATGTAACTATCTTATTTACTCTTAACACTTATAATAGGTATATTATTTATTTAAGTATGTGTTAGTAAAAATTGCTTATATCATAACAAAATGAATTTCAAAATCTTGAATTATTAAAGCATCATTTAATATTTATAAAGTATCTCTCTGATGTGAATCCTCAGGGGAAATCAATGTCAATACACAAAAAATAGCAAATCTGTTTAAAATGCATCCCTACAATAAAGAAGGCAAAACTTTGCTAGGATGCAATGTACTCATTGACGTCTTTCTACACTTTTTATTTGGAACAGACGGATATTCATGAGATGCTTAGCTAGAACCGGCGCTTTGCTTTCAAGATTTCGGTGTGTATGGATCGCATCTTTCTAATGCATCTAGGGAGATCACACAAATCTCATGTGGGTTAATATTCTTGAACTATACTCTTAAAGTTATAGCATGCAAAATATGGTAATGAATTATATTATGGAATGGATAATGGTAATAAAGATTATGAAAACATTAATTATAATATATCGGAGTCGATAGAAATCTTTTCTTAAATAATTCTCTAAGAAATCTATTATAATATACAGTGTGTCACAGAATAACTATTCCTAATTTTCAGAAATTATAGAGGGCACTTAAATAAACATTTTTTATTAATAAATTAGGATCCGAAAATTTTTCAGTTTCGAGATAAAATGAAAAAAATTGACTGTCACCCCAGGACTTCACAGCGGTATGCCAAGTACAAATTGAATTATAGCAACCTTTGAAAAACAACAACCATTTAAGTAGTTGACATTTTACGTCTGTCACAAATTATTCCTTATTAGAGAAGTGCGTTTAATTGTCATTTTACGTGCCACAAATTAATCTTTATTAGATAAACTAGTATTTGATTAAAAAATGCACGACTTTACAAATATTGAATTAGCAGACATGCATCTTACATATGTGGAGCAACTTACGGTAATGCTAACGAAGCAATGCGAACTTATGCGGAGCAACATCCTCAACGTCACGTCACATTCCTTGTTATACATCATCTTCAAGATTAGATTAGCGTATTCGAGATACTGGTGAATCGTACTGTCCGAAATGTTGACTTTGAAGACCAAGTTCTGCAACAATTTGAAAATAACCCGAAAACAAGCTCTCGTAACATTGCCCATGCAGTGTATACATGTCACACATCTGTATGGATGGTATTGAAGTAATACCAGACGCATAAGTTTCACATTCAAAAAGTGCAAACGTTAATTCCAACTGATTACCCCAACAGAATTCAATTTGCCGAATGGTACTTGAATAAAATTAACGACGTACCAAGATTTCCTATGGTACATTCCAAAAAGAAAGAGACAAATTTCTGAACAGACCCAAGTGACAGTTGTTTCTTATTGGTCCAGAGCAAGGCAAAATAACACCATAGAACATTCGCCTTTTTCAAATATTTTGACATATTTATATTACGTTTATGTTTCTAGAGTTTTGTTATCATATTATTAAATTATTATCATTATTATATTACTTTAACTATTTTGCGGTGTAGATTGGTGCTTTTTATAGCTTCGATTTGAAGATTAATAGATTATTTAAGTAATAAGTGAATTTCAGTTCTTGTAAAATTATAATTTTGTAGCTATTGATTTCAAATATAGATGCAGAACTCAGCGCCAGTGCTGCTAAAACCACAAATGTGTGTTCTCCTCCAAGGAAGCGAGAGAAAGCAAGTCATTTTAGTAGTGCTGAAAAGCCAACAGCAATAAATGCTTATAAACAACTTGTGACGGATACACCCGACATGAGAAAAGGTGACATGATTAAGCAGATTTCCCAAGTACTAGGTAAGTTTATAGAGTGCAACATATTATAACGGGTTGGCCATTTAATGTTGCGGTTTTAAAAATCGCGCTATTCCCTTGTATATATAGAAATTAATATAATATATATTTTTTACACTAGAGGGCCAAGCGCGGTTTACAATAAATATATGAAAAATTTGCCTTGTCAGTATTCAAGATGGCGTCGTATCCAACGGAAGTGCGTGTGGAATTAATAAAATATTATTATAGAAATGGGGAATCTTTTGCAGCTACGGCAAGACACTTGCGTACTCTATTCGGGAGAAATAACGCACCAACGGAAAACACTATAAAAAGGTAAGGAAAAAAGATAAATTTAGAAAAGTAACAAAGTATTCGTTATCGTGTCTCCATGTCTACTAATCCGACAATATCTTAGGATTGGAGTGAAATTTGAAGCAACAGCATCTGCGGCAGACGAAAGATCAACTGTTAGAGAACGTCAAAAGACCATCCGGGTACCGGAAACCATAGAACGAGTACGGGAGCACTTTACAGCTCAACCTTCAACATCGACCTCAAGAACTTGAAATACCCCGTACAACACTAAGGCGGATCCTAAAGCAAGATCTAAAGATGAAAGCATACAAAATCCAGATCGATCAGCCGTTGAGACCGTTTGATATGGAGCGACGCTACAATTTTGCGAACGAAATCATCGAACGCATTGAAAATGGCAGCATGTCATTGGAACGAGTGTGGTGGTCGGATGAGTCACATTTCGATGTATCCGGTTATGTGAATAAGCAAAATTGGAGACATTGGGGGACAGAAAATCCACATCTAGCAATTGTTCGTCCTCTTCACCCTCGACGGTTGACTGTATGGTGTGCTATCTCGTCGGCAGGAATTATTGGTCCCGCGATTGTCAATGGAACCGTTACTTCGCAAAAATATTGTGAAATGCTTAATGAGTCTTTTATTCCCGTGGCGCATGGATTAAATATGGTGGAGAATGCATGGTTTATGCAAGACGGGGCTCGTCCGCATCGCACGGAAGAAGTTTTCAACATTCTTGAAGAACATTTCGGTAACAGAATCATTGGTCTTGACGCTCAACAGTTTACAGGCGGAGGGATAACATGGCCACCATATAGTCCAGACCTCAATCCTTGCGATTTCTACCTGTGGGGATCATTAAAAGATACGGTATATCGCGATGGTATAGACACCCTGGATGACCTTGAAATGGCAATACGGCAGCGAATAGAAGCGATACCGTACGCCACACTTCAGGCAGTTTGTGGAGAATTTGAGAAGAGGCTGCGAAATGTTATCGTTGCTCGAGGCTCTCACTTCGAAAACCTGATTTATTAAACCGCAGATCTTGTTGTTTAATTGCACAAATAAATCATTTTTTTAAATTAATGTTTTGTATGTTTAATATGACTTCAAAAACCGCAACCTTAAATGGCCAACCATGTATGTTGCCTGTTATACATGTTACATATTCAGTGCGTCCATAAAGTATGGACACAAGCCCGTAATAACGTTATTGTGCATTATTTGATAAAATGCAAAGATATGTCGATTAATGTTTTTTATTAGCTATATTTAGATGCTATCATTTTGTTTTTTCCGTCGACCTTGAATAAGTTATAACGTCATTGATAATTTTTTTAAATGTCAACCCCATTTTTTTTTTTTTGTGGATTTTGAAAGCTTTTACAATTCTTTATTCGATGATGTAAAAATTTTGGTATGTTACATTAGAAAATTTTTGAGTAATCATTTTTCATCTTTCTGCCATTCCCAAAGTGACAAGGTAATTTTTTTGACAGATTATAAATAATCCGAATCACAACATTTTTATTTAATCCTAATTGTTGGTGTAAAGTGTTTTAATTATTCATTCTCTGAGATGCATTTATCTGAACGGGAACGCATTGAGGTGCTCATGATGATCGGGTTTGGAGATAGACGTCGAAATGTTAGGAAAGTAGCGGAGTTGTTTAATGAAACGCATCCTGAACTGGACCCTATCGGTTTTTCAACTGTAAGTAAAATCCACAGAAAATTTTTGGAAGAAGGGTTCGTTCGAGATAAACCAAAAAGCGGACGTCCATCAACGGCCCTAGATACTCAAGTTGACATTTTGTTAACAGTTCAAGAACGTCCTCACACAAACACACGGCAACTTAGTCGAGAACTTGATATAGCATGGGGTAGAGTCGAGAAACTTGTGCATAAATCAAAGTATCATCCCTATAAAATGAATTTAGTTCAAGAGTTGTCTGAGGATGATTTTGATCGGCGTTTGGAATATTGTGAACGGTTGATGCAAATTTGTGATAATGACCCTCTATTTCTCTTCAACATGTTGTTTTCTGACGAAGCTACTTTCGCATTGAATGGCACTGTGAATAGACAAAATTGCCGGTTTTGGTCGACTGATAATTCTCATTGGATGCAAGAGACACATACCCAATACCCACAAAAACTAAATGTATGGGCAGGGATTATCGGCGATCGCATTGTGGGACCGTTTTTCTTTGATGGAAACTTGACTGGGGAAATATACTTGAATTTTTTGAGTAATGAATTGATACCCGTTTTAGCTGTTCTTTTTCCTAATAATGAGGATCCACATTTGCCAGATTGTAGAATTTGGTATCAACAGGATGGTGCTTCTCCGCACTATACGCTACCAGTAAGGCAATACCTCAATAATACATTTCCTAACAGATGGATTGGAAGAAGAGGGGCAATTGAATGGCCAGCTAGATCGCCAGATTTAACCCCATTGGACTTCTTCTTGTGGGGTTACTTAAAATCAAAAGTCTATGCGATACAACCGGAAAATTGGACGTTTTACGACAACGCGTCATCTACGAAACCAGACTAATCGCTTCCGAAATATTACAGAAAGTGCGAAATGGAATTTATCATCGCTTAGGATTTTGTCAACAAAATGAAGGAAAACATTTTGAGCATTTGTTATAAATTTGATACTGAAAATGTCAAAAATAAAACTTAGAATTAGAACACAATTTACTCAAAAATGTTATAATGTAACATACCAAAATTTTTACATCATCGAATAAGAATTGTAAAAGCTTCCAAAATCCATAAAAAAAAATGGGGTTAAAATTTAAAAAAATTATCAATGACGTCATAACTTATTCAAGGTCGACGGAAAAAACAAAATGGTAGCATCTAAATATAGCTAATAAAAAACATTAATCGACAAATATTTGCATTTTGTCAAATAATGTACAATAACGTTACTCCATACTTTATGGACGCACTGTATAACATATCCCTGTCTTACAAGATATGATTGTAGGAATTTCAAGAGCAACAGTATATCGGGTTATCAACGAATACAAGAAAACAGGGAAAACTTCAGAGCCAAAAAAGATAACTGGAAGACATTTTGCACTGAAATCTTTTGATGAGGCTGTCAAAACTGCTGTTCGTCAAATTGTTCACAACATGTTTGGACAAAATGAACTGCCCACGCTAGATAAAGTGCTGGCTCAAATAAATAATAATAGCGGCGAACTGCTAAATATGAGTCGCTCAACATTGTACCGCTTAATTAAGCAACTAAATTTTAAGTGAGAATATTTATAGTAGGTATATTTATATAACTAAATATAACTGTGCTAAATATTACAGATACCTTAAACGTGTCAGAAACAGTGTTCTTACTGAGAGAGATGATATCGTAAGATGGAGACGATAATATCTGAAAGATATTTCATTATACAGATCCCAGAATAGACCAATTTTCTATTTAGATGAAGCCTGGTTGAATGAGGGCCATACAATGCAGAAGATATGGATGGACACAAGTGTTTTAAGCCATAGACAGACCTTTGTGGGAGGACTTACAACAGAATTAAAAAATCCGTCTGGTAAGGGACGTCGCCTGATAATTGTATTACATATTGGCAGTTAGGATGGTTTCATCGAAACTTGTTTGTTACTGTTTCAAGGGAAGAAAACCTCTGATTATCATAAGGAAATGAATGCCACAGTGTTTGAGCATTGGTTCTCTAATATATTACCTTATCCACCAGAGAATGCTGTCGTAGTGATGGATAATGCACCGTATCATAGCTGCAAGGTTGAAAAGACACCAACAATATTGTGGAGAAAAGCAGACATACAAAATTGGTTACGAAATAAGGGGATAGAGTATGAGGAGGATATGGTTAGAGCAGAATTATTGAACTTAGTAAATATGGTCAAAAGTAAATACAATTCATATGTAATCGATGAAACTACGAACTCAAAAGATTGTTCTTCGTTTACCTCCATACCACTGCGAGCTGAATCCGATTGAACTTGTGTGGGCACAAATAAGAAATGAGGTAGCTGCAAAAAATAGAACTTTTAAATTAAATGAAGTTAAGCAACTTTTACATAAAGCTATCAATAATGTAAGTGCAACGACTTGGCAAAAATGCATACATCATGTTATTAAAGAAGAAACTCGGATGAAAGATATTGGAATTATCGATGAAGTTATAGAACTATTCATAATTTCTCTTGGAGACGACAGTGGTAGTGATGATTCCATTTCTTCACCAACGTCAGACTGAATTCAACAATCTTCAAATATGTAGTTTATAAAACAAGATATTTGTGTTATTAGCTTGTTAATCTGTTTTAATTGGAATGAATTGTCATATACTGTTACAGTCGTCTAATTTAAGCTATTTCCTACTGTAGTGCATATTATATATTATATACAATATTTATCAGTAAGGACATGTATTATTTTTATTCAACAAATAAATGAAATAACATTTCCCATAACATATCCCACCCCAGGAGGTAATAGATTTAATTACTTTACAACTAGAACGTAGAAACACGAACATTGTCACAAAGACCGAAATTTTACAGCTCTTAGAAACGTGTCTGGAACAAAATTATTTTAAATTTAAAAAGAAATTTTATAAACAAACAGAGGGTCTAGCAATGGGAAACCCACTAAGCCCCTTATTAGCGGAAATGTTCATGAATAATTTAGAAACTATAATTAGTACACATCCCTTGTTTGGTAAATGTGTATATTGGTTTAGGTATGTTGAAAACATATTAATTTGCTTTAACGGTTCAGATAGACAATTAAAAAACTTTACATAATTATACCAACACTATTCACCCCAAAATAAATTTTACTATAGAAACAGAAATAAATAAAAGCATTAATTTTCTAGATTTAACCATATCACACAAAACTAATAAACACGAGTTCGCTATATACCATAAACCAACACATACAGATACCACAATACACGCTAATTCTTTTCATCCTATAACACACAAATTCTCAGCATACCAATCAATGGTATATAGATTAATTCATGTACCTATGAGTAAAAGTAATTTCGACCTTGAACTAAATAGAATATACACAATAGCATTAAACAATGGTTACTCTATAAATATTGTCAATAACATCCTAAATAGCCAACAAAAATCTAAAACCCTTTCCTTAGTTTATCCAAAATTAAAATACAAGATAATTAATTCCTATAATTCAATAACTTACTTAGGAAAAATTTCGGAAAAAATTGGTACTTTAATTAAAAAAAACTTAATAACGAACATATATCATTTAAAACAGACAATACTATACAGAACATTATTAAAAACAACAAAGATAAAATAGACAAAGAATCAAACTCTGGTGTATATAAGTTAACATGCGAAGATTGTAATAAGGTATACGTAGGACAAACGGGGAGGACATTCAAAATTAGGATGAAAGAACACGAGAGAGGCCATAAAGAAAAGAAAACAGATTCAACTTTCGCAAGTCATTGTATAGATATCAATCATAGATTTAATATCGATTTCAAAATTTTACACATTCAAGAAAAAAGTAAAAAACTTAACCTGTTAGAAAACTTAGAAATTAATAGATACAATAGTTTAGGATTAGCTTTAAATGACCAACTAGATTTAAACAACTCGCCTCTACTAAAGTTAAGATTGTAAAAATTTTTCCACCACCATTTCCCCAATAATTTTCACATAAATATTCAAACTTCTATTGTACATATTCAGTATTTCATCCACCTGATGAAGCCATTGTATGGCGAAACAATTTTGTTGTGGTATTTACAATAAAAGAATTTTTGAAACTAGAAGTTTAATTACTTATTTCTTAGCGAAATAACATGTGTTTTTTAGACAAATTTACTTTTTTTTATCATGTGCTGTAATTACTACATTTACCATTCTACTGTCTTAACTGTGGATTTATCCCTGAACAATCCATATACAATTTAATTTGCTACAGATTTCATATTTCAGCCAGATATTTAAATTTAAATTTACCGCGTAAAATCAATGTATAGGTTGTAATTAGGGCTGGGGGTCTGTTCAGAAATTAATCTCTCTCTTTTTGGAATATACCATAGGAGTGTATCATGGACAGGCGAAGCATTTTTACAAGAGATGACTATGTTAATACACACAATAGTCACATTTGTAGTGAAGAAAATCCTCACGCCGTTCACAGGTTACATCATCAATGGAAGTTTTCTGTTAATATTTGGGCTGGGGTTGTTGACTATTATATAACGGGATAATATTTACTGCCTGTAGATGGTCATGTATATAGAATTTTTCTGGGACATACTTTACCAGAATTGCTTGAAAATGTCCCACTTAATATTCGAAGATATATTGTTGTCCAGACGATGGTGCAGCAGCATAATTTGGATTAAATTGGCGAGATTATTTAAATGCACAATTTCCAAATGGATGTATCGGAAGAAGGACGATTTTTTGGCCTGCACGTTCACCAGATATGACTCCTGTTGATTTTTGTATTTGGGGTAATATTAAATCACTGTTTTATGAGACACCTGTTAGTTCAGGAGAAGAGTCAGTGGCTCGAATTATTCTACGTGAACGTCCGCAGCTATTTAGAAGAATTCGGCAGTCGATTCCACATCGTTACAACTTGTGTATCGAAAATGGTGGAACTTCGAACAATTTTTTATAAAATTTGATGTAGTATTACTTCTAATAAAATATTCCTTAACTTAACTCTTTCCTGTTGTAATTTTTTGAAAATTTCTAATTTATCTTGACACCGAGAAATTTCCAGACTCTAGTTTATTGATAAAAAATATGCCCTCTTTTATTTCTGAAAATTAGGAATATTATGTGACAGCCTGTAGATTGAATTTATTTAAAATTAAGAAGCAAATATTATATTTTTTAAATTCTTCATGCTGCAAAATCAATTACTCATTAATGAGTCCGTAATTTCAAAAATTATGTATTAATTCCTCCAAAGTTGTCGAATATTTTTCTCGAATACAATACTATTTAATAATTTTAAATAAACTAACAACAACACTCACCTTAGTAGCTCAATCTCTTCATTCATCGCAAGTTTTGTCTTCAAGTCTCCGTTGGCTAAAAATTTGCGCGTATTTCGGCGAATTTTTCGATTTCCTATCACCTCGTCCACCCGGTTAGTTCATTTTAATTCGGCAAATTTAAAAAAAAAAATTACCAACTATCTCTCACATTTCGTACACCGGGAAAAGTCTCTGCTGCAACTAGTGTAACGATTTTCATTGAAAAGTCTTGATGAACGTCGGGTCGCGTTCGTTTTGCGATACCGTGTCGTGTGAAAAGCGGACTGAATTTTCCAGCAGGATTTTCAGCTGGAAAATAGGGAAAGCGCGCAGGCTCACGAGCCTACTCGATTACCAACGAATATTCGATTAAATTCAATGACTGCTCGTTGCAACGAAGGATAGCCAGCTTTAGGTTAAGGAGCTCTAATAGCAATAACTTTATCAGAAATATTGGCGAAGCAATTTGGTTTTCAGTTATGGCGTAAAGAATAAAGTTATAACTATTACACCCTATTTTTTTTCTACCGAATAGAGTTTTTTGCATGTGAGTCTTTCAAAAAAAGCTATCTAAGTAGTGTAAGTGTTAAAACAAAAACATTGTTAATAATATCAAAATATTATGAAAAATCGGGTACGGAAAACACAATACAAATTCATATTTGTGTAAAAAATGCTTTCGACTCGTCAGTTACGTTTCAATGAATAAATTAAAGTCTTTCTTGACGCACTTTATCAAATATCGCCAGCAATAAAACCTATAAGAATGAGAGAAGCCAAGGAATTAATTTTGAGCAACGTTAATTTAAAAAAGAACTCCATGAGATAGCAATAAACTATATTACATATACCAGATGTCCACGCGAAAACTTAATATTGAATTAGTTTTAGTGTTTTTGAAGACCAAAACTTGAAATCTTAGGTTATTGTTCAGGATGTAGAGCAGGGATGCACAGACTTATAGGGAACAGGGGCCACTCGGGAAAATTTTAAGCCAAGGACAGGCCACTACAAAGAATACTTATTAACACAAATATTTTTATTTTTAAATAGTATGAATTACTACAAATGATAAAAATAAAAGAACATTCAAAAATGTTTGTTGTCATTATGTAATCGTAATGTAATCCAATCATTACAATGTAATATTTCATGTTTTATTATTTTAATGCATGACATTGCATTGACCTAACAATTTTGTTTATGTTTGGCTCCACATTACTTGTCGCCACACGTAAAATTGCTTCCAGATTTTCATTTGCCAGACGGTTTCGATTTTTTGTTTTGTTAAGTTTCACCACTGAATACGTTTGCTCACAAATATACGTCGATCCAAATAAGCTTGCGCATTTCAATGCATTTATTCGCAACTCTTTATAAGCGGTTTTGTCAACGCAACGGTAAAAGTTGAGTAAATTACCTTCATTAAACTTGTTTCGTAAATTATCATCATTTTGCATGTCTGTCAATTCCAGCTGTATTGATTCCGGTGCATTTTCGGGTGAAATGTTGAAAGGATTGCAGAAAATGTCTAATAGAGGTTTAACTTTTTTGAAGTCTAGAAAACGATCATGAAAAGCTTGTATTAAAATATCAATTTTTTCAACATAAGCGAAATTGACATGAGTTTTATTGAATTTCTCCATAATTTTTTTGTAGTTCGGAAAATGGCTGTAATTGGCTGAATTGATTTGTGTCCTGAAAAGACTCAATTTGCATTGAAAGGACGAAACATGAGAGTATAACTGCGAAATCAATTGATCTTTGCCTTGGAGTCGCGTATTTAAGACATTCAAGTGATTTATGATGTCTACAAGAAACGCTAAGTCACACAGCCAATCAAGGTTGTCGAGTTCAGAGACGTCCTTTTTCTTTTCCGCCAGAAATATTTTGATTTCTTCTATCAAGTTCAGAAACCGCTCTAGTGACAACTCACGATTTAGCCACCTTACTTCAGTGTAAAACAGGAGATCACCATATTCGCTTTCAATATCCTCGAGAAATTGGGTGAATTGTCGGTGATTGAGACCTCGTGATTTTATAAAGTTTACAGTAGGTACTACAACTTTCATCACATTTTCAAATCCCAATAATTTTGAACAGAGGGCCTCTTGATGTATAGTGCAATGAAACTGCATTAATTCCTTGGTATCTATGTTTTTAGTTTGTAAATACTCTTTTAACATAGTTATTATCCCAGATTTACTTCTAACCATTGAAGGTGCTCCGTCAGTCGTAATTCCAGATAATTTCGTTAAATCCAAATCCATTATAGAATATTTTTCCAGAAGAGCTTTGAGCATGTCACTCCCCTTGGTTTGACTTGTCGAAGAACTCATACCAATCAGTTCTTCACTCCCTTCAGAATTTTGCGTTACACCTAGTAAAAATATTAAGAGTTGAGCAGTGGAACTTATATCTGTAGATTCGTCGAGTGCTATAGAAAAATACTCAAAACTTTTCGATTTCGTAGCTAATAGCTCTTCTATATTAGCTGCTAATGTGGTAAGTCTTCTTTGAACAGTCATCCGATTTAGTTGAATTTTCTCAAACCTCTTTGCATCTTTCGGAAATATTTTTTTGCGGCGATATCTAAACACTGCTTAACAAACTCACCATCTTTAAAAGGCCGACAAGTTTTCGCTATTATTCGAGATATTTCAAAGGTAACTTCAGTAGCTGTTTCAGCATCTTGAATTAGTTTTGTAAACATAGCTTGCTGGCCTATTAATTACCTTTGTAAAGTGGAAATTTTTGCGTTAGATTTTCGCCGGTTAATTTGGTAAAAGTATGATGCTGGATTTCATAATGCCTTTTCACATTATATTCCTTCGGAATAGAAACACTACTCTTGCATATTAAACAGACACTTTTGTTATGCGATGAAATAAAAAAGTATTTTTCGTTCCAAATATCTTGAAACTGTGGATTTTCATCTTCAACCTTACGACTACGTTTTTTACTGGGGCCTGGTTTATCCATATCAAAATTGATATTATATTGTTACGTAGGTAGATGCCAAATTCGAACGACGAAATATTTATTCTTCACAGATTACAATTCAAACAATATAACGTTCGCTTGTCCGTAGTTAAAACTTAACTGCCCCGATAGCGGGCGATGCGTTGTATTTATACGAGTTACCTAACATCGAGAACCTACCACATTGTTCGGGGATAATACCGACGTGTTTTGCGAATCTTCGAGTAATCTAGTTGGTTCGACAGATTTTTAGTCTCGTAACAATATGCTTGGAACGACGAGGAGCATACCTGTCCTACGTAGTAAACTTGAACAAGAAAGTAGTAGGTACTTAAAGATACATATCTTACTAACAATTACAAAAGTTAGAATAAAATAAAAAGTTAAGAAATATTGATTTGAATGGAAATATTCCCGAGATATTCGCTTTTGAAAAGTGGGAGCCAACGTTACGGTGGCTCCCACATTTTCAAATTTTCAAAATTCAAATATGCCATCGTTTTGTGCTCGTTTTGTGCTGTTTGGTGCCGCAAAGCAAGAATTTTGTGCTCATCCCCTTCCCGAGATATTCCCGTTTGAAAAGTAGGTCCGTAAAGTTGGCTCCGTTAATATCTCGTTAACGACTAAGCTTAGAATTTCTAGAGAGTACGAAAGTGTTTAGAAATGGAATATAAAAGAATTATTTTAGGAAAAATCTTAAAAATTTCTACCGGAAGTGTCACTTTTACTCTGCGCAAAAGTTTTTGGCTATTATCGTTGAAAATAGAAGGTTTTTCATAGGCTTGCTAAGTATAGAAAAGTGCTTAGAAATTAATTTTGAATAACTTTTGTCTAAAGACTTTTTGAAAAGGCTGTAAAAAATTTTGAAAAATTTTTCATAATTTACGTTCACGAAAATTTCTCAAGAGTACAAAAGTGTTTAAAAGTAGATTTTCAATAAACTTTTCCAAAGAAGTTTTTCAAAATTCCTACCGGAAGTGCCACTTTTACTCTTATTGCAAAATACTTTTAAATGTTATCGCTAAAAATAGGTTTTCATAAATTTATGAAGTAGGTATACAAAACTATTAAGAAACTAATTGGTAATAAGTATAAAGAAGCCGTGTGGTGACCACATCTCGTTTTATAATGAATGTCTCACATTGCAAACTTTAACTTTTAACAACTCTTTTTTTAGGTAATATTTTAAAATAAAAATATTCGGTGTATTATATCTCAATATCTAAACTCAGTGGCGGCTGGCGCATAAGCGCTGCAGTGCTGCAGAGCTCCCAAAAAATTGGGCGGGCGAACCTGTATTAGTTATAACTAGTTTTCTTTTACATAATTTTTCCGACATTTCTGATGTTTATAAAAGCGTAACATATTGTTGTGAAAATTCTCCCCCTGTATATCAAAAAATTTGCATATTTTTCTACATCATCCTGTGGAGGACATCAAACCCTACAATTTTACACCTCAATCATCAAAATCCGATCAGTAGAAGCCGAGATATTCGCTTCCGAAATTCCAACACTAACGCCGGTTATATATAGTATATTATCAAATAATATACAATAGGCGACCAGTGGAATAACCAACCTAATTCGCGCGATCGCTCACTTGTTTCTTATCTGGTCCACACGTACATGCGCTCAGAGCTCTTTCAAACACCCGCGCGCACCCCGCTACCCCCGCGGCTGTCTTAAACCAATGCGTGATTTTACCAGGCATGTTCGCTGCATTTAGACCAGCGCGGAGGGCGATATGATTCGGTATCTAAACTAATATTATAAAGAGGAAACATTTGTGTTTTTGTGTGTATGTTTGTAATGCTTTCACACAAAAACTACTGGACCGATTTCAAAAATTCTTTCACCATTAGAAAGCTGCATTTTCACTGAGTGACATAGGCTATATTACATTTTCAAAAAAAAAAAGATATCCCCAATAAAAATGCATTAATGTAACCCAAGGTGTGAAAAAATTAATCACAAAAAATCTGCCATCGCGTACGCTGCGGAAACTATTGTTGATACAACAAAAAAATGTTCTACAGTATTATAGAACGTATTAATATCTACAAAAAAGTCCGCGAAACCATATGTCCAACTACTGTAGTTATAACTACTTTTTTACATTTTAAAAGTTAATAAAAGTGCCGACAATAATCAAACCATATTATGCAAACCTCTGTATTATTTCTTATCCTATTAAATGATATTTTATTAAAGACCATTTCAATACCAGTAAAATACTTTTTAAATTATTAAAATCGGACATTCCATTCAAAAGATATAACGAATTTAAAAATGTCAATCTAAAGAAAATAATGTTATAATATAATGTAGTAGTATAGCGATGGCCATATTCATTTTGTTTGTAATAAATTGACAATCGAAAAATTATAACTGGAATAAGAATAGTATTGGCAGAAGGAATTTAATAACAAGTTCAATGAGAATGAAAAGTAATAGGAAACAGGCACAGAAAAGCTGTTATAGAAAGAAGTTAAACATTAAATCCAAAAATTAAGAATCACAAGAAAGTAAGATTAAATATTTAAGAGAATACACTCACTATTGTATTTATTCAAGGTAGGATCGAAGAAAAGACAACATATACGATACAAATTTTATTAAAAGAATTTAAATAACACTGAGATATTTGAAAGATGACGTTTTTGAAGTAATTTCGACAATGTGTCAAAAGCCAAGTGACAGGAACATTATTAAAATAGCGGGTTACATTGTTTATAAGTTATGTTAAATTAGTAAATGGACTAAACAGATTTAATAAGCGATGAGCCACCACCAGAAAAACGCAAACGTCCAAATAACAGCAGATTTAATCATCGAATTTCGGCTTTAGAGGTGTGTGATGTTATTCTAAATTGTGCAAAAGATCGATTTCATTTTAAAGAGCATCTAGTAGTGGCATCACTTTTTTTTTCGGAATGCTTTGGAGAGTATTGCAGTAAATTTCCTGAGGACAAACTCACTTCCGCATGCTCCTATTATCCAACCCTTGATAAAGAAAGATTACGAACTGAATTGTCTGTTATTTACTCAAGAACTGATTGTAGATCTTTAAAAGGCGCACTACCTCTTCTAAAATTTTTAATAAAAAACAAACTGGGAGATAAGTTGAAGGAGACTAGAAAATTATTAGAAATTGTAATAACAACTCCCATGACAACATCAGAGGCCGAACGATGCTTTTCAACACTAAATCGAATTAAGACGTTTCTCAGAAATTCAATGACCGAAGATCGTTTAACATCTCTTTCCATGCTATCTATCGAAAAAAAGTTTATCTCCGAAATATACAATTTTAATGACAAAGTGATAACAAAATTTGCAAATCGAAAAGAACGTAGAATAGATTTAATTTATAATAAATAATTTGTTAGTCAAGTAGTGCTTAGTGACTCTTATTTTTTTGTGTGACAATTGACAATCGTTCCAGAAATCCATTACTTCAGTGCGGAAGGCGAAGAAAGCACGATAAGATCGATGGGAGACAACCTCTTACTGCCCGTGCAAGTTAAATGTTTTTGTAAAACTTGCAGAACACCTTAAAATTTTTAGCACGAGCCGCCACTGTCTAAACTGCCACTAAGAACATAATATTCAAAAGCTCTTAATTCTATAACCGTTTCTTTCACAGTTGGGAGAAAAAATTATTTGTAAATACATTGCAAAACACATAACCATAACATCAAAAGCAAATAGGAAATTACAACTTATATATATATATATATATATATATATATATATATAAGTATGTATATATTACTTGTATGTATTGTATATATATATATATATATATATATATATATATATATTTCAAGTAATACAAATTATCGTTTTACAATGCCAAATAAGTAATATACGTATATTGCTATTATTTATTTGCCAAATATTCGTTCGAGTGAAGCTATCTGCGGAAACGTATGGCATACGGACACTTTCACGAGAAAACAGTATGCAAGTAACTGCATGCAAAATTATTAGATTAAGATTAGCCGCACTGATTTGTCGCTGGTTTATATTGAACAGAACTATAACAGATATTTTAATACACAATTGAACGCTAATACCTACTTTATTGATTTTGCTAATTGCTAATAAAAAATAACCTGTTATTGAAAACTGCGGCCAAGTTTTTAATTTCATTGTCATTTTTGTATTCAGCGCCCCAAAATTAACAAAAACATGCACTTTTCAAAAATATACAACAAATAAACTAAAATTTGTTGCCCAGTGTAATTTTTGATCGCCTTTATTTATGTTTTAATTTATAGTTTTTCTGTGCTATTCTTAATTAATATCAGATAATTAGCACCTTATAATTAGCAAAATCAATAAAGCACTTGTATTAAAATATCTGTTATAGTTCTGTTCAGTATAAACCAGCGACAAATCAGTGCGGTTAATCTAATTTTGCATGCAGTTACTTGAAAGTGTCCGTATGCCATCGTTTCCGTAGATAGCTTCACTCGAACGAATATTTGGCAAATAAATAATAGCAATATACGTATATTACATATTTGGCATTGTAAAACTATAATTTTTATTACTTAAAAAATATATGTACCGGGTGGCGCAAAACTACCGTTATGGTTTGAATGTTTAATACCTTTTTTAATAAATTTATTTTTTTTTATTTTTATTTCAGAATTTTGTGAAGAAAAGTTGGGGAATTAGAAATGGAACGATACACCACAGAACAGCGATCAAAACTTGTTGAATTTTATTTTGAAAATCATCGGTCAATTGTATTGACGCAGCGTGCTTATCGTGGTTTTTTTAATGTGCGTACTGGGCCTTCAGCACCAACAATAAACCGCCTGGTTGAAAATTTTCGACAACATGGTACAGTAAGACACCTTCCATGTACTGGAAGACCACGTACGGTCCACACGGAAGAAAATATCCAACGTGTTGTGGATAGTGTACAGGACAGTCCAGAAACATCAACAAGAAGACGTTCGGCACAACTGGGGCTATCGCGGAGGTCCGTTCAGAGGATTATGCCCGCATTGCACATGTTCCCGTATAAGGTTCAGCTTGTGCAAGAATTGAAGCCGTTAGACTCCCAACAACGGCTAGATTATGCCATTTCATTCCGACAAAAAGCAAAAGAAAATCGCGATTTCATTAACAATTTGATAATGAGCGATGAAGCCCATTTTCCATTTGAATGGTTTCGTAAACAAGCAAAATTCCAGGATATGGGCTACGGAAAATCCGAGAACAGTTCATCAGCAACAATTACACCCAGTTAAGTGTACTGTTTGGTACGGTGTATCGTCCGAAAGGATCATTGGTCCATATTTCTTTGAAAATGCACATGGCGCCTCAGTTACGGTTAATGGTGCTGAATATCGAACGATGCTGGACAATTTTTTGAGGCCAGCTGTAGAAAACCATCCACAGTTGTGGTTCCAACAAGATGGAGCCACAGCCCACACTGCAAGGGATACAATGGCTATGTTACGGGACCTCTTTGGCGAACGCATTATTTCGCGAAGAAGCGATTTCAATTGGCCCCCACGTTCACCGGATTTAACAGCGCCAGACTGTTTTCTTCGGGGTTATTTGAAAGAAAGGGTATACGTAAATAAGCCAGCGACCATACCTCAGCTAAAACAAAACATTCGCAATGAAATTCAAGCCATAACACCGGAAATTTTACGAAAAGTTATGCAAAATGTACTGGAAAGAGCACGAATGTGCGAAGCCGAAAATGGCCACCACTTGCGGGATATAATTTTTCATACTTAAGCCTAAAATATTCCCCATTAATATACTTTATAACAAAAAAATAATAATAATAATTAACCATTAAATAAAAAAGTTATTAAACATTCAAACCATAACGGTAGTTTTGCGCCAGCCTGTATAAGTTGTAATTTCCTATTTGCTTTTGATGTCTTTTGATGTTATGGTTATGTGTTTTGCAACTATTTACAAATAAATTTTTCTCCCAACTGTGAAAGAAAAGGTTATAGAATTAACAGCTTTTGAATATTATGTTCTGTATAATCAAGTAATAGCAGTTTAGATATTGAGATATAATATACCAAATATTTTTAATTTAAAATATTACCTAAAAAAAGGGTTATTAAAAGTTAAAGTTTGCAATGTGAGACATTCATTATAAAAAGAGATCACACGGCTTCTTTATACTTCTTATTACTTACCAATTAGTTTCTTAATAGTTTTGTATACCTACTTCATAAATTTATGAAAACCTATTTTTAGCGATAATAGTTAAAAGTATTTTGCAATAAGAGTAAAAGTGGCACTTCCGGTAGGAATTTTGAAAAACTTTTTTTTTGAGAATTTACTTTTAAACACTTTTGTACTCTTGAGAAGTTTTCGTGAACGTAAATTTTTCAAAATTTTTTTCAGCATTTTCAAAAGTCTTAGACAAAAGTTATTCAAAATTAATTTCTAAACACTTTTCTATACTTAGCAAGCCTATGAAAAACCTTCTATTTTCAACGATAATAGCCAAAAACTGTTTTGCGAAAAGAGTAAAACACTTCCGGTAGAAATTTTTAAGATTTTTCCTAAAATAATTCTTTTATATTCCATTTCTAAACACTTTCGTACCCTCTAGAAATTCCCGTAAGCTTAGTCGTTAACGAGATATTAACGGAGCCAACTTTACGGACCCACTTTTCAAACGGGAATATCTCGGGAAGGGGATGGGCACAAAATTCTTGCTTTGCGGCACCAAACAGCACAAAACGCTCATAAAACGATGACGTATTTGAATTTTGAAAATGTAAAACTGTGGGAGCCAACTTTACGGACCTGCTCTTCAAACGCGGATATCTCGGGAAGGGGATGGGCACAAAATTCCTGCTCTACGACACAAAACAGCCCAAAATTCGAAAATGTGGGAGCCACCGTCAAGTTGGCTCCCAAATTTTCAAACGCGAATATCTCGAGAAGGGGCTGAGCACAAAATTCGTACTTTACGGCACAAAACAGCACAAAACGAAAGCGTACTTGAATTTTGAAAATGAAAAAGTGTGGGAGCCAACTTTACGGACCTTGTGTTCGTTCCTTTTGTTTAAAAATATTTATTTATATTTTTTTTTCAAAATTTTTAGGTTATGGAACGTTAAGATAATATTATTTTTCTCCCGACCAAGAATAAAGTGTCATCTTATACATCTGACAATTGACATACCGATAGGTCCAGCTCGGAACGGGCCATAGTCAGCAATGAGTGGCAACAGCGAATCCCCTCTACGCGCAGCAGCTTCAATTGCAGCACATTGCAGTTAAGAATTTAGTAAGACTTAAACCGCGCAAGGATATAGTCGTTTGCATATTCGTTCTGTATACGTAATTTACCCATTTGTTTCAGACATAATAAGGTCCAATTTATTATTATTGTATTCTTAGCTGCTACGGAAAAGTAATTTTAAGTAATAAAAAAACAATAACGTTTTCTAAAAGATAAAAGTAAAAAAATCAATAATTCTGCAAAATAAATTTAAATTTTAAGAAAGTCACTCAATATAGGATTCGAAAATACCGCCCTCTCTTCCCAAACAATAGCCGAGCCTATTGTAAAACTCCCGCCTCACTCCCTCGAGATTTCTAGGGGTTATTGTCTCGAAAATTCTAAACAGTTTAATTTGCAACTGTTGCAAGTTCGGTATTGTTAGAAGACCGTAAAGATTTTCTTTGACATAACCCAACAGAAAAAAATCGCAGGGATTGAGGTCGGGTGATCGAAGTGGCCATATTATCGTACCCCTCCCGGAAATAACACGATTAGGAAAAGTGTTTTCTAAAAACCTCTTACTAATCTGCTGTTATGCGCGGGACAACCGTCTTGCATAAACCAAATTGCATCAAAATCGAGGTTTAGTTGACGGACAGCAGGAATAATTCGTGTTCGCAGCAAATCTAAATATTTTACTGCATTCAAATTGCCGTCGATAACAAATAGCCCTATAATATTATTGAGTTTTAACATTACGAGCTCGATGTTTATTTTCTCGAGACCAATATCGCACGACTGAGGGATTATGCTTGCCATCACGTGGAAAAGAAGACTCGTCGGTAAACAGAATATTTTTTATAAAATATTCGTCCCTGTTAGCCTTTTCCATCACGGACTCACAAAACTCCATTCTTGTAAAATTGTCCTCGGGAAAAATCTCCTGGCACTTTCGAACTTTGTAACTTGTTGTTGCGGTTTAGAATCCGCTTTACTGTACTTCTACTAACAGCGATTTTGTCTGCAATTTGCCGTGTACACTTAAGGTCGCCCATTTCAACTAACGAACAAACCCTTACGTCTCTCTCCTCCCGATCGGCAGGTATTAGAGGGATATGAGGCTGTTCGTCAATTTGTTGGCATTTGCGGCAATTTCCGACTACACAGCCATATTTCCTAAACGCATTTACGATCCTTTCAATCGTCGAATGCGAAGGAATAGGCCGATTTACGTATTCTACAGCAAATAAATCAGCGGTTGTTCGACAGGAATTGCCGGCAAGATACCACGAAACTATTTGTACCTTCTCTGCGGTTGTATACACTGACATGATAACTACCTTTACGTATGCACAGCTAAATACGAATGACGAGCAATCTGTTGCGCTCGACCATCGGACTTATGTTGCGCACGCGGAGTGGCATCGTACACACGTTGCCACATCGCATTACGTTCCATACGTATAGTGTTGCCTATGGCCCGTAGCGGGCTGGACCTATCGGTATATTAGACTACTTTATTCTCTAGGGAATAAAATATTCGATTTTCCCTAGGGAATAAAGTGAATATTGTAGTGAATGACTTTTGGTTCATTTTTTTAAGTCAAAATTAATTTAACTGTCAGATTGACGAAGCATTTAAATATATCAATCAATTTTATTTTGTAATCGTAATAGTAACATTAGATGAGTTTACAATATTTATATATGGATAATCATATGATATCTTAACTTGGCGGTTGCTTACAGTAGTGCTTGTACAAGGTTCGTTCTCATTTACTTGTAATCTCGTTTTACCTTAGTAACCAGAAACTATGCACATTTTCATGACAAACCAACTTAATTGAATGACATCAGATCAATCTATCAATCAACTGTCAAACTAATAATGAAATAAATTATTACATTTAAGGTCGGGAGAAAAGTTTTGTATGTAATTCGGGAATAAACGTCTATAATCCCTCAACAGAAAATGCCGTCGCTCCCTTCGGTCGCTCAGGCATTACTTACTGTCTCGGGATTAAAACTGTCGTTTATTCCCTTAATACATAAATATCTATTATTAAATCATTTCAGATGAGGAAGTTCTGGTTGTATTATAGGTACATATATATTTTTAAAAAATATTTGCATGGAACGCTGTTTTAAGTTTCATTTATAAAAAGTGTTAATCGTTTCAATATTTATTCATTTCAGGTGATAAATTTGTTGTAAAACTTTCAGCATATTTCTTAATTATAAAATATCAAGATATTCTTCTAATTCATCGTCCTGGAAAATTTTTAAATCGAATATGGAAATTTTAAATATTCTCCTAGAATATATTTAAGATACGAATATCACCTTAATGGCTTTTATACTTTTTTTAAGATTCTCTTAGAACTGAGAAAGTTTACAGGTCTGTAGTCTTAAAGATTCTTCCAATATTTTTGTGTATTTTTCTTTCGGGTTGTTTTAATTTTCGTGTTTTAAAATTTGTACTACTAATTTTGAAATATTTTTGTTTCAGGTGGATGTTTTTTTTTCTTTATTTTGAATTTTCATCCTAATTTTTTAATGTATTTTTTTCAGTTAATAGGCTGAAGTCTTTTAAAAACTGAAATGTTTCTTAGGCAACTGATTATAAAGTTTGACGTTTTTAATATGATATTTGTTCACTGCAAGTTCCGATTTGGTAACGGTAAGAATTCCGAATCCTAACCGTCGATTTAATTTGTAAACTATACAAAAATAATAGACTAACGTTTCGCTGGTTTCAAAAATGTAGTTCTTTTTGTGAGGAAATGAAAGGAAAGTCCATTTTTGTATAGTTTGCAAATTAAATCGACGGTAAGTATTCGGAACTATAACCTCCGATTTTTTAAATGTTACTTCCCCTCAACATTGTTCCCGGATAACTGACAATTACATGTACCTTTACCACATAACAAGTGTTCATTTGAAAAGTCAATCTAGGTTACTTTGAAATTTTGATAGAAAAAGACGCAAATATATTAGTATGTGTTTGTTGTTCCGTAAACGTAAATCCAAATGACATTTGATAAGGTTAATCACAAATATCAGTTAGTGCATAAAATAATCGTGCGTCGATTCTGGTTTAAATAAATTGCTTCTCAGTTTTAAAATGACTTTCACTTTAGAACATAAAATTTTTTTAGTCCAGGCTTATTTTCGAAGTGGTAATAAAATTGATGGTTTATGGGTTTATTCAGTTCAAGATTGCATGGTAGAATTTCAAGTTGAGTTTCCACATTTTGTAATAGATTATATACAATTTAAGAATACTTTGGATAGAACTTTAAAACTTTTTTCTGAAACTGGTAATCTCTTAAAAAAATCAGACAGCGGAGCAGTTAAGAAACGTACACCTCAAGTTGTCAATCGTGTTGAAGAAATAATGGAAAATGAACCACAAACATCTGTTCGACATTTGAGTCAACAAATAAACCTTTCTGTTGGTACTCACAAGTTATTAAAAAAAGATATGCAACTTTATCCATACCGTGTCACAGCAGTACAAGAATTGTTAGAAATTGATTACCCACGTAGACTACAGTTTTGTAATTGGTTTGTAAATATGAACAATAATGGAGAACTTTCGCAAAGAGTCATCTTTACTGATGAAGCATGGTTTTATAAAACGGGATACCTAAATTCACAAAATACAAGAATTTGGAGTAGTGAAAATCCACATGTAATTAATGAAGAATCGCTACATCCAGAGAAAATTGGTGTTTGGGCAGCGATAAGCCAAAGGCGAATCATTGGACCAATATTTTTTCAGGGAACGTTAACTGCTCAAAGGTACCGTACGGAAATTTTACAACCACTTGTCAATCAGTTGCATGATGATGAACTTCAAAATGCATATTTCCAACAAGACGGAGCACCTTGTCACTGTACTGTAGAATCTTTGGATTATTTAAGAGAATTTTTTTATGAGCGTATAATTAGTCGAAATACTGAAATTGCCTGGCCTGCACGTTCATGCGATTTAACACCTTGCGACTTCTTTTTGTGGCCTTATTCAAAAAATAACATATTTCGAACACCTATATTGAATTTGAATGATATGCTACAGAGAATCGAACAGAAATGCATGGAAATTAATAACAATCCAGTAATGTTGCAGAATATCATCAGAAATTTTGAACGGAGGATTTTAAAGTGCATTGATTTTGAAGGACAACATTTTCAACATTTGTTATAGTTTTCAATAAATACCTATTATTTGTTATTTATTTGTATGTATGAAACTGTCAAAATATACGACTTCGTAGGTTAAGTAGTAAATTTTAATTTACGACATACTTCAAAATGTTCTGAGTAAATCACATGCTACTAGATTGACTTTTCAAATGAACACTTGTTATATTTTTCCTGTAGCAATCGACTTCGGTCATAAACAATGAATAACATCATACCTAGTGCTGTTGCCAAATATTTCCACATAAATAATCAATGTTTATATTTTGATAGATAGGTTATATTTATTTCAGTTGAGGGCCAGAATTTCGGTTTTATAATTTAAACAACGCTGTGTTTGATGCTAGTAAAAGCCGGTATTATAAACGATCAAATCTGCAAATTTTATTTAATAAGCAAGTAAATTTAATTTACTCTATAGATTGGGTATTAAAGAAAACTAAGCAAATAAATCTACCAATTATTTATATCCTAGAAAATCGTGTTATTAAATTTTGTTCATTGTTAAATGCGAACAGGTGTTTGCTCCTTGTGTTCAAATCTTATTTTTAAAGTTTATATTTTGTGTGTTTGATAACTTGAATTTTGATAATGTCAGATTTATCGGTTTGTATTTTACAAATATAAACAAAAAGAAATGGTAAAGAATTAAGATTTTTTTGTATTTTTTCATTTTATTCAGTGGCTCCACCGTTTATCGAAACGCTAAACTACAAAATATATGGCTATTCAGAGTTATTCTACAATTCGCATGCATTTTTTATAATACATACCAGATTTCAATTAATTCATTGAATAAATTTATTCGTCAAATTGTTATTCGCTGTTCATAAATAATACCTGCCCTAAGACATTAATTTCCAGTAATATACATGTACGATCTTTTAAATTAAAACCAATTAAAAAATGTAAATAGTGAGTCGTCAAAGGGCATTTGTACAGCGTGCAATGCTAAAATTTAAATTTTGCTTTAAGTGTCTCTTTTTCAGTTTATATAATTAAATTTGCATCTTTAAGTTGTTATGGATAGATACATACAAAACAAACAGCGAGCACTTTGAAAGTATATTTAAGTGTATTTACCTAAGGAATATATTCATCAAATATAATAAAAACTGTTTGGTGTTTATTAGAGTATTTATTTCCAACTTTATACATAGTAACAATAATTATAGATAATTTTAAAATAATGTGCATGTACAAATATTTATAATACCGAGCAAAGTAAATTAAACAAGTATAGTTAATTTACAAGTAATGTAACATTTTCCATTGTTATATGATGAATAATATTTACAGTGATGTATACAATTAATATAATTATACAGAAGTTCAACGATATATATATATATAGTTTATTTTCATTATTACATTAATCAACACTGTCATGATACTTCGAAGAATCTGAATCTTGGTTAACACTGGTTTGGAGAAAAATATTAATTTAGACCCAGAAATAAATCCATTTTTATTTTGGGCATGTATTATTATTAGAGACTGGACACATCGTGTTGAAATGATATCGTCATTATGATGGAAGATACTATTAAGTACATCACGCTGTTATTGAATGCGCTATTGATCTGGCTAACACGCACATCTGTTTTCATTGAGAATTGCGATGTTTTTGTTGGATATTTACAGTTAAATTTCTGTTTTCATAAGGGTAGACAGAAACGTGTGGGGTTTTAATAATTTAGTCTATTTAGATATAAATACTCCTTTACTCAACTTGAACTACAAAATGAACGAATCAAAATGTATTTCGTATTTTGTAACTGTATATATACCCGTTTTATTAATATAAGTATAATTATATAAATAAAATTAAAAACTTTAAAAATACAAATGTTCAATAGTGCACTCGTGGGCAATGAGTCATCAACCTCTCGTGTCCAGTCGCTAATTATTATATACGTAAAAATAAAACTGTAAAACTTCTACATGTAAAAGCAAAAGCAATGTAAGTACTAACCTCCTGCCATCTACTTTAGTACTCTTTATTTAACGTAGATCATTATTTTGCTATGATCTAACAGTCCCATTTTGAAATAAATGTTTTATCCAAAAAAAACCAAAGTATGGATATTTCTCGCTTATATTTAAGATATATTTTTAAAAACCCAAGTTTTTTAAAACCTTGTGCAAGAATTTTTGAGAAAATATATCTTGCTCAGTTAATTTGTCATGTACGGTTTGTAGTGTAATATAATTGATATTAATTTGGAGAATATATAATATAATTTTATTTACTATGTTTATACATCTGGTAAATAGTATTTTTGATTGCAACCTATCACATCATCAATATCAGTTACGGGTTTTCTTTGTAGATGTTTTCTCTTAATGGAATGTAGTTTGTTATTTTTTAGAGACTTCCATACAGAGGTGATAGACGCAATGCTAATATTAACCATAGCAACAACATGCTTAAAGAGAAAAATATTTTATAAAAATTATAAAATTGATTGTCATAGTATTTATATTATACCTCTCCACAAAAGTAAAACATTACATTGTTTCGTTTGTCGATAAAGAGGTTTTGGCATCTTCCTTTTCGTAAGCAAATAAACATCACTTAAGTAATGTTTGTTCTGAACAGAAACAGAACCATCAAACGCGATTGATAACAAACGAAGTATATCAAATATCAAAGAAAATAATACATGTCTGAACGTTGGAATTTCGAATAACCAAATATATTAAAAGACCCTAAATACTACGATCATAATAGGTTTGTTTTTACAGGCGTTTGAAATCATTTGAAGTATCAAGAGTGTGTGCATTGAAGAAAAAGTGTTCCGGCAAAGAAATAAAATCAAAAGCTGATAAAACATTTCTCATTTTTTCAGTTTTTAAATCGATGTGAAATGATTTTCAATCGGTTGGAATGGTTTGAATTTGAATAGTTTCGTAAAACCGAATATCAAACGTGTTTCATTTTTATGCACGGAAAGTGGAGAAACGTGTAGGCATCATTGGGATTCTGACTGAATGTTTTTAAAATCTCCATCACGCTCCTTGTTTGACTGTTTTGTGCAGAGCTTTGTATAATTCGTAGTTTTATGAAAAAAAATGTCGGGTTTATTTAGTTTATCCACTAGTGACAGTAATAAGTAATAATACTGAGTGGGAGTTTACCAGTGAAGAAGAAATACTATTTCAAGATAAAATTAAAATAAGGAATGAAAATTATTTTGAAATAATTATTCCTCAATCAATACACAAACAATGAATTCATCAACAATTTCGCGTAAGGAGACATGTTGCTCAAGAAGTGATAGATTTGAAAATTCTGAAGTTCTAGTATTTGTATGGTAGATGTCACTAGCTGCTACGAATTTGAAATTCGTTTTAGCAACGAAAAAATTGGATAGATTTTAACGATTTTAATTGACGCATGCGTATAAAAGTGATCATAAAATGATTTTCAAACCGTTTCAAAACGCCTGCAAAAACTAACCTAATGTAAACGTACAAAACTTACGTGGATTGCAGAACATTGTCTCTAGAAAATGTTGCGCCTATATCAGTTAATAACTATGCAAAATTGTACGAATAATAGTTGTTTTTTTAAATATATTGTTATTATAGTAGGAAATCTGGCCCTTTCTTTCACATTAAAATACACAAAGCACTAAATATTTTGATTTAGTTTTTTGTAATTAAAATTCAGAATAAAAAATCAGTTTATTTCGTACTCAATTAATTATGATTCTATTTATATAAACTGTCCCGTATCGTTATGTTCAAATTTTAGGAGTGTAAAGTAGACTTCATTTCAAGTAACAAAAACGCAAAACTTGTACATATATCCATTTTTATTAGTTTCAAAGTTACAGATCTGTGAATGTGGTTGTCAGATCATGAAAAAAAATGTAATCCCAAAGTCAATAAAAACTGATTTTATTAAAAAAAGTTCAATCAATAATATTTTCGAAATGTCCACCTCCTTGTTAAATACAAGCTTGTGCCTGTAAGCCAACAGAAGAAGTACTTATCCGAATTTCATACTTGCTTTGTCGGATTTGCTCGGCAGCCAGGTGAATACGATCCAACAACTTTTCTCTTGTGTTCGAAACTTGCGTGTAGACCTAATTTTTCATGTACTCCCATAAATAAAAGTCAAGGGGATTAAGATCGGGTGATCTGGGTGGCCATGCAACAGGACCACCTAGACCAATCCATCTTGGATAATTGACGTTAACCCAATTTCGGACAGCAATTCCGAAATGTGCTGGTGCCTCATCCATGTGAAACCACATGTCTCGTCGAACATTCAGTGGGACATCCTCTAAAAGACCTGGCAGTTCGTCAATAAGAAATTGAAGGTAATTGTCCGCATTTAACCTCCCAGAAAGAACGACAGGACCAATCAACAAGTCATCAATTAGGGCCGCCCAAACGTTAACAGAAAATTCATGTTAAAATTTAGATGGGCGTATAGCTTTGGGATTTTCTGATGATCACCTGTGCAGGTTTCTCAGATTTGTAACACTTCTCGTGAACGTAGATTCATCTGTCCAGAGGACTATTCTGCAGAAATTAAAATCAAGCCGTGACTGTCTTAATATCCAGGTAGAATAAACTAGACGAGCATAGTGGTCTGCCTCAAGCAAACCGTGTCCCCTGCGATAGTGATATGGATATAAGCCCTCACGTTTTGAAATTCGCCAAACTGTCGTTCGTGGCACTCATAGTTGTCTAGCGATTCGACGTACACTGAGAGTTGGATCCCTTGTAACAATAGCTACTGCTTCTTCCTCTAAGTCTGCTGGCAAATTTACTCCTCGGCGAAAAGATAATCACGCAGTCCGCATTCCCGAAATTGTCTTGTGTACTTCCAGAAACGTTCTGTAATGAGGAATGCGCCTATTGGGAAACCGATGTCGGTATTCAATAACTGCTTGAATGCACTGCCGTTACAGTAGCCATACACAAAATGCATGTGCGCATACTCTTGAGAAGAAAATCGGTAAGGTATTTTGAATAAAGAAAACGTGTCAACTCACTAATAAGCTGTTGTATGAACTGAAACGTAATGTAATCCTTTATTAAAAAATGCAACGTTAACAGTCATCTGAACATTAGTTTATTGTATGATATTAATGGTTCAGCACTTACGAAATAAGTAAGAACCTTCTTTATCATAAATCAATTTCCAGTACTCTTTTTTGTAGATCTCCAAGAAATTACTGTATGCACTACGACACGTGTTTATTTATTTTAGGATAACATTTTATTATGCGACGTTAACAATCACAGACCTGTTATTGAATCGTATAACTTTTTTTAAATAAAATCAGTTTGTATTGACTTTAGGATTACATTTTTTGTCATGATCTAACAATTACATTCATAGATCTGTAACTTTGTAACAAATAAAAATGGATATACAAGTTTTGCGTTTTTATTACTTGAAATGAAGTCTACTTTACACTCCCAAAATTTGAACATAACGATACGGGACACTTGTTTATATTAGTAGCGTTGTTAGTAGATTAGTTAAGGTAAAATAAAAACACCAATATTTATTAACAAAAGATTTATTTTAATATATAAATATTCATGTTAAAATCCATATAGCATGTACATACTTTTAAACACTTTGGAATAATATATACCAATAATATAATTTTAACAGGATTCTTTTCGTTTCAAAATGGTAACAAATACTAAAATATTTCGAACATTCTTCATCATACATCTTTTACATATAAAAATAACGCACACTATATGTATCTATTTATATCATGATAAATCTACTTAAAAAATTGATACAACGAATGCAAATATACGGTATGTAGATGTTTTAAGCTATCTTTTACAACCTACAACTCGATCATGACTCGTTAATATATACAAAGATAAATATTAGTTTTGATTAAGGCAAGGCAGCGATTCGCAATCTTCTAAATCCTAGTGAGATTTTGTACTTAGTCTTACTGTTTACCGTTTTCCACGTGAAATCACAGACGGTGTCGTGAAAATGTTCACTGGACGATCTAAATTTTCTTTTACATTATTGCATTGTAATGTTTAAGTACTACTCGATTTTGGCAAAGTAATTTTGATGGGGGGTGTTACCGAAAATGTTCAGGTTGAAATTAAAGGATGTATTTGGATATCTTATATATTCTATGTAGTTCTTTTCTTTTAAATGTAGTAATAAGTAAATATGAACACAGTATCATTAAATCGACTTAAGAGAACGTACTAACGGTACGCAAAACTATAAAGCCTGTTTTAAATTTGTCGATTTTATCGTCAATAAATCGTACATTTTGATCTTCGCTTTATTGGGATATGTTTTACGTCAGCTTTACGTCAATTTATTGAGGCAAAAAAGATCGTTGATAAATTCAGTGTTCTACTTTACCCTCGATTTTTTAGTGTTTTCTAGTAACGTTCCGTTGTAGGTATAAGGCATTTGCGAAAATTTCACCGTTATATAGCGTATTCACCATTTACGTTCGAAAATTATTACCGATTAAAAATGAACTGTTCGAAAATTACACCGGTATAACCGGTGCATGTACCAGGTTTCTGTTTTTTTGATCGAAGTTGATTGTTCATACATTCAAGATAGAGGAACATAACCTCTTACACATCTATTCGGTCGTCGTAATACAGACAGAAAATATGGAATTAGCGTAACGTAAAGCAACATTCCTAACATAATCTTTTACCTAAACTGTCAAAATTGATAATTTGTTGTAATAAAACCAATTATCTCATCATCGTCACTATTTAGTAGCACATTTTAATCGCGTTAGAGTTTGCAGCTGTAATAAGTGTTTTTATTTATAGGTTAGAAATCTTTATTCAAATTTACCACGACGTTCGGAAATTGGTTAACCAGATCCATTTACCGTAAATTAATTGATTTACCGATACATATCTACCGGTGCAATTTTCGTAAACGCCTATAAATAATCACTACGTCAATTTGTTAAAGTATTCTAGTAAAGGTTATGTTGAGGAAAAGTGCAAAGTAAAACAAAAAAAAAAGATATTTGTAAAAAACGACGAAATTTGTTTAAAATTAATAATAAATTGTAAAAAAATACAATAAATAAACACCAATTTGTCAATTAGTGCAGTAATATGATAATAGCAAGAAGTCATCTAAATCTGTTTGCCAATCTACTTAGAAAACAGCTGAACGAAAAGTAAATTTCTAAAATCGACTGTAGAAATTGATATGCGTAAAACGTAACGATAAATCAACGAGCTATTGAGCCAGAAATCGGTCAACTTATCGGACAATTTATCGACAAATGTAAAACCCGCTTAAATGACAGGACGAGAGATTCTTTTTTGTTTCTAAAATATACTGACAAAAAAACCATAGATTATAAGAATAAACATAAAATGGTATTTCTAAAATAAGATGATATAAATAGTGGCAAACCTGCAGAATCCAGCACCCATTCGAATTTCCCGCTACAAACATACCAAATTAGTTGCAACGTTGCCAAATTTTGGTAGCTCCCTTCTGTGGCTTCTATCAGTGATTAATTTATCCCATATATCCATGTTTTCTTATTTATTTTTCTTAATTGCATACTAATGAAAACGGGTTAAGGAATTGTGTTTACAGAATAAATATATGTAATTCTATATGTTGTTTGATTAACCTACAAATCACATTATTTATCAATCTTTATTGTAAATATTCGATTTGGCGACGCTACTTGTAAATTGTCGATGTATGATCGGTTATGCGCATGCGTAAATGAATTAATTGTCGGGTTTAAATGGGAGATGGATTCTGCATATTTACCTGAATAGTTATTCTAACTACAAAATACAAACGATTTTAAATACATTCTCGCTAAAGTTATCTTCAAATTAACGCATCCTTAAAAACATTTTGTCATAAAGTAATTTGAAACATACTTGAGTAGGTAAATCTTCACCAAATTTTGTATAAAATAAAAACATTTTTAATAATATAAAATATTACTGTGAAATATTGTAAAATATTATGTGAAAGTATTTTTCCAGACATGCAAACACGGTTTCATCTTACTACAAAAGCATCAGTACATGCTGTAGAAGAGATGCTTTCACTATAAATAACACACACATAACACCATAGTAATACGGTAAGGGTGTTATTTACGGTGAAAGTATCTCTCCAGCATGTACTGATGATTCTGTAGTAAGATAAAACGTGTTTGCATGTCTAGAATGATACTTTCACACAAATTAGAACTTGTATTGTGTGACTCCACACGCGATTTTTAATAATATTTTCATATTATTAATAGTTCAGTCGTTTGGTGCTCTCAAAAGGGAGTAACCCGGAAAATTTAAAAATTGGTATGTTTATAGATTTTAACGTGCTCTTTTCGATTTTTCACTTTACCACCTCGTATCTTTGCCGAAAAATGGCGCCCAAACACAGTTTTTTAACGATATATTCTTCCCGACTCATTTTACGATGAAAATAGTTATGTGATAAATTAAACTAGTGAAAATTTCTTATAATTTATGTTCTAGCCATTTTTTTTTGTAAAATGGACATTTCAGCGTACGAGCGCCGCAAAGTCTGCTCCAACACGCGTATTTCGTATATTAACGAAAAATATTTTATTATGCGTTAAAAAACCGGCCTACTGTGGCCTATACGGTCTGTCGCGCATATATATAGATGGCAAATTCGACACATATACCAGCGGCGTACGCATGAAATTTTGCATTTAATTTAAATTATAACAAACAAAATATAAAACGTGCACAAACACTTACCGCATAATATACACGACACGACTGCATATTAATTTGCAATTCAAGGTTCCTTTCATTCGCATAACTAGCTGCTGATACCAAACCCGATAACGCGCGAAATATATCCGGTTATGTATGCCATCTCTACAGATATATATTCTCAAACCAGGAAAAGGGCAAATTTTGCAACAAATATATTCAACGAAAAATATCGTAGATAAAACAGCCGCAGATAACATATTATTCGTGAACGTCTTCAGTGGCTGTGATACAACACCAGCACTCTTTAATCAAAGAAAAGTAAGATGTGCCAATGTACTCCGAAAAACATTTAAACGAGCTTGTTGAAGTATTTAAAAACCAAAATGCTGACCCAGAGATCAATGTTGAAGATGGACAACGCTTCCCCCTTGCATTATACGTTACAATGGTGTGAAAAGTATGTCCTTAAACAACTATAGATAAGTACACATGCTTCACAAAATCATCATATAAAAATTAATTTAATACTGCATCATTGCCAACGACAGAAGCATTTAAAAAAATTAATGAGTTAAATGGAGCAGCTGCTATGCCTATAATAAATAAAAACAAAGCAATGTGATATATGCTAATGTCATAATGTCAACACCTACGTCTTCAACCAATTTCAAAAACTATAATCCCTAGAATTCATTAGAAATAAACGTGAATTACCTTGAAAAATAGGATAAGATCTAGTCCGTCGAATGTAAAAATTTGACGTAAACTTTGCTGTAATACACGTTCAAGGGGCATTGTCCAATGAATACTTGTAATCTATGATCGTTTATTACTAACTTTACCAAAAAGGTGACTGACGAACCAATAAAACGTTTCAATTTGATTTATATGTTACCGTTATTGTACGTAATCTACCGTTTACTTTACTAGACAACGAAGCATTATAAGTTATACAGGGTGTTTTGAAACATCGTTTAAAGATTTTAAGGGTATGTAGTACGATCAAAAATAAGGTTAATAGTCTTAATAAACATATGTCCGCAAATTTACCGTTTATTAGATAACAGCGATTTTATCGCAATTGCAGAATAAATTTGCTTTAGCGGTATTTTAACATAAAATTTATATTATAACTAAAGATGTTCGAAATGACGTCCTTCCATTTCGACACAGGATCTACATCTTCTTTCAAAGGAAACGCGCACTCTTTCAAAAAACAAGGGTTTATCTCGAATTATTTGGCAACAGCGTTCTATTCGTTGGCGCAACTCTGGTAGATCGTTTACCGGTGTTGCGTACACTAAACTTTTCAAATAACCCCAGATACTAAAGTCCAACGGGGTTAGATCGGGAGATCTTGGAGGCCAAGCAATGGGACCTCCTCGCCCTATCCATCTCCCAGGAAATTCATTGTTAAGATGTTCCCTAACAGCACGCGTAAAGTGCGGTAGGGGCTCCATCTTGCATAAACCAGAGGTTCAGTCTCAGATTTATAGGTAAATCTTCCAAAAGCTCAGGTAAAGTATTTTCCAAGAACTCGAGGTATGCAGGACCTGTTAAGCGTTGTGGCAAAACAATCGGTCCTAACAACCGGTCCCCTATCATGCCTAACCAGATGTTTAGAGAGAAACGTTGCTGGTGTCTGGCTTCAACGGTAACGTGAGGATTCTCGTCACACCAAACGTGATTGTTGTGGAAATTAAATATTCCATTTTTAGTAAAACCAGCTTCATTAGTGAAAAGGATGTTATCAGCGAAATCTGGCCGATCAGCAGTTGTTCGCAAAAACCACTCACAGAAAGTCCTTCTCGCTTGATAATCCGGAGCAGTAAGGGCTTGCACCCGTTGGATATGGTAGGGGTATAGGAGTTGCTCATGAAGAGTTCTCCAAACAAGATTGCTGCTTACACCCACTTGAGTCGAAATTCTTCTAACACTAGTTTCGGGATTTTCATCGATAATATTCAAAATTTGATCTTCTATCTGTGGAGTACATGCTATTCTCTGCCGTCCAGCATCATAAGACCGCTTCTCAAACGAACCAGTTTCTCTTAGTCGTTGAAACACCGTCTGAAACATCACATGCGAAGGCAGTTGGCGATCAGGAAACGTTTCAGCATAGAGGCGACGTGCTTGTAAAGAATTCCCATTGGCACGGCCGTACATGAACACCATATCGCTCATTTCAGCACTAGAATACGCTACCATTGTAATTGTTACAAATTGGACAAAACGTGAAATTAAACTGTCATAAAACAATAGCAGATAAGCACCTGTTTACTGGGATATGCTATCGTTAACTATTTCATGTACTACTAGGAACACTCGCTGTTATCTCGTAAACAGTTAAGTTGCGGACATATGTTTATTATGACTATAACCTTATTTTCGATTGTACTAAAGGCCTTTAAAATTTTTAAACGATGTTTTAAAACATCTTGTAGATGTATGACGGTTGTTTCCGTCATTAAAAAACATTTATTTCGCGTGTAGTACTAGCTTGGGTGAAGAAACTGTGAAATGTGGAAACATATCTAATGCACTGAAATATGTAACAGCTGTTATCCTGTTTGTGACTTTACGAAACACTCTTAAAACGGCAAGTGTTTGAGCATGTTTTATAATTTACTTCTTACTATTTTATGTGTCAATTTCCCTACTCTAGTTATGACCATAAGTTATTTTACAAAATATAAAATTCATGTAAATAATTTTGCGAGATTGTATTTAAAATTAACTGTACCAAAAGTAACGCTATGGTATATGTACTGTAAATTCCGGTTGCAAAATAAAAATAGATTCACAATAAATAGAAACAAAAATACAAAATGATTTATAAAAATACACATCTAATATAAATAATTTTTCTTTCTTAGGGAAGAAATGTGCATATCTTACAAATAGTGCACTGGTTTATTTACTAGAAACAAAACAAAAAAACCAAATCAGGTACTCAAAAAAATCCCCTAAGCATCGAAATTCATTATCTTTTAAATATACTACAAAAAAAACTGAATGTATTTGTACACTATAAACTTATTATAATTCTATCTTTGGACATAAGAAAAGGTATTAATGCTTACCACATTATTAATAAGATATACGTGACTAAATTTAAATCCTAGAAAAACTATGTTACAAAATAAAATCCTTAATTCGTGTAACTAAATAATATATTCTACACTAATTCTATTGTAAATGATGGTGAATTACAAAACATATTAAGACATAGGTAGCATGTGTTCTCGAATAAAACAGTAATGAGTAAAAACCGTCATTCTAGGTTGGCTCACAGAGGCGTGGACAAGCGAAAAGTTCGAGAGAATTGTATGTAGTACATGAACAGCTATCACAGTGTGAAGTTGTTTATAGACTTATTTACGAATACGTGTAAGTGTAATTCGAACGGAAATCATGTTTCTAAATTACGTGCACTTTTATTTCGGTAAAGCCAACCCAACTGGCGGTCTTTAGCAATGAGGAGTAAATAACACATTTTCTTCTTTTGAAAAATTTGGTGAAAGATCTCGCATTTCTTTTTGTTAATATTTTTTAATCTAGATGCTTTTAAATAACTAAAAGACTAGGATAATAGATGACTAAACAGGCTGATACTTGTTTAAACTCCATTGTATAGTAATATAATAAGCTAGGAGTAGTTTTAAAGTTTTTTTATTGTTCACCACAATACTGTTTCGTCGAACTTTGCCTTCATGATAAACAGTTTATCATCACCTGAGTTTGGCGACACAGTATTGTAGTGAACAATAAAAAACTTTGAAACTAATCATTTTTATTTTATTACTTTAGAGTAGGGTAAAATAATATCAAGATGGATATTTTTAGATAGATATTTTTAGGAGAAATATTGATTGCATTGCGCTAGAGCAAATATGTGGGAAAAACCGATCAATTATTGGATTCAAATGTAAAACTCAAATTTAATTTTCTTTTGAAATACATATTAATTCTATTTTTTAAAAAGATGTAAATGGAAAAGTGGTTAATAGTTTTAAAACTAACTTTGATAACCTAATTCGGTGAAAGTTTAATGTCAAATATATGGAAGGGCTTAGAATTACTTCATTTTTTAAAACTTAAAATATTAGAAACATATCCTAAATTCAATACATATGTTTCAGCCATCTAGGCCTCATCGGTTGAACTAGTGAAGCAATGTATATACAAATTAATACAGATCTGTTAAACAACGGATCTGTACTACATTTACGCTAAAATCGTCTCCAAGCTGGTTATGGCTTGGAGACGATTTTAGCGTAAATGTAGATACAGATCCGTTGTTTAACAGATCTGTATTAATTTGTATATACTTGCTTCACTAGTTCAACCGACGAGGCCTAGATGGCTGAAACATATGTATTGAACAGAAGTAAATGCTAAAAATACGAGGTGTTTGTCCATGTTTACAGTTACGGATATGTATTTTACATATCCGTTTCATTATATAACAACGGCGTAATACGTGCAAAACGTATTGATAAATATCCCTTTTTTGTATATCCTAAATTGTATATTGTGAATAAGTAGCAGGCGATTTAGAAAATCATTTAAGAAAATTCGCAGTCTATATTTGAGTTTTTCAGAATGAAAAAAAAGAAGTACAACACAGATATGTTAAATGCACGTACGGGACGTGTTTCGGGTACTCTCGCCCTCATCAGCATACAACGAGAGTCATCATGCCTTGGATTGACTCGCCGCATGTGTGAAATTTGTACGACACATGTTCCAGAAGAGAAATCTCTCAGCATCTGCCGACCAAAAGAGTCGATATTATAAAGAGCGGAGGAGGGAATAAAATGTGAACTTAACCGAGAAACGCCAAGAACAATAAAATATTAATATTTTGTAAAATGGTAAAGACTTCGACTTTTCTAATTTTGTTATTGCTTCTTCTAGTCCCAAGTAATTCTCACGAATACTTTGTAAATCAATTTTAATCTGGGCATCTTGAATTTTTTTCTGGCTTCTATTGACAGCTGCACTTTCTTTCGGATCGAATGATAAAACTACGACCTTAATATTTTCAAAATGTTCATGATAGTAAAACCCCGCCCGTAACCATGTACCCCAACGTGTCAGAATCGGCTGTGGTGGCTCAGGGGTATGGGGACACAATTCGTGAAATTTCCGAATACGTTTTGGAGATTTCAGGAATACTGCCTTTGTACTCGATATTAAAGCATCTACCTCTGGATAACATCTACGAACCTGTTCTGTCACACGGTGTAGAGCATGAAGTTTACAAGTAATATGTAACAAGTTAGGACAATATTTTCTAAGAGACTGGCCTACAGAACACATGGTTGCGGCACCATCGGTCATAAACATTAATACTTGGTCTTTCGAAAGTTTAAATTTTTCAAAAGTATCTAATAGCACCTCTGAAATTTTTTCGGAATTACATTGTTCTAGTCGTCTGGATGCTAATAAAATTGAAAACGTTGGTTGATGTGGTTCCATATTACGCGCCATCACATTAACTACAGATTGTTTTTCGCTGTCAGTTGTTTAGTCCACACATAACAACAGTTTTTTATTTTCCAGTTCGGCTTTGATTTTATTTTCAACCTGTTTGCGCACCGACGGTAAATTCCTTCGTAACGTTGTCATGCTCGGTAATGTTTGATTCGCGTATTTATTCCAAAATGAAATAAATTAATCATTACTTAATAAGGTAAACGGCAGTGTACACACAATCATAGTTACACATAGTTCATGTATAAACTATTGTCGATTAATTTTGTTATTATTGTGCTTCGAACTGCTTACGTGTTCTTTACAATGTGCTTTTGACCAACACATTAGATATGTATTGGACATTAAACATTTAATTTTTGAGCCACCGTATATTAAGTCCGGGAAATCCATAATAAACTTATTCACTTCGTCTGACAACGGTCGTTTTCTCGATTTATGTGTCGACGACATTTTATTACGTATGCTTACACTTACATGCAGTCTAAGCAAGTACCAAACACATACTGAATGCTTTTTATTAGTTCTGATGCAATACAATCATCCTCACATCGGCGTTCATGGCGCGCACGGAAATTGGTCTGCTCTAATAATAACTTTTATTACATATAGAAGCAAGGTGGTTCCCCGATCCGATACATGCGTAATTGTGTATCAGGAAAACATAAAGAGGTTCGCTCGCGTTTGAGAGAGTGTATAGGCACCGATAAGTTATAACTAGGGATCGGCAAAACATATCTTGACTTCATTACTCCGTAGTCGTAGAATATACAAAACGCTTAGATTCCGGTACAAACCCCCGCTACACATAGTATTTGCCGTTTGCGAAATACGATTCTTCTCTTCGCTTCTTATTCTGTTCGCCGACAATACTCTTGTTAAGAGTGCACGTTATTTCTACTTTGCGTTTGCTATTTTCATTTCTTTGTTTCTTTCTAAAATATCTATTTCACTATATCTATATTTAATTGAAATGATGTCCTGCTGTACGACGCCTATCTCAGTGCTTCTAATAAGCAAAGTAAGAAGTTTGTGCCGGCGGTTACATATACATGGTATTGACGCGTAATACTATATTAATGAACGATCTTTCGCAGTAAAACTGGCTATAATTCAATTATCAGGAATTGTATATCATCAACTATGCTATATATTTTTTAGGAAACAACGAATAGTACTTATATCAATACAGAAATATCAACAAGTTCGCATGAATATGATCCCCTTGAAGGAACAAGTACTTCACTTTACAATTGTATGCCGAATGAAACGTAAATCTCACGTTAACTAAATTTCTTCACTGATAGTTTACTATATACATATTTTAATTGTAGATCAACTCCAATTCATAATAACGAACAGAAAAAGGAATTGCATATAGATTTAGATACATACAAAACACCAACACGACTGTCAACCAATTTCACACAGAGTAAGAGGTAAAAATGAAGTGCAAATATCCCTTAATTTGTAGGAATATTATGCTGTTAGAATGTAAAGCCTATAATTAAAGTTGCAGCTAATAATCGCGAATTTAACTACACTATTCAAAAAATAAAAGAACTTCGATATTTTTTTTTTTGATATATTAAGAGATTTGGATGAAACTTGAAATATGTAATAATCCATTATTTATTGAAACAATTTTAACAAATTAAAACCATAAAAACACTGTAACAATCTACTACTAACTTTTATGCAGGGTGTTTGTTCATTCGTTGATATAATATTAGCAGTATGTATGTGTACGTCAAGCATTTAAATATTCGCCCAAAAATGTTTTTTTAATTATGTTGATTTTTAAGAAGAAATCAACGTTTTTGTGTTTAATGAGGTACTAAATCCTTAAATCTCAATCCCTACCCAAATGTTTCGGTCTGAGTACGTACTAAGGATTAAAATATTCAAATAATTTTTTATTAAAGAAAAATGATCACATTTGATTAAATATTAATAAATATGTATTTTATTTGTTAAATTAATAATAAGTATTCCTGTGAACATTCGCGTGCCGACGTGGTATTACCATGACGGGTCACCTGTACATTTTGTTCGCGTGGTGCGTGAACATTTGAATGATGTGTTTGGAGATCGTTGAATAGGCCGCGGTGGGTCAGTGCATTGGCCACCACGTTCGCCGGACCTTAATCCAGTTGATTTCTTTCTGTGGGGACTGGGGATACTTAAAGGAGCGAGTCTACACGTTTGGCCCGTTTTTACCTTAAATGCGAGCTACAAGTCCATGTATATAAACGAACGTAGTTGCCAAGTTAAATACACAAATGCGCAAGTACTGTTCGAGAAAAGTAGTGGGAACCCTTCAAGACAGGTCGATACGATCATTTCGATCATAAGAGACCAATATTGTGCATGTTGGTGGTTGTTTTCTTAATTTTTATATTATTATTCACGTTCGTGATATTCTTAATAAGTATCTGAAGTTAATATTATAAGAATTACCTACTTCACATTTATTAATTTTATTGTTGAATTTAATTTGTTTCTAATTGGCAGTTATATTTTGTATTATTTGATTTTGGCCTGTTTTTATAGTTTTTATTCAATATGTTGGTTTATACAAACGAGGAAAGGATACAAATTATTAAGTGGTACTACTCTGGTAGTACTGCTCAAGAGGTAGTAGGGCGATTTATTTTTTCTTTCCAAAATAGACCTGTGCCTACAATACCAACAATAATGAGTATTGTTCATAAGTTTGAAGCTACTGGGTGTAAATTCTTTCAATGGAGACTGTGGTTAAATAATAATTTAAAAAGGTATATAACCCCTTACCACAATTATTAGTCGTATCCTAAATACGTATTTCGACAACTAAGTTGTCATCATCAGTAGGTAAAAACTACTAATTAAAAGTCACACATGGGGCACCCCCACGTGCCCCATGTGTGACTTACCATCTTATCTTAATTAGTAGTTTTTACCTACTGATGATGACAACTTAGTTGTCGAAATACGTATTTAGGATACGACTAATAATTGTGGTAAGGGGTTATATACCTTTTTAAACTACTGGGTGTGTGCAAAATTGTCGAAAATGTATAAATAAGGTACCTAGAATGCGCGTATTGAATGAAGGAAGAGAAGAACGGGAAGTTTTAGTATGTAGCGCGGTTGAACATAATGAATCATGCTCATCGCGCCAAATTGCCGAACAAGTCAATATACCAGCGAGAACTGTAAGAAAAATCTTGAATAGGCAAGGATACCGTAGCTTTAAAATTCAAAAACGTCAAGAAATATTTCCTCATGATGAATCAAAACGCGTTGCATTTTGCGAACAGGTTATGGAGGTCATTGCCAATAACAATTTTATTGCAAATATTTTGTTTACGGACGAATCATCCTTTTATTTACATGGGCGTCATAATCCAATGGCTACAAGATATTGGTCTAAAGCAAATTGTCATATCTATCTACCTCTGCGTACCCAGTATCCCCAAAAATTGAACGTGTGGACCGGCATTTTGGGGGATCACATCATTGGTCCTTTTATTATTGACGGCACCTTAACAGCAGCTAAATATTTGCAAATGCTGCAAAATGAAATTATACCAGCTCTTCGTGCCCTTGAGGTTAATTTTGACGATATCTGGCTCCAGCAGGATAACTGTCCTGTCCATACTGCTCGTCTGGTTCAAGCATTTTTAAGGGAAACATTTCATGAACGTCTAATAAGTTCCGTTGGTACAATTGTTTGGCCGCCACGATCCCCCGACCTAACGCCCCTGGATTTCTTTTTTTGGGGGTATGTAAAACAAACCCTGTATAGTCATCAGCACAATCGAGCACGTAATCTTGGGGAACTACAACAAAAAATTGTTGATTGTGCAAATACGATAACCCCGGAAATGTTTTCGAATGTACGAAATAATTTTTATCATAGACTTGCGTACTGTCAGGAGCACAGAGGTGGATTATTCGAACATTTGATTAATTGAGAAGTTTTAAGGTTAAAAGGTTTTTCAAGAATTCCGTTTATTTTAGAAGTATATTTTAATTTCCATTATTTAGTATTCTTTTAGTTTATCGTACTCTTCCTGTTTCCCCAGAAATTATATTTATTGAATTTTTTCATTTTGTTTTCCAAGAATTTTCTTTATTTTTTTTATCTATTTTATTTTAAAATTTATTGCCTTTAGAATTTACCTAAAAGATTCTCAAATTATGTTTTTTCCACTCGTTGTTAACAATATTGTACATGTGCATAGCTGTATAGTATATCACTATTACGGAATACATTCATATTCAGTTGTCAATTCTCCAACAAAAGTACTGGTAAAATTAAAGTACGTTGTCGATCACATCTGCTTCGGCAAACCACTAATCTAGAAGAACATTTTTGTTTCTCTAAAGGTCTAGTTGCCGGCTCTCGTATGTATATTTGTTAGATAGGTACGGTTTGGCAACTTCTCACGCCTTATGTATGGGAAGCCGCATGCAAGATGATTGTAGACCGAACCTGTATAGGACGGAAGTAAACGATATTGACGAGTTGCGTCAACGTATTATTGCTGTAATCGTGCATTCGAAACGAACAAGAAAACATTGAGTCGCTTTCAAAAGAAAAACTATTTAATTTAATGTTTTGTAATCGGATATCTTAAAAAGTAGGTGAGTAGGTATTTTATTTATCATTGATGAATGTGTTTACATAAAGCGAACATGCATCGACCGCTAAACCAAATGTTTGTTATTGCACATCTGATTGATTTTCTCTTAAAACTCAACATAATTAAAAAAACATTTTTGGGCGGATATTTAAATGCTTGACGTACACATACATACTGCTTATATTATATCAACGAATGAGCAAACACCCCGCATAAAAGTTAGTAGTAGATTGTTACAGTGTTTTTATGTTTTTAATTTGTTAAAATTGTTTCAATAAATAATGGATTATTACATATTTTAACTTTCATCCAAATCTCTTAATATATAAAAAAAATATCGAAGTTCTTTTATTTTTTGAATGGTGTAGTTAAATTCGCGATTATTAGCTGTAACTTTAATTATAGGCTTTACATTCTAACAGCATAATATTCCTACAATTTAAGGGTTATTTGCACTTATTTTTTACGTCTTTCTCTGTGTGAAATTGGTTGACGGTCGTGTTGGTGTTTTGTATGTATCTAAATCTATATGCAATTCCTTTTTCTGTTCGTTATTATGAAGTGGAGTTGATCTACAATTAAAATATATAGTAAACTATCAGTGAAGAAATTTAGTTAACGTGAGATTTACGTTTCATTCGGCATACAATTGTAATGTGAACTACTTGTTCCTGCAAGTGGATCATATTCATGGGATCTTATTGATATTTCTGTATTGATATAAGAACTATTCGTTTGTTTCCTAAAAAAATATATAGCATAGTTGATAGATATACAATTCCTGATAATTGAATTATAGCCAGTTTAACTGCGAAAGATCGTTCATTCATTAATATAGTATTACGCGTCAATACCATGTATATGAAACCGTACGCCAGGGTTGCCAGACGTACCGTAATTACGGAATTATACCACTATTTCATCCTTAAAAAATATAACGTACCACTACACCGTCATATACAGTATTTCAATGCTGCATACCATATTATACCGTAATTCCCTGTGTTGCAAATCGTGAATATGATTATAGACGTCGCTTCAATCGAATCGAACTAACAAGGACGTCGGTAATTCAGGATTGCGAATAACCAGTTGATGTAGATTGTTTTCGGGACTTCCCGGATATCTTTGGATGTTTGTGCTCATCTTTTAATCATGATTTTATGTTTTTCGTTTTATTTTTATATTTTTATGCATTCTTATCCCAGTAAATTTTCAAATATAAAGTATAAAGAAATGGATTCTGATGAAAGTGGTAGTGGAGTTGAGCGCGCAAAAAGAGCGAAACTTATTAAAAAAAAACAAAAGTATCGTCAGAAATGGCAAAATGAATTTAAGTGGCTTATGCCAGTTAAAGGTAAAGAATTTATGAATAATTTATTAAATACATTATTATTGTTTGCTTTGTGGGTTTAGGTAATTGTATTCGAGCATCATGCAAATGCTGCAATGTACAGTTTTCTGCAGAAATCGGTGTCATTAAACGTCATGATAATTCTGAGAAGCACAAAACTTTAGCAAAAGTAATTTTAAATAGTAATCAACCTACTATTATTGAAAAATTTAATGCAAATACTGTTGAACGACAGATTAAAACAGCAGAATCAAAAATTTCTTCATTTTTAATCGAACATAACATTGCATATTTGGCAATAGAACACTTGGACACCTTTACTAAAAAGTTGTTTTCCTGATTCTGCCATAGCAAAAGGATTACATTTAAGTAGAACAAAGACTACAAATTTAGTGAAAAATATACTTGCTCCAATACATTATCAAGATATAGTCACAATTTTAAAAGCTGTAAAATTTAGTATATTGATAGATGAATCGACTGATATTTCATCGACTAAAACGCTTGCTATATGCGTTCGATTTTATAGTAAAGATGAAAAACGAATAGTGACCAGATTTCTTACATTAATACAACTTTTTCATAAAGAGGACGCAGAAGGTAAATATATCATAATAGAAAGAATTCCCATTTTTATTTACACATTGTAGGAGCAAATCAAGGCGCAACTGCAGAAAATATTTTTAATAAATTAGTAAAAGTTTTTACTAATGCTAATATTCCATTGGATAACATCATTGGTTATGCTGCAGATGGATGTAATGTGATGTTTGGTGGCATAAGTTCTGTTGCAACTAAATTAAAAAATAAACAATGGAATTGTCACTAATATATGTATTTGTCACAGTTTGCATCTATGTGCGAGTGAAGCTTGTAAGAATTTAACCAGAGAATGTGAAGCATTGCCTAGAGATATATATACATTTTTCAATACGAGTGCAAAGCGACAGGCTCAGTATGGTGAATTTCAAAAATTTTGTAATATTGAACCACACAAGCTTTTAAAGCCAGCACAAACAAGGTAATAATTTTTATTATTAATTTATTACTTAAACATAAATATGTTTTTCAGATGGCTTTCATTAACGTGTGTAGTGAAACGCATTATTGAACAATGGAATGCTGTTTTATTATATTTCCAAAGTCATTATCAAGAACATAGGTTAATTCAATCTGAAAATATATTTCATTCTTTACAAAATCCACAGAACCGAATGTTTTTTTTGTTTCTGGATTGGATATTACCAAAATTTACAACATTAAATTCATATTTTTAATCAGAAAAAGTAGTGATTACTGAATTATACAACAAAATGAAATCTACATTTATAGAACTGTTGAGTATTTATATGGATATGAATTATATAACTGGAAATAATATATATGAGTTAAATCCTGAAGAAAGAAGTAAATTTCTTCCTCTGAATAAACTTTACCTAGGACTTAATGTTTTGAATAAAATGAATACTTTAGATGACATAAAACGTGATGACTTTCTTATTCGTTGTCAGAAGTTCGTTATCACTGCTTGTGTGCAAATAAAAAAAAGATTTGATTTTGGAGATCCTCTTTTACCAAAACTAGCTTTTTTAAATGCTAACAGTACAGATTCACCTGATAGCTTAGTAGACATAATAAATTTATGTCAAAGACTAACAAAAGATTTATCATCAGAGGAGATTCAAGCCATAGATGATGAGTGGAGGTATTTAAAAATGAATCAAGATGTCATTGACAAATATAAACATTTAAATGTAGATGTTTATTGGGCTGAAATTGGTGTTCTCGAAGATGCTACTGGTAATAGGTCATACAAAAATGTATCGAGATTTTGCTTAGAATTATTGACTTATCCTCATTCTAATGCTGATGTTGAACGAGTTTTTTCAAAAATTAATTTGGTAAAGACTAAGCTAAGAAGCAACTTACTAACAGACACAGTAAATTCCATGCTGCTAACTTCTCAATTAGTTAAAGAGCAAGGAAATTGTACAAACTTTGAACCAAATAACACGATGATTTCTTCAATGTTTTCAGCCAACATTTATAAAAAATAAAATGATGATGTATCTGAATCGGAGAATGAAGTTACTTTTGAAACATAATAAGTAGTAAATGATATTGTGAAACAATTTCCGTTTATTGCACAAAATTTGTTTAATGTATATAAGTTAAGTGTATTGATTATGAGTCTTTCAACTTCAAAATATGCCATAAATGAAAATTGTATCAATATTATTTATTACATAATGTTTCAAAAATAACTTCATTTATACTAAACAAATTGATTAAACCTACAAGCTTCTAAATATATTTGCCTAAATGTAATGAAATGTTGCTCAATTAATAATGCAGCATAAATGTTTATATTTTATATATTTTATTTTAGCAAAAATATAAAACTATATATTTACGACATGTATTATTTACTACCTATTATTTTTCAAAAATAAATTTTCTAGCTTGATATTTAAATATTTATTCCTCAAATTATTCTGCGAAAGTTTCTAGATATTACTTTTGCTTTCACATACATTGATGTTGGTTATTAATTGTTATTAGTTAACATGCCGAATTATGTCAATAAATTGCACCGTATTTATACCGTAACTCAATTTAATTAAACCACCGTATACCGTAATAAGGCAACTGCTATACCGTATTTTAGCTTTTCATATCTGGCAACCCTGCCGTACGCCGGCACAAACTTCTTACTTTGCTTATTAGAAGCACTGAGATAGGCGTCGTACAGCAAGAAATCATTTCAATTAAATATAGATATAGTGAAATAGATATTTTAGAAAGAAACAAAGAAATGAAAATAGCAAACGCAAAGTAGAAATAACGTGCACTCTTAACAAGAGTATTGTCGGCGAACAGAATAAGAAGCGAAGAGAAGAATCGTATTTCGCAAACGGCAAATATTATGTGTAGCGGGGATATGTACCGGAATCTAAGCGTTTTGTATATTCTACGGCTATGGAATAATGAAGTCAAAATATGTTTTGCCGATCCCTAGTTATAACTTATCGGTGCCTATACACTCTCTCAAACGCGAGCGAACCTCTTTATGTTTTCCTGATACACAATTACGCGTGTATCGGATCGGGGAACCACCTTGCTTCTATATGTAATAAAAGTTATTATTAGAGCAGACCAATTTCCCTGCGCGCCATGAGCGCCGATGTGAGGATGATTGTATTTCATCAGAACTAATAAAAAGCATTCAGTATGTGTTTGGTACTTGCTTAGACTGCATGTAAGTGTAAGCATACGTAATAAAATGTCGTCGACACATAAATCGAGAAAACGACCGTTGTCAGACGAAGTGAATAAGTTTATTATGGATTTCCCGGACTTAATATACGGTGGCTCAAAAATTAAATGTTTAATGTGCAATACATATCTAATGTGTTGGTCAAAAACACATTGTAAAGAACACGTAAGCAGTTCGAAGCACCGAATTTCACCGAATTAGGTTATCAAAGTTAGTTTTAAAGTTGGTTTTAAAACTATTAACAACTTTTCCATTTATATCTTTTCAAAAAATTGAATTAATACGTATTTCAAAAGAAAATTAAATTTGAGTTTTACATTTGAATCCAATAATTGATCGGTTTTTCCCACATATTTGTTCTAGCGCAATGCTATCAATATTTCTCCTAAAAATAGTTTTTAAATTAAATTTAAAATCAATACCATCTTGATATTATTTTACCCTATATTATTTTATTACTATACAATGGAGTTTAAACAAGTTTAAACAACACCTACTTTTTAAGATATCCGGTTACAAAACATTAAATTAAATAGTTTTTCTTTTGAAAGCGACTAAATGTTTTCTTGTTCGTTTCGAATGCACGATTACAGCAATAATACGTTCACGCAACTCGTCAATATAGTTTACTTACGTCCTATAGACTCGCTCCTTCAAGTATCCCCACAGAAAGAAATCAACTGGATTAAGGTCCGGCGAACGTGGTGGCCAATGCACTGACCCACCGCGGCCTATTCAACGATCAAAATGTACAGGTGACCCGTCATGGTGATACCACGTCGGCACGCGAATGTTCACAGGAATATTTATTATTAATTAAACAAATAAAATATTTATTAATATTTAATCAAATGTGATCATTTTTCTTTAATAAAAAATTATTTGAATATTTTAATCGTTAGTACGTACTCGGAACGAAACATTTGGGTAGGGATTGAGATTTAAGGAGGTACTGAATCCTACAAGGGTACTCAAATTTCCTCTGAGGGGGATAGTAGCTTTTATCGAGGACCCAGGACTAACAGAGTGAAATTGGGGATGGTACAATGAGCATTTTGCTCAAATGCCTGGACTTATTGCTATTCAATCTAAAGACTCAGAAGAAGAAAACCCCTTATTACTTGACTTAAAATCAGTACAATTGAATCGGTTAATTCGAAATGGCCACACTTGCTCAAGTTGGCGAAAATGAGTTAAGCTCACCAATCGATTCAGAATATGTTTTAAGCTTTGTTACATGTGAAAACGCCACATTTCCGCTGTTCGTTAGTGTAACTTGAACAGCTGTGATTTTCTGTTTACTTCGAAATGGCCACTTCTCCGGAGATGGCGTTGTCCAACAACATGCGTGCGCCGAAGAGTTTGTTGATGTTAACGGACGTCCCAGTCTGCAGTCGCTTGTAATCTCGTGCATTGTTTTTACAAAGATGCCTAATTCGGACAGTGAAAGCAGTGCCATTATTGAAATTAATCATCAAAGGAAGAGAGAGAAGGACATCATTAATCGTCCTACGTATAAAAGTGAAGTAATCAAGAAGGATAAAGTAAAAGGTAAGGAGCATATAAATCATGTGGGAAAGAAGGTTATGGCGCGAAAAAAGGGAATCGATTGCAGTTGTCACAAGAAATGTTAATAAAAATAATTCAGAATTGGACAGAATATCTTTGTTGACTTCTTCACATCAGTTTGATGATAAAAACTCAAGACTCGTACTTACAACATATAATAGAAGTAACACTTATTAGAAGACGAAAATCGCAAAATACCAATAAAGACAGACACCATAATTTTTTGTTTCATGTTTGTTTAAAAGGAGTACTCAAGCAGGTATGTAAGAAAGCTTTCTTGAGTTTATATGGTGTTGGTGAAAAGCATATTAAACGAGAACCACTCCTACAGATAATAGAGGTAAATCTGTGAAATCCAGACATAATTTAATACCAGGGGGGGGGGGGGGGGGGTGCTTTCAAATAAAAGAACACATAGAATAGGAAGTTTATAAAATGTTTATGGAAAAGTTTCCTGATTCGAAGCTGAAACAGTTTTTATTTGAAATATTTCCATAAGAAATTTACTTATACTTTTGGTGGTCCTCTAGTTGACGTGTGCCATCTGCGAAGAACTCGGCCAGAAAGTTAAAAGTACAACTCTCAATGACGTTGCAAAACCAGTTGCCGTTGCAGAACTAAACAGAAAATAAGACTAAGAAATTCTATAAGAAACTAGACCATGTCAAGGAGCTCGTTGCAGTGACTCAGATATTAGCAATCACAATGGATTACATGCAAAATTTACCTATACCGGATATACCTGTACAAGAATTTTTTTACTATCGACAGTTATGGGTTTTTGAGTTCAGTATACATAACTTAAAAACAGGAGAAGCTAAATTTTTCTCTTATCGTGAGGGTGAGGCTCTCAAAGGACCCAATGAAGTGTGCACTTTCTTAAAACAATATTTTGAGAATGAGGTCCCTGCAAGTGTAAAAGAACTTCATATATTTTCAGATGGATGCGCCGGCCGAAATAAGAATCACACGGTCGGTCGTTTCCTTTTAGCCTTCGCCTCCTCAGGAAGATTCAGAAAAATTTCTCATTACTTTCCAATCAGGGGAAACTTATTCCTTCAGTGCGACAGAGACTTTGGAATAGCAAAAAGGCTAGTTCGCAAGCAAGACCGAATTTATCTTCCTGGAGAATATTATGAGCTTATCAAAAAATCCTGAAGAAAGTCTCTCCTCTCAATAAAAAGAGTGCATAATGAGGAAATTTTTGACTTTAAGAAATGGTGGTCCAAATATTACAAGAAAACCATCCTGTCCATTGACTCCTATGGGAAATAAAAAAGATGTGAAAACGACTTTTCAAATTTCTCAGTATAACGAATTCGAATATGATTGCAGAAAACCTGGGAACCGGGGGAAAACCTGTTAAAGTACGCCCGTTTATCGATTGGCTTATTTTCTATTAATTTTCTTTGGTAAAACCAGCTGGAATTTGTCCTACTCTGCAAACAGAGCCTGGTTACACAAGAAAAATCGCTATTAATTAAAAAAAAAAATGGACAATCTAAAGAAACTTGTGCAATATGTACCAGAAGACAAGAAATTCTTTTATTATGAGCTGCTTTTATGGCCTACCACTAATAATCTTGAGCCACCAGTGGAGGATTATTAAATAACACTATTTCTGATCATGTCCCTTATCTAATAAATTTGTGTATTAACAAAAACAATTTTTTTTTTGTTACAGCTTATCTAATTTTTTTTATGCACTTATTTTTTATTAAAACTTTAAAATGTATCATAAATTGACTCTTTGTTTAGCAAAAGAACTGATATCCTGATTAATATTAAAATGAAACGTTTTTTTTGTTCTCCTGTAAAATTTACTTTTCTGGAGTTGTGTGGCCTTTTCGACATAACCGATTCAATTATATACACCTTTAGTTTTGTATACCGACAAACAAAAAAAAATGGGTGCAAGATGCATATGAGTAATACTTTCATACAAAAAATCGCGGTCCAATGTTCACGTAGTAACGAAAAAATTATTTTTCTTTATTCCAATCTGGCCCTGTCGCAGTTAATTTGCGGGCGGTAATACGGGAACCCATCGCTACAAACAACGCTGGAATTTACATTTAGTAAGGACATAGTCTTCGCTGTGGTTAGGTGCGTTGGCAATGGCATCCTTAATTACGCAAATTAATTACAAATGTGCCATATTCGACGTAAAGACTATTATTGATATCCACAAAAAAAGATCGCTATTAAAAGACCATATATGCGGCTATATTGCATATATTGCATAAATGTTTTGGTAACAAACTATTCTTATGAATAGTAAACTTATTGTTAGACGTCATCATCTAACAATAAGTCCGGGAATTTTAATAGAATAAACAACGATATGGACCGACTTTAACTACATTTTGGCCCTAAAAATTTGGAAATTTTTGATAAATTACAATTTTGATTTTCAATTAGACATTTATACGTATTCTTCAGATCGGGATAGCTTTGGCGCTATTCGGCGCTAACTCTGCTTATTTGTATCGCCAAATTTAGAGAAATTTCACCATAATTATCTGTTGAACTTTTGAAAATTTGTCATTTAACCTCAAATTTATTAAAAGCCACAAGACAAATATGCGGTATAGATCTAACAAAAAAGTACAATAATATAATAACATCTTATATATAATTCTACAAAAAAAAAATGTGATATTACTAGTAATGTAACCCAAATATGCAAAGCGCATATTTTGCATATTATATGCATTTTTTTTTTAATATTTGCATATATCCGTAATAAATAGCATATTGTGGAAAATTGAAAGAATTTTGAATTTCAAGAGTTCAAGATAAACAACTTTATAAATCTTCAATTATAAAGTAATTTATTTTATTGTTTGCAGTTCTCGAGAAAAAAAATTTTATGGGTTATAAGGGTATTCCCAGGCTTAAATTCCGAGAATTCAGAATAGGTAGTTTCAAACTGTTAATAGGAGTTTCATTGTGCATATATTTACATAAGGAGGTAAATAATAAATTGATTTCTGAATTTTATTTCCGATTGTGATTTTGAAGAGATAACATCGATTTGTGTTTTGTAGTGTTGTGGTATTTTATTTTATTTTTATTAGTAAAATGCCCAAAGGCAGTATATTAATTTTTAAGTGAATCAATAAATTTATGTATTTATAAGTTTTTTTTTATTTGCATATTTTCAACATTTTTATGCATATTTTGACCAAACGATTTGGATATTTATACGCATATTTTTGGGTTATCCACTTGCATATTTGGGTTACCCTACTTATTAGTAATCAAGCATTTCCATTTGCTAAGAAAAATAAGCCAAAAGATGTAACTTAAAATAATAGGATGATATAATGTATTAAAAAAAAACCTGAAATTTTCCACATTATTTCTTAAATTTTAATTAATATAATTAAACAAAGTAAATAAACGACTGTATATGATTATTAAATATTAGATTATCGCCAGGATTTCTTTGACATAAAAATTTTAATGATAGAACGGAATTCTAAATTTATCCTCAAGAGTTCGGATCTAACACGACAGATGGCGCTGTTATTCGAAATTTCAACTAGTAACGCGTAGTTGTTAAAAACGTTTTTAAAAATATATATTTTTTTATTATAATGTATTAAAACGATCACATATACAAATAAAAAGTACTTAAAATTAATGACTTTTTATAATAAATAAGATACCCAAGAAAAATAAATTAATTCTGTTAAAAATCTGTACAAAAATCTCACGTAGGTTCTTGACTTAAAGTACCGTGAACTCTAAACCGATACAAGCAGGTATAATTGGGATTACCGTGATTGGAAAGTATCCTTAACTCGATCATATCGAAGATTTGCCCCTTCTTCTGGACTTCGAAGTATTGTAAAGGTTTTCCGTTATCGTTGTATTCGTAATAGCCGAAGAAGACCGGATCAGGATCCGTATCGTTCATCAAACCGTACACCTCGAATTGTCTTAACGCGGAATCTATTTTACCAGTTGTGGAAATGCGTTTGCTTATGTGCTCCACGGAAAAACCCTCCACGGATATTCTCGACGACAATTTAACCACTAAAAATCCGGGGAAGTTTTGAAACGCCCAGCATTCACCCGGACTTACACCGGGAGTTATCGCCGTTCGCGGTGAATTAGTGGGATAATATATAGGCACTCCGAAAATCGAAAGAATGGCTGACTTAACTTGGTAGCTTTCAGTGCATCTCGTCGATATAACATGCCCCCCGGCAGATTCCAACGCGAAATCCACCAATCCGGTTTTATCGGCATCGTAGACAGCTAACGCTTCCCCCACTAATTTCTTAATGTGCTCGTCGCTGAAATTTATCGTCGTTGCAGCACCGTTACTCGACTTACTCATTTGTATATTCAATTCCAAAATTTTAGCCGTGACTTTATCCATAAGTAATTTCTCATTATTTTCGAGTACACCAACAAATTCCCGTCTAAGAGCTTTAGTTAAACTAGCTAATCGTGCGTCTAAATCCTGTTGGGCTACGAAAATCACCTGGATCCATTTAGAGAAGTCTTGCTGGGTGATGACCTGACTCGGCGCTCCGAAAGTTCCCTTTAAAAACTTAAAAACATACTCTTCAATTTGTATGAACGATTTTGTGTGACGTTCGTTTATTTCCGCCATGATTCCCGCTTTATCCTCCGCTCTTCTCGCTTCCAGCTCCTTCAAATCCCTTCTTCTTTTCTTTTCTATCTCGGCCATCTCTTTTTGAATAAAATCAATTTTCTTGATCATATCGTTCATTGCAGCATTAAAACTTAACGAGTTACTCTCTCGATTTTCTTCCGAACGGATCAGTTCATTTTGGATAAAGTTGATTCTATTTCTCAACTCGTTTATCAACTTATTGTCAGTGACGATTCCAGCTGCAGCATTTTGTATGGGTTCGTTTCTGGTTTCGGTCATCAACGGAGGAGCTAGCGTTCCCATTATAGGTACCTGCGTTGGGTATAGTGTGATATTGGAGAAGGTACCTTGAAGTAGATGACCCACTCCACAAATCAACCACCACCCTGCAACACCAACCTCACTGTACAGATACTTAAAGACTTTTCAACTAAATAAGAATGTCTTTAAGTATTGAAACATACCCTTGCCTCACCTTACCACCTTTTAAATACTATGTGATTCTATACTGATTATATTATAGCTATTTATCCCTAAATGTTATAAATGCAACGTCTTTTTAAACTTAGAAAATATAAATGCATTGTTTATTAGTGTTAACCGTCACCAGGTGCAATAAAATATTCTAATTCCTATTAATATTTATTTAATATTAAACGTTGAAATTGTACCAAGGTATTTTGTTTATATTTTAAACAAATAAATAAAAATTCGATGTAATATGGTGTAAATAGACATAGGATAATTAATACGTTCAAGTATTAGATTTAATTACCAGTGAACAAGGAACTTGTAAAGTTAACTTAATAGCAAGTGACTGTTGTGAATTATCCATTTTGCATACGATGGGTCATTGCCGTTTGAGATTAGACATACTTATTGTAGAGATACAACAAAGTTATCATGAAACGTTATACACTGCAAGAACGAGCGACTATTTTGAATTAATCCACCATTTTTGCACACAGAGAGACATTGACGTTTGAGATTAAGCATTTTCGTACTAAAAAGTAATAATTTTGAATGTACTGTTGGTAGCATTGCGTTAATAAATATTTAAACAACCTAATAAACATTTTGGGAACGGGTAATCGCATTTTCAATTTTGAATAAAAATAAAATAAAACTATGGAATTTTCAAGAAAAAAACTTGTTTATCTAAGTTTAAATTAAATAACACACAGCTTACTTTTTCATTTATCATTAAGAGGTTTCATATAAAAGATACTTCACGTAACATTATTTTGGTAAAAATCAATCCCCTTTTTTCCGGAAATATTTCTCAAACGGACTTGAAACATAGCGTAGCGAAAACACAACATTGGGAAAAATTGTGTAATTGTAGTTATGAGTAATATTCCTGTCTGAACATGCTTTTTCACGTCTGGGGGAAGTTTATTGGGTATCCGTTGTGTGATGCGAGTTTATTCAGTTCATTTACGCTGTGGGATAGAGAAGTTGAAGAAGTTAGAGTTCATAATAGTGTTATCATGAGGATTACAGAAATATTATACAATGGTAAGTACAACAATTTCTGAAGTATGTGTTGGTCGTTGATGTTGATAATAAAATTTTTTTAGAGTCACGTGAAATATCGCGATGATCCTACCAGACCGTTGACTTTGAAAGAACTTGAGGCAATTGTTGAAGATCTTGATCTGAATGAGGAAATTGATGTTTGTTATATACCACCCGACGTCGATGATATAACGGACGAGGAGGACATTGATGATAATGTTATAGGTGGAATAGAAAATTTGCATGTAGATATAGCGGGAACTTTTGAGATAGAGGATGGTATACATCACGAGGCAGCTTTATCTACACCAAGTAAAACGGGAAGAATTGAAGACATTACTTGGTGTAAAACGCCCGTTGACTACGAGGAAGATGCTACGTCAAATGAGGAAGGGAATGTACAGAATATTGTTGAGGCGCTACATAGAAAGTCTGTGCTTGATTTCTTTATGCAAATGTTTGATAAAAATGTTGGCCAGCTTATTATTTCAAACTCCATAAAATATGCGAGAGATAATAACCGTACTCAATTCGCCTTAGATCAAAATGATTTAGAAATTTTTTTGGGAATATTGATTTTGAGTGGGTATCACACTCTTCCACAGGTAAAACTTTACTGGTCATCTGATGAAGATAAAGGTGTTCAATTTGTGAAAAATGCAATGTCTCGAAACAGATTTCTCGACATAAAGCAGAACATTCATCTTGCAGATAACAATCATTTAGACAAGGCAGACAAATTTGCGAAAGTAAGACCGCTGTTGATCTCTTGAACAGCAATTTCTTGAAGTGTGGTGTTTTTAGACATCACTTATCAATTGATCAGCAAATGGTACCCTACTTCGGCCGCCATTCACCGAAAATGTTTTTGAAAGGGAAACCGGTTCGTTTCGGGTTCAAAATGTGGTATCTGGCATCTAGCGATGGGTATTTATATCAATTTATACCTTATGCTGGAAAAACTGGTGAAAATGCCAAAAGAGAATTTGGTTTAGGTGAAACAGTGGTCATCAATCTTTTGAACGTATTAGAAAATAAGTCGACTCATAAGGTTTACTTTGATAACTTTTTTACGAGCTACAAGCTATTAGTTCATCTGAAACGTCAAGGATACTTTGCTACTGGAACTGTACGTGAGAACAGAATGCTGAAATGCCCTTTAGAGACTTGTAAGTCTATAGGAAAAAAACCTCGTGGTACAATGGATTCTCGTTACGATCACGTAAATGAAATAAGCGTGGTCCGTTGGAATGACAATTCTGTGGTTACAGTAACAACCAATTGTGAGTCTGCACTGTCTAATGTGTTTGTGAAGCGGTACAATCGTTGAGAAAAAAAGACATCTCTATACCACAATCAAATATGATTGCCAAATATAACAAATATGTGGGAGGCGTTGATCTACACGATAACGCAGTTGCAAACTTTCTCAAAATTATAAGTGTAAGAGCGATTTCGAAGATTCTTGTCAATATTTGGTTATCTATCAAAATTGACAACTTTACAGTTGGTATTAAACTATTATAAAGATACCTTCCATAAGTGAATATATTCAAGTCAATGTTTTTGCAGATTTGTGTAAATGTTTCAAAATACGTGAAATGGCGGAAAGAAATAATATAAATGCGTATATACCATGCTATTATTTTACTATGCAACATATCCATATGTTGCATTTTAAAATAATCGAGTCAAAGCATTATACGATAGGCAACCCATTATACACACTACCCTAGTGTCAAGAATATCTATTGTTTAGTGTCAATTGAAATACGTCAAATATTATTATTATTATTTTCCCTATTGTGCCATTATCTAAGTTACAACACTTTCACAAATGTATTCCAAGAAGGAAAAAATTCAAATGTGCTTATGCTATCAAAACCATCAAAGTCTACAAATGGTGAGCGACTTATTTTCTGTAGAATTTCCCCATAGACCGATACCTACACGTTCGACAATTTTAAGAGTGTTTAATAGATTTAAAACAGAAGGATGTGTCGCTGACCATAAAAAAAAGAATAGAACGAAAACAGTGTTAACGGAAGAAATGAAATTAAACATTTTGTTTTTCGTAGAAGAGAATCCTTTAAAAATGTTGAATTTTATCGCGTCAGAGTTTAATATATCACCCTCAAGTGTGCGCAATGTACTAAAAATTGAAAAATTTCGGAGTTACAAATTGCAAAACCATCAACAGCTATTTGAAATTGACGAAATCTCTCGAACTGAGTTTTGCGAAGTAATGTTTGATTTACTAAACCAAAATGAAGATTTGTTATACAAAATTTGTTTTACCGATGAAGCTACCTTTTATTTAAACGGGAAAGTTAATTCTCCAAATTATAGGTATGATGGCTGATTTTATGTTTTTACAAAGTCATTGAAAATTATCCTTGCAGATATTGGGCGCACAGGAATCTTCATATAAAAAAATGTACACACGTATAGCAAACGCCAATAAAGTTGGCGCGAGGAGGGGTAAGTTCGCGCAGGATTAGAAGTAGTGGGGAGATTTGTATTTGGTTTTACATCAAATGTAAGATAATTCTAACCTCTGAGCGTATATCACTTTATGATCCCCTAGCAAATACATTATGTTCCGTCAAACGTCAATAACAAATGTATTCTGACAATTACTTGAGTAGTGGGGGTAGACGTTTTTAAGAACGTTTTCTGCGCACCCCCTCCTCGCGCCAACTTAATTGGCGTTTGCTATACAATATAATGAAAAGGTTAATGTCTGGTTGGGCTTAGTAAATAATACATTGATTGGTCCCTTTTTTATAAATGGTATTTTAAATTCTAACGCTTATTTGAACCTTTTGCGAAACTTAATACTTCCTGAAATTCGGCAAATTGCAATACAAAATTGTTGGTATCAACACGACGGAGCTCCACCACTTTCAACAGTTGAAGTAAGGAACCTCCTCAATGAAAATTTTCCTGATCGCTGAATTGGAAGATACGGGCCGATAGGATGGCCAGCAAGATCCCCAGATTTAGCCCCAAATGGTTTTTTCATTTGGGGTTACCTCAAATCAAAAGTATATGCTCATATACCAATATTAACAACACAGGAATTGAAAACCAGGATTACAGAAGAATGCAATAATCTCAGAGAATCACCACATAAAATAACCTATTCTATACGAAATTTTTATTATCGTTTAGGGTATTGTTTAGAACAAGAAGGCGGTCATTTTGAAAAATACTTATAATAAAAATATTTAAACATTTAATTCCTTATGTATATCAATAAATGACCTACTCTTTGTCTGTTTTTAGAGTTTAAACACATTTGAATTTTTTCCCTTAGAACACAACACCGAAGAGTATTCAAAAAGTACTGCCTGCATATTAGTTTGAAACGCGAAAGAATATTTGACGTAATGGGTTGCCTAACGTATAATGCTTTGACTCGATTATTTTAAAATGCAACATATGTATATGTTGCATAGTAAAATAATAGCACGGTATATCTTCATGATTTTTAATTATATTCTTATTCGTATTAATCAGATAGAAGATGTTTTAATAATTATTTGATATTCCATAAAATAATGAATTGACTAAATAAAGCCAGGTTTACAAAGCACGAGATCTCTTGTCTACTTTTTGGTTTCAACTGTACATAAAAAATTTGTGCTCGTATTTCGGGACGTCGAAAATAGGTTACGTTAAGTATGAAATAAAAATTATTGACATTACAACAAACAACTACACTCTCAGGTATGTACACGTACGATAGGTCAAATTTTAAGATGTGTGGACTGAGTTAGGGCGGGATATTTGAGTCACTCCTTATTCTGAGACAAACTATAGGTTCTTTGAATTCGGTCTTGCAAGAGAAACAGAGGCGGAAATTTAACCCTTTCTGTACCATAGCCGTATATATTAGTCAAAGTATGAACGGTTCCTCAGGACCACTGCCGTATATATACGACCAGGGTTGTAAGAGTTGTATGACTTTATGTAGACCATTGCCGTATATATGTGGCCGTATTAGATTTAGCGCCTTTACTAGGACCACTGCCGTATTTATGTGTCGCTTCGTGCTGCATCTGTAAGCCCAATGCCGGATAAATAAGGTACCTGAAGCAGTAACTGCTGGCCGACTTCCTCATATATACGGCACATTTGCGAAACACTACAAAGTATAGTTATTGTGAATGAAATAGGTGGGGGTATCCGTGTACAAGTTGGGACATGTTTTTAGTATTAGGTAAATTGCAGTATAGAGAAGGCGAGTGTACGCTATGGCTTCAAGTACGAGTGCTTCTACAAGTTATACAAGTGGTTCTAGATGCAAAAAGGAAACGTGACAATGACAATGTAGGGATTTGTGGAATGACAACAGCTGAATATGAAAGCATTTTAGCGAGTTTAGATTCTGACGAAGAACCTTTCGTTGACAGCGGCAGTGAATACGAGCCTGATCAAAATGAATCCGATGCAAGTGATGACAGCTCGGATGAAACGGAACTGGAACAAAATAATAATGGTACAGCTGATGATGATAATTCTGAAATTAAAGAACAAAGTGCACAACGAAGAGTTTTATCACTAAATTGGCGTAATACAGCGTTCAAGTCCACAATACATACATTCGACGATAAACATTCTGGTTTACAAGAATCTCTAGAAGACAAATCAAATGCACTTAGCTATTTTCTGTTCTTTGTAAATTCAGAAGTAGTGAAGCTAATTGTAGACGAAACTACTAAATATGCTTCGGAAAATAAGGAGAACAAAAACCTAAAATGGAAAGAAATAGATGAGGATGAATTTTATGTATTTTTAGCTGTTACGTTACTTACTGCACGTCATAGAAAAAATAATATGGAAGAACATTGGTCTACGGATGCACTACTTCACACACCAATATTTTCGCAGGTAATGCCCAGAAATCATTTTTTAGCGATACTGGGCATGTTACATTTTTCAAATAACGCTGATCAGAAACAAGGTGATTCTTTCTATAAAATACGAGAATTGTTAACTAAAATGACAACCCGTTTTTCTGAATGTTTTTATCCGTTCGCAAATCTTGTGATTGACGAGAGTTTAGTTCTTTTCAAAGGACGTTTACATTTTAAACAGTACATCAAATCTAAACGCCATCGCTTCGGTATCAAACTTTTTCTTTTATGTGACTGCGAAACGGGATACGTGTTAAGTATCATTGTTTATACTGGTAAAACAACAGACGTAGAACTGTTTCAAGACCTAGGTATATCCGGTTCAGTTGTGGCACATCTTATGAAGCCGTATTTGGAGAAAGGCCATTCGTTGTACACAGATAATTGGTATACAAGTCCAACTTTATCAATGCACTTACATGAACACAAAACAAACTCCTGCGGAACAGTTCGTCCGAATAGGAAATGTATGTCGAATTTGACAACGAAATTAACCAAAGGCGACGGTCTCAACATCTACTGAGCACTTACTGGCCGTTAAATGGAAAGACCGTCGCGATGTACATATGCTTACTAGTTTTCATGAGGACAAAATAATCTCGTCGGACAAGTTGGATTTCAAGACTAAGGAACCTATCAAGAAACCAGCATGTGTTCTGGATTATAATGCAAATATGGGTGCTATAGACAGGTCGGACATGATGTTAAGTTCTACAGAATGTGTGAGAAAAACAATGAAATGGTACAAAAAATTATTTTTCCACATGGTGGACCTAGCCATGCTCAACGCACATGCATTGTATCAAACACAAAATGCGAGAGAATCTTTGGCAAATTTTCAGCTGAAAATCATAAGACAGCTTATTGAGTGGTAAGTTGTAGTTAGTGAGAAAACTTTAGCTTAATAGTTTTTGTGCAATTTTAGATACAATGTACTACAGCCTAACCAAACCAGAGTAAAACCTATGACCAAAAATCCTGAGCGGCTTATTGGGCGGCATTTTCCTGCCCTGGTACCTGATAATAAAGTACGACGATGTATAGTTTGCAGCCAAAGCCACGCAAAGAAAAGAAGTGAGTCTAGGTACATGTGTGCAAAATGTAACATTGGTTTGTGTGTACAGGGTTATTCATTATAAATGTCCCAGCCCTTACCATAGTTATTATTGCATAAACAAAAAAATGTTTGAAATAAAAGTTGTATGGTTATAGACTCATTTTATTATAACGTTAACAAAAGTACAGTGGCGTGCGTAGTTTAGGGGACACAAAAAATAATTGTTTTTTTTTAAATGAGACATCCTGTATATTATTAAATTTTTGAAAAGATCTTTTTCTTCTGATTTCAAAAATATACAATATCATACCCCTGTCTTACACCGTTCTTATGTTATTAAAGGATAAATATTGTAAATTAAGCTAGTTACTATAAATATTGAAAAGTTAATATCATCAAAGAAAGCTATGAAAATCACAACTGTCACGTTTATTAAATGTCATTTCTTTATTGAAACATTCAAAATGGTTTACAGTGTACCAGAAAAAATTCAAATATTTACTTGCTATATAGAAAATAACAAAGATAAACGTGCAGCGCAAAGAGCATACAGGGAGTTGTATCCAAATCGTCCAACACCCGCAGACAATACGTTCAGACGTATTTACCAACAGGTAAATAATACCGGTAGTTTTAATAGAAAAAGGCGAGTAGTTCATGCAAACAACGAAGATCAATTAGATGTACTGCTTTATTTCGACGGTAAGCCCTCTATAGGTATTCTTGAAAAGTTTTTTTAAACACTATATTATTTTTTAGAAAATTCTGAATGTAGTATAAATAATGCAGCAGCTCATTTAAATATAAGTTACTCTAAAATACAACGTACGTTGAAAACTAACAACTACAAACCATATAAAATTATACCCGTACAACTTTTGACAGAGGCTCATAAAAGGAAAAGGTTAGAGTTTTGCCGCCAAATGATCCAAAAGTTATATGAAGATCCTGATTATTTGACTAAAATATTATGGACCGATGAATCATGCTTTTCTACGGCTGGAGTTTTTAATAGGAAAAATCGTAGGTCATGGGAAAACAAGGAGAATAGGAAAAGATTGATAAAACCAATAAAAAGATCAGGAAGAAAAACTCTTAGTGTATGGTGTGGAATTTTCAAAAACAAAATTGTTGGACCCATATTTTATGATTTCAATTTAACTGGAGTTACCTATCTAGAAATGATTCTTCCTGAAGTTGAAAATATTCTTGTAGAGAATTTTCCGGACGTTCAACTTCAGGATATGATTTGGATGCAGGATGGGGCAACTCCGCATAATGTCCTACCTGTTAAAGAGCATTTGAACAATGTATTTCAAGTGTGGATAGGGAATAATGGAACCATATTATGGCCTCCTAACAGTCCGGATCTATCCCCTATGGACTCATATTTTTGGGGGTTTTTAAAAGACATAATATATAATAATAATGACTGTATTCAAGTCATGAAAGACCGAATTCAATTAGAAATAAATAATCTAAATGTAAACAATCAAGCCATTTCTGATGCAATTCAAAATATAATTAGACGTTTAGAATTATGTATTGAAAATAATGGTGGACACTTCGAACAACTTTTATAAGTTATTATTTATTTATAGTTGTAAAGTTATCTTTGTTATATTCGTTTTATAGGTATTATTTGTAATTTTAATTAAATGTTGACCAAAACTCATTTGTAGATACAAAACTTTTATTTAATAACTTAAGAACGGTGTAGACAGGGGTATGATATGGTATATTTTTAAAATCAGAAGAAAAAGATCTTTTCAAAAATTTAATAATATACAGGGTGTCTCATTTAAAGAAACCAATTATTTTTTGTGTCCCCTAAACTACGCACGCCACTGTACTTTTGTTAACGTTATAATAAAATTAGTTTATAACCACACAACTTTTATTTCAAAAATTTTTTTGTTTATGCAATAATAACTATGGTAAGGGCTGGGACATTTATAATGAATAACCCTGTACAACCTTGTTTTGAGGTGTATCATACAAAGCACACATTTTAAATATACGTACATATGCTATTTATAACAATACTATTATAAATAAATGAATTTTTGCACATTTTAATTTTTTTAGACCTGACGCATATATTCGGCACGTGTCCTGGTGGCATGTAAAAAACCCTGGTCCTAGCGACATACATTGTTATTTCAAATCCGGTACTGAAAGGGTTAAATGATGTTATTTTCAGACCATAATTGCATGGATGACACTTCGTCTATTTATATTTGTTGTTTTATTTCAATTTTAAAACATCGCTCTCATTGAAAGCCTATATTTCCACTTTTAAAATACATTTGATCGTACCATCAATACTTTCTGTAATTATTGCACCATTCCCAATAAATAAAATATAAACAAAAAATAAAATATATAATATCACACCGTTAACTAGATACCGACTGAGATAGTTTCATAATTTTTAGTGTTTGATATATTAGACAATAGCAATAGCAATTAAATGATGTATAAATAATTCTATATAAAATAGGAGAATATAAATAAATTAATAAAAAATACCACAAGCAAAGCACACCTAATATAGCAAGATCTACCGAAAGAAAAATTGTTAATTTTTGAGATCTTAAGAAAACGATTTCAATTTTCGTTTTTACAAGTTAATAATTCGAAATGTCTTTCTTAAAAAACTGTAAAGTGTTTATGGTTGAATCTATGAAAGAGTTATAGTAAGAGGAGGCAATTCTTCCACAGTGAGGGTGGCAGGGAAAGGCAAGGGTCAAATCACTGGCTAGCAGAATATGCAATCCTGTAAATTTAACATTGCCCTTATTAATGGCTACGATTACAATTTATTATACAAATGTTTTAGTATGGGGTGCAAAGATTAAACTTGCAAAATTAATGTAAAATGGTTGACATTAATCGCAAGAAAATAAATGGATCGTATTCTAAGCAGTACAAACATGAAATATAATGTCTAATAACTGTTATATGAGTCTTATGATTCGAACTAAAAAAATATACATAATTTCTAGATGTTTACTTCAGTTAGTGAAATATTCGGGTGGATAATTTTATTTACACGTGAAATTTGAAATAAAAACTTTTTTTCTCAATATTTTTCTAGAAATATCAAACCATTGCGTGTATAGTTGATTTCAAATTATAAGAATATAACTTTGAACGGCTCTAATGCTTTTATTTCACCACCTGCGGCAATAACTTCCTGGCCGCTCAATACGATTATCTTTTACGCAAACAAACTGCTGAGGTCCGTAATGACAAAATTTAAGTAAATTGTAATTACTGCAATTTAGATTAAATAAAATTTAATCTTTATATATATAATTCTACTGTACGTGTGTATGTCACTGAACTCCTCCTAAACGGCTGGACCGATTTGAATGAATTTTTTTGTATGCGTTTGGGTGGCGCCCTGGAAGGTTTAGATTCACAAATCAGCCCGGCAGATGGCGCTGCAGTCGGTATCTAGGTTATTTATCTGTACTGCAACTAAACGGCTGGATCGACTTGAATGAATTTTTGTGTATGCATTCATTCAATCATTCATTCATTCATGTCATTCATTTTGTGTATGTATTCATTCAATGCATTTAATTTTTTTGTACGCTGTGTTTTGATATTATATGTATGGCATTTACGTAAATATTGAGCGTATTATATTCAGATATAAGTTACGTGCATAGGATTTCGTTTATTTTTCGACATTTTAATTTGAGTGTATTATATTTAGTGTGTTTCGTTATTTTGCACATTTTAATTTTTTTGTACGGTGTCTTTTGATATTTCAGGTGTCGCATTTCAGTGAATATTAAGTGTATTATATTCACATATAAGTTACGTACATAAAATAATGCCACGTCTTTGTGGACGAGGAGGAAATATTGGTCGACGGACTCGGAATTCACAATTAGTCCAGAACCGTCGGTTAAATAGATCGGCAGAAGATCAATTGACGGATAATGAAAATTTAAGAAACCAGGCTGCAATCACACGTGCTAATGAAAGTCAAGAGCAACGCAACGAACGCCTTCGAGCTAATGCATTGAGACAAAGACCGGCCCGTCAACGAGTCACCGACACATTCAGAACACGTGAACAACAGCGTTTGCAAGTGTATCGCGCATTGACACGCGCATCAGTTCCTCGCCTTGCGTTTGAATATGAGTCGGACATCGACTATTCGTCACATTCACAAATTGTAATCGGTGCTATGAACAAACAATGCCAACACTGTCATGCACTCAAATTCAAAGGTGAATCGGCCGGTTTCTGCTGCGCGTTTGGAAAAGTTGTATTGCCACCATTGAATTCGCCGCCAGAACCATTGAAAGCACTATTGGCTGGAGCTACATCTCAATCTAAATTGTTTTTGCGTAAAATTCGCAAATTAAATTCGTGCTTTCAAATGACATCATTTGGAGCAACAAAAATCGTTCAGAATGAGGATGGTCGCAATTTTCAATCAACGTTTAAGATTCAGGGCCAAGTGTATCATCAAATTGGTTTTTTAATGCCGATGCCTGATACCGATTCAAAATTTCTGCAAATCTACTTCATGGGTGATGAGGAGCAGCAAATAAACGCACGTTGCCAGTACAACCATATCGAGCAGATGGAGGAACGAGAAATTGTGGGTATTTTAGAACCGTTTTTACAGAATCACAACCAGTTGGTCCAGTTGTTCAATACCGTTTCAAACAGACTGCAAAACGACAACTATACGATCGTCATCAAAGCAGACAAAGTACCATCTGGGCAGCACGCGGGCCAATATAATGCCCCGACCATTTATGAAGTTGCAGTTGTTATGGTTGGCGATGCATTTGAACGTCGAGATATACGAATCCGACGAGATAACACAGTGCATACGATTGAAGACAGTCATCGCCCTTACGACGCTTTGCAATATCCATTGATATTTTGGGCTTCGTGAACGAGCTATTTTAGCCGCAAAAAATATCGATGTTGACGTTATTAACTTCAAAATACAACAGTCATTGCCCGGCAATGAGATATTGTTCAAATCGATCGACACTGTTACCGATCCTGACGAAGCAGTCAACTATCCAGTTGAATTTCTGAATTCCCTGAATTTACCAGGAATGCCACCACATAACTTGCGATTAAAAATTGGCTCACCTATCATTTTGCTTCGGAATTTAAATGCACCTAAGCTATGCAACGGTACAAGATTAGTCATAAAAAAAATTATGGACAATGTTCTTGAAGCTACAATTTTGAACGGCAAATTTGAAGGTGAAGTTGTTCTCCTGCCACGAATCCCAATGATCCCTTCAGACTCACCCATTCCATTCAGACGTCTGCAATTTCCAATTCGCTTGGCATTTGCCATGACTATTAATAAGTCACAAGGTCAAACAATGTCGATTTGTGCGTTAGATCTAGAAAATCCGGTCTTTTCACATGGCCAATTATATGTAGCGTGTTCTCGCGTTGGAAAACCGTCAAGTTTATTCATTTATACTCCTCAGGAATTGACTAAAAATATTGTTCATCAACTCGCATTAAGATAAAATTAAACAAACATTATGGATTATAACGAATTATTTTTAGAAAAATTGATGTTATTTCAAAATAAAGAATAATGAAATTATTATATTATTTGCCTTTCATTTCATAATTTGTTTAATATCCTAATCGCTTGAAATATCATGCAGGACAACGTTTGCCGGGTAAGCTAGTAATAATATAAGTACCAACAGTTGGTAATTTGAATATACAATGAATTTCACTTAAGATGCAATATACAAACATGTATAGGTGTTTTATTTCCATAGAAACTAGGTAATACATTCTTACATTGTCCCACGTAAAATGCAACATATCAATATAATTTGACATTAGTTAAGTCAAAAGTAGCAGTATTTCTATTTCGATATTAGCTTAGTATCGCCTGATTTGGCACCAGTTGATTTTTTTTATTGGGGTTATTTAAAGACACAGGTTTACAATGGCGAAATTGAAAACTTAAATCAGCTGAAAAATAGAATAATTGAAGTTTCTGGAACAATTACAGCAGACACACTAAATTCTGTTGTTACTAATTTTTATCATCGTTTAAGTCACTGTTTGGCAGTCAATGGGGGAATATTTGAAAATTTTTTGTAAAACAATTCAATAAACGATTTTTATCGGAAACGTAGTTTTAATCCTAAAACACTACATTGAATTAAATAGGCTTTACTGTCAATAATTTGACAAAACAACCATGAAAGATATCATATCAATCATAATCATAAGTTATCATAACTATTACATATTGCATTTTATGTGGGACAGTGCAAGTGCATAGTATTTTCGTATCTATGGTTACTACATTCATATATTGCAAGTTACATGAAATTCTCTGTATAGTTATTATATACAGTTAAATAGTCATTAAATTACAATTTAGATGAAATAAGTGCTTATATTCATTAAACAAAATTTAAGTAAATATAGTTAGGAGAGTTGGTATATTACATCTAATATTGAGTCTATTTATCATTTATTGTTAATCTTTACTGCTGTATACATATTTGACTTTTCTCTCTTTACTTAACGAACATGTGGCGATCTTTTGCTGAAAGTGTTAGTGATTATGATGTGGAAAGTGATAATAATGTTGGAGCACGACAGAGAAAGCATATATCAGAAGATGAAAAACAGATAATTTTCAATGTCTAGCATACCCTGATGGAACAAAATAACGAACTACAAACCCAGAACATTCAACGAACGTCGCAATTAACCAAGGTGCCTTTTGGAACAATATATAAAATAATTAAGAATAACGCAGGGCCTCGAAAGCAAAGAAGTGACAAAGGAGCACCGAGAAAAATTGAAGAGTATGACATTGATACTATTAGGCAGCAAGTATACTCCTTCTACAGAGGAAATGTTGTATCTACACTTGACTGCTTACATAAAAGAATCAGTGATGAGCCTATAAATATTCAGTGTTCTAAAGCAACCTTGTGGCGGAAGCTAAAGAAAGCTGGTTTTAAGTTTGGCACTATAGACAAACGTCGCACAATTATGGAAAGCCCGAGGTTACAGAAACTTCGATATGAATACTTAACGGCAATTTGAAGGTATAGACAGGAAGGACGATTAATATGTTATTTAGACGAGACGTGGTATGACACCCATGACACAATTTGCAAAGGTTGGGTGGATAGTTCAAGTATGTGTCAGTTGGACGCGCCGGTTTCAAGAGGGAAGAGAATAATCATTCTTCATACTGGGTCAGAAAAAGGATGGATCGGACAGCCGCTATTATCTGCTAAAAATGTTAAATCCTCAAGTTTAGATTACCATGAAGATATGACCTCATCTTTATTTGAAGAATGGCTTTGTGACACTTTACTGCCAAATTTACCAAAAGATAGTGATAGTGATGGACAACGCTCCGTATCATTCTCGAGAGCAAACCAAAGTTCCTACAAAATGTAATAATAAGAAAGATAGAAGCAAATGATTTTGTTACGTATAGAAAATCACTTTGCGTTATGCTGTTAACTTCTTTTTCCTTTTCTCTTATTCTAGGCTCTTCAAGTCATTGTGATCCGCTTATTTTTCAATTGTTACAAATTACTCTATTTTATATTTTTAGGTTATTAATTATCATGTCGTTTAAGCTTTTCAAAAGTTAAATTATTCCTAATTCTAATTTCGGGTTCGATTATTTTGACCGACCCTATATTTTCTGTTATATAATTCTAGTTCCGATATTGTTGAAGTTGCTATATCTGACGCAGTACACTTCTTTAAACATTCTTTTTGCCGCGTTAATCATTCTGACAGTGTTTTCCGATTTCCTCGAGTCATGTATCTCCGTTACTTTATTTTGTTTTGTGGGAATTCGCTTTTTGTATTGTAAGATCTTCTTGTCGCAGTGTCTTTAACTTTGGAACTACTGTTTCAGTTTATTAATTATTAACGTTTTCGTTAGAGCGCCCTCTGTTCGGAATTTTGTTTCCCTCAGTTACAGAATTCTACTTTGAATGTATAATTACCTTGATTTTGATATTTACCGTTTCCTAAAATTTAATTATTTTCCAATGTGGGCTCGTTTGAACTCCTTAGGCGTACTTTAATTGTTGGGAGTTTTTGAGCTTCGTTTTCTTTCATTTATATTCCCGAATTTTCTGATGACGTATGTCGGCCATTGTGAGGAACACGCGGGTTTTCTGTCATTACTTCTTCCCAAGTCATCGCCACGATAACGTGTCTTTTTTTTATTCGAAGAGCTTGTTAGGCGGTAAGAGATATTTTTAATATATTGAGTATTACTTATTTCGAATTTTGCTTCTTAGGATTTATCGGGTTATCCGGTTAATTGTGGAATATTTCTGGATTTTTATTTATGTTCAGTCGGAATGGCGTATTGATCTTTTGAACTCATTCCGATTAAGGCAATAATTCCACGTGGTGACCGAAGGCCATCTAGGACCAAGTTTCCTGTACGGTGATTGAAAACCCTTACATTCCGTTTATTTGATGAACTTTCCAGGAAGATAGACTCCGGGGAAACGTTTCATCGAAGGCTTGGAGTCAGCTAAGTGTGCTTTAAATTTTTCGGTGTCTTTATGGAGACATCTTTTGTTTGAAGACTTATTTAAACTTAACTTCTTATAATCAACAATAGTGAGATAGTGTAAATTTTGGTATTAATATTTTTAATTAACTACAGAGAGGGGCTTCTCCTTTCTCCTTTTTCTTTTTTTGTTGTGATCCTTTCACTAGAATAATCAGATTAAGGGCTTCACCCCCTAAATTAATTTAGTTGGGTAATTAGTTATGTAGAATAACCTCATTTACTTTCATTATCATGAATAGTTTATAATTCTTGCAACCATTTCATTGAGCAATTGTATAACCTTGAGGCTCCTACCTTGAGTGGAGCTTCTGTTTAATTAGAGAGCACGTCGAATATTAACTCAGTGATTACTATATATTTATGTAAACATTTTGTACAGGACCATAGTAAGAATTCTCACTTCCGTTCTCTCGAGTATCTAATCTTTGTAATTTGACGTTTTGATTTAATTTAAATTTTATTATAACCTGTTATACAGGGTTGCTTTCACATGTAGAATACCCGTGCTTGTTTTACTTTCGAGCACATTTGTTTTGTCAGAATCTTAAAGCGTTACCTATGATAGAAATTTTATTTATTACCTTATTTATACTGAAATTATATATACCCGGTGTCCAAAGTCCAAGTGGACTTTTAGATTTTGTTCACGTCATTTTGTATTCTTACGATTTTCTTTGTCTTTACTTTTAGAGAGGCTTAACCTCGGTCGTAAGTTAATTTTTAGTGGGCTTAACCTTTTTTGTATACTTTGTTAAATATATATACTTAGCCAGCTATACCAAGTTGGGGAAAACGTACACCTGTTGGAACTGGTGATATATTCTGTTAGCGTTGATAACTCCCGTTGTTTTCTTTTGTGTTTTATTTTGATAACCTGTATATCGTTTGTTGTGTTACTTGGTTGATTAATTAAAGTTATTTGAAGTTTGGATTTTGTGTTTGATTTCTTACTCAGCGAGTGTTAGAGAGATCACAGTTACACGTTTTGGCAGCAACAAGGAGTGGGGGAATACTTCTCTCTCTTGCGACTGAGGCCATCTAGCTCCACCCGCAGCCGTGTATACGGGGTGCGCCTGCCGTGACTTTATGCGGTGGCGCCTTTTCTTTTCCAACGAGCGATCTTTGATCCCACACGCTCTCCATCATACGAGCTAGTCGGTAGGGGCATTTCGTTGGAGCGACCACCTTCAGGTGGGCCAGTCCGAAAGAGAGGGGTATTCGCTGAACATCAAGCGTCAGCCTTGTTGTTAGCGTGCGCTACTATTTTAGATCGCGTAGGTAGCAATTTATATTTTGAGGATCATTATACAAAAAAACAATTAATAGAGGTGATGAAGACAAAAGAATATTTAAAGGATTATTATGCGGATAACAGAGCCAAAGAAGCAGGACATACAATTTTGCGTTTACCACCATACCATTGCATTTTCAATCCCATTGAATTGATATGGGCCCAACTGAAAAATACCATAAGACGAACAAATCAAACACCGAAATTTACTGAAAGCAGTGTAACACACAAAAAAATGCTATGGAACATGTAACTGCTGTAAATTGGAAAAATGCTGTTAAACACGCAATGGCAAAAGAGGACGAATATATGCGCATGTACAAAATAGTAGCACCTTTGATTATAAATTTGCAATACGATTCAGACACAGACACTGATTTGCAAGACGACTCAATCACAGATGATTTATGAAATGCGGTGACACATACAAATTTTAAAACACAACGACGACAGCACGAACGCTGCAAACGCCACCACCGGACAAACACATGCGCCCACATTGTGTATTACAAATAAATTAGCTTTATATATCTATATGTATCCACTACACATGTTGCCACACGATTTGTAATTTTTTCTTTGTATATAAACCCAATGTACAGATATTTTTGATTATATACTTGAAATTAACAGCGTTTTATTATTATATTATAGGGCCCTAATTTATAGTCAATACGGCCCCTAGATTCATACGTTGCAAATAGGTAAACCGTACCCGTTCAATAAGGAGACCAGGTATAATAATTATCATCACAGAAGGTGGTGCAATAAAAGCATTAGAGCCGTTCAAAGTTATATTCTTATAATTTCAAATAAACTATACAAAAAGTTATATGCAATCCTAAGGAACCTTTTGAAAATATAATATGTGCAAAAACACATTGTTGCAAGATTTACTGTAATTTTAGGGATATGTACAATCGAGGGATTTTGAAGCCACTCAAACTGCAATAAAACGTAACGGGAGCAGGGCTTCCTTACTTGAATCGTTCTTCAGGTAAATATAACTGGGCAATTGCAATAAGCCGTATAGCCGCAGGATACTATTTAAAGGAATTTAAATAAAACGAATTTTGATCGTGCTGCATTTATTTACATTAGCAGGTAAGAAATAAAAGCGGGATTATACTTATTTCTTACAACCCCTTAATACTTCTTGAGAAAATTCAATGTAATTTAGTAATGTAAGACTACTTATTCTATTTTATGCGAGTTTATTTTTTTTTGAATACTTTAGTCTTTATTTTTCATAATTTTGTTTATTTTCTAAAATGATTTGACCATTTGTCAAGAAGCAATTCGCTTTATCAGGTTTCACATAATTATAAATTTGTGTTACGATAATTAAAAGAATCATTTTGTTAATTTACATTGTATATGCATGTTGTTAATGGGAAATAAAGCAATTTTAGCTAATAAACAGAAATTATATATTACGTCTAATAATATTGTTAGTTATTTTATTAAATTTATTTTTTAAGAAAATATAACAGAACTTCTGTTTGCGAAACGTACTTCGGAATTATAATAGGCATAATTTCTCAATATAAAGAGCAAAGTAAAGTTTAAATTTCTTGTAAATTTTTTACCTACCGGTTATGATCCGTAATTACAATCGACCAGCTATTTCACAAATGTTTCAATAAGGCCGTAACGTTTGAATCGTGAGTCGCTACAAAATCCCTCGATTGTACATATAGTATATTTACGATTCCAGACAAGGCACACCATATTTGTTACAATAGACATTAGATATTGAACGCTTTTATGCTAGTAAGAAATACTATTGAACCAAAATTACTTAAAGAAGATTAAAACTTGTTGGATACATAAATTTATCCATCGAATAATTTCATTATTTTAATCAAACAACATACAGGATGTTTTTAAACGTTTGTCCTATGTATTAGATAACAAAAAAAAATAGCATAACAGTTAATTGTTTTCCCGCGTAAAAAATATTAAATCACTCTACGGAATATATACAGAAACAACTTATAATAACGTCATAATAATACGAGAGGAACACTGAAAAAATCTATAGTAAAACCATTTAAGATTGACCTGTCAGACAGCTCTGTTGTTTTGAATGGTACATTCTATTAAAAAAATTTAAGGTGTCAAATATAAACATAACGACATGAACAAGATGAGGTTATGCTAATGTTTATATTTTAAATGAATTATATTTATTATTTTTGACTTATCTTGTAAATAAATAAGATGTTTTATATTTATAAAAGAACATTTATTTAACGTTGTTTTTTATAATGCAAAGAAAATTAACTTGTATGATAAAACTATTCACGTATAGAATAGTTTTCACGTATAGAAATTGTTGACATGATATATTTATATAGTTCGCGTATTTTCCGCCGGTCAATCTTAAATGGTTTTAATATAATGTACAGAATCCACGGTTGGCTCTTGGTGAAACATAATGAATAATTTACTAAAGAAAACACTCGGTATGTTTTGTTTCACAAAATATATTTAATTTAATCTCTAACATATGTTTCGCCTTTTCAGGCATTATCAAAGAGTTATTTTTAAAAACTGTTTTTAAAAAGTTTTTAAAAATAACTCTTTGATAATGCCTGAAAAGGCGAAACATATGTTAGAGATTAAATTAAATATATTTTGTGAAACAAAACATACCGAGTGTTTTCTTTAGTAAATTATTAAATGGTTTTACTAAAAAAATATAATTTGTTTTTATTTGACAAATACTGTTTTAAGGTATTGCGAGTTGATTGCCGTTCAGTTTGTACGATTTGCTCTAATAGTTTGTTAATTATCATAATTTAAAGATTTTGTGTTCACCCAAAAATGAAAAATGAATGACTAGAGGCTGTAACTTTTTACGATTGTAAATCGTCATTAACGCCTAAACAATGTAAAGATCGGCTTAGAAATGCTTTTGGCAAAGAAACCCCATCTAAGACAACAATTTATAAATGGTATCACGAATTCAAAAAGGGATCGGTTTTTCTTTGTGCTGAATTTCGTAAAGGGCGTTACTGATGAGCATATTTCCACGAGCAATGCTTGAGGAAGATCGACGGACATCATATGAATTTATTCAGGCGACATTGGGCGGGCACTGATATAAGTCAAATCCAAAACATTTTACATCAACTGTTAGACGAGAGAAGACCTTGTTGTCGATAACGCATCGTCGCATAAAGCAAAACTAACAACTGAGTATCTGGATGCACTAATCACCAGCACCACGGACCCTCCACCAGATACTTAGCATCTTGTGATTTCTTTGTTTCCAAAAATTAAAGAGAATATGCATGGAATCACTTTTACGTCATGAGATGAAGCAGTGGAACATTATAAAAACCTGGTTCTTAAAGTGTCGCATCATCGCTTTGAGGACTAGTTTCATCGAATGCAAAAATGTGTTGTTACAAGGGTATATTTTGGAAAATAAATTAAAAAAAAAAATTTCATTTTTATTTTAATTTTTTTTTTAATTTTTTTTTTAATTTTTATTTAATTTATGTTAATTTTTTTTAATTTTTATTTTAATGTTTCTAATTTTTTTTTAATTTTTTAAAATTTATATTTCAGTTTTTTAATTTTTATTTTAATTATTTTTTTTATTTTTACTTAATTTATATGTTAATTTTTTTTTAAATCTTTTTCTAATTGTTTTAAATTTTTTTAATTTATATTTTAATTTAAATTTAAATTTTTATTATTTTTTAATTTATATTTCAATGTTCTTTAATTTTTATTTTAAATATTTTTTTAATTTTTATTTTATTTTTATTTAATTTATTTTTTTGATTTCTATTTTATTTTTTTTAAATTTTTATATCTATTTCAAATGCTTTTTAATTTTTATTATAATTATTTTTTGTTTTTATTTTATTTATTTATTTTTTTGATTTCTATTTTAATTTTTTTTGGAATTTTGAATTCTTTTATTTATATTTCAAATGCTTTTTAATTTTAATTTTTATTTTTTAATTTTTATTTAATTTATTTTTTTTATTTTATATTTTAATGTTTTTTAATTTTTATTTTTATTTTTTTAATTTTATTTTTGAATAAAATAAAATTAAAAAACCCTTACCACAATAGAATTTAATGATTCTAAATACGTATTTCTACAACCATGTTGTCATCTTCAGTAGAAAAAACAGTGTAACACTTGAACGCACAAAAACACTCACAGAAGGATTGTTCTGAACGTCTTCTAGTTTAACACTAGTTTAACAATACAGTGTTAAACTAGAAGACGTTCAGAACAATCCTTCTGTGAGTGTTTTTGTGCGATCAAGTGTTACACTGTTTTTTCTACTGAAGATGACAACGTGGTTGTAGAAATACGTATTTCGAATCATTTAATTCTATTGTGGTAAGGGTGTTTTAATTTTATTTTATTCACTTATAAGCCACAGTCTCCGATTTGTTAGTATTTTATTTTTATTTAATTAATTTTTTTTAATTTTTTTTTTTTTTTTTTTTTAATTTATATTTCAATTTTGTTAAATTTTTATTTGAATTTTTTTAATTTAAATTTTTATTTTTTAATTTATTTTTTAAAATTTGTTTTTTTTTAAATTTTCTAAAAATTTTCAGTGTCGCCCTCGTAATACATAGTTAATTTCTAACTGATTTCAACTTAAATTATGTGTGTTTCAAAATGGACTATAATAAAACTAAATTTGTCTATTTGATTCAGACCAAATTACATAGAACCACAGAAATTTAACAAATATCTTTAATACTCACTCACAGCAAGTCTAATCCTTTTTTACAACGTTAAATTGCTACTTCCAAAACATCCTGTATATAATATTACATAATTTCTATTTATATTTGCCTTTAAAGCCTATAAAGTGTAACATGTAAATCAACTTACCTCCAAAAAATATTAACGGAAAAAGACACAGCCCCATTATCGTTGATAATTTTCTTTCCGAGCTAGATCCTTGCAACAACCACGTATCAATCAGCATTAAGCGACTAGCTATTTTATGTAACCTTTTCGCAATCCACAAAAGTAGAGAGTGCTGCTTATTGTAAATGTAATATACAGGATAAAAAATTGTAGTAAAAATACTGATAAAAACTTGAAAAACTCTTTGGATTAAAGTACGCTGATGTAAGCTTCTCCTCTTGATCATGAATTCTTCCTCTTCTTCATTGTCATTTCGATTATTATTGGAAGTTCTATATCTGTGCCTAAAGCTTGAGCTTGAGCCATTGGTTGAAGACAGGTATTCTTCAGAATTCTCCAAATATGAATCTGTATTCGTGTGTTTATTTACGGTGTATCTGTCCTGGGAGGATGAATAAGTGTGTAGAGATCTGCGTGACATATTTGGCATGGCGACCACGCCGGGTGCCAATTCAATTCGGTCTTTAGAATGCCTCGAATAAGTATAATCTGTTTTTGGATATTTACTGCAACAAAAATAACAAAGGTTATTTTAAAATAAAAACAAGTATTATAATAAAATACGAAAGTAACTATTTATGCAGGCGCGGCTCGTGATGACATATTTGGGAGTGCAAGTACAATGATGCTTCGTGTACTAACTGTAACGTTTTCTTAGTAAACCCCGAAAACACACGAGGCACTCGCATCATTGTACTTGCACTCCCAAATACGTCATCACGAGCCGCGTCTGAATTTATGTATTCGAAACTGGCAACACTAGCGTTGTAGCGCTTGAGAATGTTAGGTTAAAAAAATTACGAAAATACTATTTTTGTTGAATTTGAAACAAAAATAATTTAAGTAATTTTTGAGGAGGATGTAGTTTTTGTTAGAGTAAAGGTTTTCTTCCGCGTTAAATGTGAGATGTTTGCTAAAATTCAAATATTGCGATAATTTTTGGGGCAGTGTATATTAGATTATGTAAGTATAGCAAACGCTAATTAAGTTAGCGCAGGATTAAAAGTAGTGGGGAGATTTGTATTTGGTTTTATATCAAATGTCAGATAATTTTAACCTCTGAGCGTGTATCACTTTATGATCCCCTAGCAGAGACATTATGTTCCGTCAAACGTCAATGACAAATGTATTCTGACAATTACTTGAGTAGTGGGGGGTGGACGTTTTTAAAAACGGCTTCTGCGCACCCCCTCCTCGCGCCAACTTAATTGGCGTTTGCTATAATTTATTTTTGTACTCGCTTATCAAAACCTGTCATTTCACGATTCGATTTGCGTGCGTAAAAAGTCACTTTAAACACGAGTGCGTAAAAGTAAAGTTGGTACTTCCTGGAACTTGATTAATTTAGTGACATTTTAAAATCATAAATCCCTAATAATATGCTACCCAGTTCGTTGTTTTTCTATGAAAATAAAAGGAAATGAAATAGAAATTGTTATATTTGGAAGGTATGTAATTCAATGTCAGAACAGCAACAAATTATTTTTTAAATTTATATAAAACTTAAAAAAAAATTGTCAGAAGTGGGATTCGAACCCACGCCCTCAGAGATGACCAGAACGCTCGAGAACCCGTATAACGTGCAAGGTAAACCTTGAGTTTGGCGGCTTAGCCCGCTCAGCGATCCTGACAGATATTAGGAATATTGTTAAAAGTACTTATAAATATAAAAATTATATTTATATTTTATATAAATATTCTCGTACAAAAAATATTGTACAAACTTCGTGCGTGAAACATTTCGCGAATTCGTGTCCATAAAGCGCTCGCCTGCGGCTCGCGCTTTAAACTGGTCACTCATTCGCGAAATATGATTTCACGCACTTGGTTCGTAAATAACTATTTCATAAAAAATAAATGTAAAACTTGTAAATATGTCTGAAGGAACTAGTAGTTTATTTATGAGGGATTTCTCACTTTTTATTAAAAATTTCTTACATAGTTTTTGAAATGGTCTTATTAAAGGAAAAAAGACTTGAAAGAAATTATATAAGTTGCTTGTATGATTAACTTAGCCACTGTAGGCGTGTATATTTTTAAGCTATTATTCACAGTGGTTTGTGTAACATGTTTATTTAAATTGGTTTAGGTAATATTTTACGTGAATATTACCTAGTGTAAAGAATTAGTTGACATGGATATATTATTAAATGATAGCTTGATAAGATAACACATACAAATCTGTAATTTATACCAGATTATATAAATTTATTTAATTCCTTTAATTACATGGAATATTTATGGGATAAACTACATGTATACTGAACGTTTTATAAATTACTTTCGCAGTTAATAAAATAAAACATTGATTGTATTTATAAATAGTGTTCTATGACAAATAATAAAAATAATATTCATTATATCATAATATTATTTATTGTAATTAAAGCTTGTATAATAGCTCATAAAAATATAATCAATAAAACTATGAAACGTTGTGGAAATGAACTGAATATGATACATCATACATAACTGGAAATTTTCATATCTCCTAGCTTTAAAAAATACTTTTTTCTACAATTGCTCAAAAAACAGGTGTTTACGTATTAATTTCGGGGATTCTCTGTACGAAAGTATAAATACGCTTATTAGGATTTACATTTTTCATTTATTATTCTACCAGCGACAAGGTTACGCAGGTTACGTCATTTAAATTTAAAAGTCAATTATCTGAAAAAGTTATTTTAAATGGCGGGAGACTTTGTTCAACATAAAAAAAAACAGTGATACGTCTCAGCGTGGAGTTATTTTTTAGTTGCGAAAGACGGGAATAGTGCTAAATGTAAGCGATGCCCTGCCATTCTTAAGACTTTGGGTGGATCGACTAAGGGATTACATACACATTTGTCATCAAAACATAACATTAAGATTTTAGCTGACGTTAATCGCTTCAACAAGTCAAGATTCTGAAAATATGAATACAGCACCGCCGCCAGCTAAACGAAAGTTAGAAGATTATTTTACTAAAAGTGCCGACGATAGCCTGGATGATGTTTTGGCAAGAATTATTGCGTTAGATGGAATTACATTGTGCATTCATAACTTCAGACGATTTGAGAAAATTGCGCTTAGCGAAATACACGGATTTACCAAAATCAGCCGTCACAATTCGAAAGCGTGTTATGAATTACAGTGAAAAAATGAGAAAGCAAGTAACTGCAGAATTAAAACATTCGAAAAGTGCAAGTGAAAGAAGCAGCCTATCTTTCGAAGAGTGGACATCAACGTCCAATAAACAATACATGGCTGTCAACGTTCATTCATATAAAAACATTTGGAGCTTAGGACTAGTTCCTATTCATGGAAGTGTGACGGCTGAAAATTGTCTTCGTATATTTAAAGAGCGTCTAAGTAAATTTGATATTTCCCTGGAAACTGATATCGTGGCTACTGTAACCGATGGACCGAACGTTATGATAAAGGTGGGACAGCTTGTTTGCACTGAACAGCAACTGTGTCTCGCACATGGTATCAATTTGGCCGTCTGTGATGTGCTTTATAAAATAAAGAATTATTTTCAAGACAGGCAAGACAGCCCTACCTCAGACTCGGATGATACTATAAATGAACCAGCTGTGACTGCTGATTATATGAATGATAGCGATGATGATGACAATTTAGAAGACTTAAACTGTCCAGAATCAGATTTAATCTTAATGTCACAAAATGAACTTCCGCGAGAACACATACCAGAGTTAACGAAACATGAAAACATTAATGAGCTGGTAAAGAAAATCCGCAAAGTTGTAGTGTATTTCAAAAGATCACCATTGAAAAATGAAACAGTACTTCAAAAATATGTGAAGATTGAACATGAAAAGAGCTGTCACTTCTTTTGGACTGTAAAACCAGGTGGAATAGTCTTTTAACCATGCTGCAACGATTTTCTCTTTTAAAAACCTGCATTCAAAAAGCTCTTATAGATCTCAATCATCCAATCCATTTAGAAGATGTTGATTTTGATTTGGTAAATAAAACTGTTGATGTGCTGACCCCAATTAATTTAACAGTAGAAGCAATCTGTCGACGAGATGCTAATTTATGCACAGCTGATGCCGCTTTGAAATTTCTTATAAAACAATTGTCTAGCAAAAACACAACTCTCGCCAATAAAATGAAAACATCCTTAGTGGAACGTATAAAGCAACGACGGAATGATGATTTAACTGGTGTGTTGAATTATTTATAAAATCCACGAAAAGATGATGAAAATCAGTTATTATCGGATTTGGAATGGCTCGACTTATTTCCAGTTCCTACACAGGCTTTAGTGAGGGCGCAAATAAAGAGTATTGTTAAAACACTAAATAGTCGAGATGACACGGAAGAGGAAGAAAGGTCAGGATTACAAACAGATGATGAGCCAAGGCAACAAACCTCCCAACCCTAATTGACACTAAAGGAAAAGTTACAGCTGGAAATTAATAAGAGCATGGAATCCCCAGATCCTGAAGTATAAAATGAATCGGGGTTGGTAAATAGAATTAGACGCGAAATGGCCTTGTTCGAAAATGGAGGAGTTATCTATCTAGTAAATATCTATTTAGTAAATATATATTGTCTATTCCTCCAATCAGTGTAGAACCCGAGCGAGCGTTTTCAGCTGCTGCTCATGTTGGCAATAAACTACGAAGCAGGCTTCGAAGTCAAACATTGTATGTTTTGATATTTCTGCGATTGTATTTTCGAAATTCTAAATAGTTTTTTGTATTGTCTTTTTTGTTCCTTATTTTAGTATATTGTGTATTGTGTTGTGCAACAATATTAATAATTTTTAAGCAATTACTTAAGTTTTTTTTTCATTTGAGCCCAATTAGAAACCATATAGTCTAATCCCGGGATTGAAAAACATGCTCGGAATTGTATTCTCTCACGTGTCCGGTCGCCAGTTATATATCTGACGAAACTCCTGTATGAGTGAAACGATCGTTACCTTGTGAAGTAAAAAGTAGTGAAATTCATTAAAATTTGTTTTATTTTATCCCGATAATAGTTATAATGGAATTTGATCAAGTAAAGGCTGAAACAATACTATATTCATATTATAAATATTGGAAATTGATCCCTTAAAACTAATTCCGAATTCGCAGAGTAAAAATCTTAGAGTAAACAGTGAAGCTAAACAACCGTTTTTAATTTACGTAAGTTAATTATTTCAACAATGTTTCACCAAGAACCGACTGATACATCCATTAACAAGTTAAAAAATTCGCTGAAAAAGCGAAGATTTTTTTAATATCCAACAGAATGCCAGAATGTGTTAAAGATCTGCTTCCAAAAATAGAAAAACAGTCAACGTATAAGTGCACTAGGTAAGTACACTCCAAATCACCAAAGATGATCCCTGCGTCATTGATCTATAATTCTATCAACGACATTCAAAAAATAATCTCCACATCCAAATAACAAACAGTACCTACTTGTATGACAAGGATAGCTTGAACGAAAGTATGTGTTTTCTAGCAAAGACATACGGCTCAAGCAATTTATTTGAGTAAGACAAAGACGGGATTATTACCTACTCCGTGATAAATACACACATTTCCGCTTAGTAGTTCTGTCGTTACTCGTTGACATTTGACAACATACATTCGTTGATATTTGATCGAATTGTTATTTATTTTCTTTTTATAAATACATACATATTTTTTGAAATTTATTTTTTCAAAACTATAATGGCAGCACATTACATTCACAATCGCGACAACTTGTTTTAAATATGTTGCAATATTTTGAACGAGAGAAAAACCATGGTGGTGTTAATACCTATTACATCTGCACATAATATATTTAGATTTTAATAAACCTTTTGTTTAGTGAGTGGCAGATGTATTGTGCTTGGGATTAGTTACAGTAAAACGCATCAAAGCTCAGTCATTAAACAATCCTGTTATATCTAGTAGTAAAGAAACATCCATCATCGGCTTGATGTAAAAATGATATTATTACATACTTGTCGAAACATAAAATACCTTGCGAACTCTATTTAAAACTGACCTGGCTAAAAATTTGCATAAAGAAAAACTGTATCAAGTGGATGAATTGCTACAAAATCATGGACATGAAATATTGAAGATTGTCTCCTTATCATTGCGAATTTAATGCTATTGAAATTATTTGGGACCATGCAAAACAATATTATATAATAAACATATTTTCAGGGATGGACATGGAGATGATAAAGTTATAGCTATGTGGAAGGGATCACTACAGCAGTGTACGGAAGAAATTTGGAAAAATTGTGTTATACACACGGAAAGTATTATAAAAAAATGGTATGATAGAGAAATACATTTACATTGCTTTATAATTAACATTGATGATTCAAGCAGCAGTGAAGATAGTGATTAACAATACTTCCTATATGACCGCAGATAAAAAACTGTTAGCTATCTCATGTTTTAACTTATTCTATATTATAATAACCCAAGATTTATGCCAACGTACGTTCTACACGTTGTTTTTAGTTCACGCCAAATATATCAAATTTTCTTGTGTTGGCAGTAAAAGTATCAAAGTATTAGTATACAGCTGATTACTTGTTTATCTAAAATTACTTTTAGTAACTGAGATTTTATGCAACGAATGCAATGATATTAATACAAATAATCATACAAAATGTTACACATGCAATTGCCAGACTATGGCCCACAATTTTTATCTAAATATGTCTAGAAAGGTAGAAGAATTACAAGAAACTAAACAGATTTTATCAAGTAGTTAGATTTCCTAATGTACTAAGTAGAATTGATTGCACTCACATGAGAAAACAATCTCCTGGTGGTAATATAATGCTGAGCTGTACCGAAACAGAAAAGGATATTTTTCATGGAATATTCAGGTAATAGGAGATTCTCAATTAAGAATTTGTGACATCGTAGCTAGAAGGCCAGGATCTCTACACATGACCAAACAATTTTGAATGGATTGGCAATAAAAAGAAGCTAAGAAAATGAACATTTCAATAACTCAGTTATACTTTGTGATAGTGGTTACAATATTACAAAATATTTATTAACCTCTTTAGCAAATCCTCAAAGTGGAGCTGAACAATTGTACGATGAATCCATATTAGAACCAGAAACTGGATTGAAAGATTTTTGGTGTCTTAAAAAGATTTCCAATCTTATTACATATATGGTATGAGAGTTAATGTGGAACTCTCGAAAGCAATAATATAATAATAATTGTTTGTATATATTATATGTTTCTTATAATAAATCTGTAACTTATTGCAAGTAAAATTTTTTGTTTGCTCTAATTTAATTTTTGAAAGTTCAATTACTAAACTTTTTTTTTCTTGCTCCATTTCATGTTCCTTTTTCAAAATTTCTTTCTGCAATTGTACAAGTTCTAATTTCCTAGCAGTCAACAAATAATTTCGAACCAAAAAAAAACATTTCACAGCAAATAAGTTTGTATGAATATGTTTTGTTTATAATGCATACTGCGATTTCAAATATTTATACCGACCTTTATGCAAAACTCAACTAATCTATTATGGCAGTGTTAAGTTATACTACAATATATTCCAAATTTTATTTAAAATTAGGCACTGTAGAACGTTTAACTAGAGATATCTAGGGTTATTCGATGATATAATTGGGTTAGTGTATTGTAGAACTGTCCCTTAAAAATTAAAAATTGTATTGAAATATATTTGATATAACTAAATTGTTTATTTTTTTCAAACAAATATACATTTTTTATAAGATAATGTTTATAAAACTGTCATAACAGTGAATATGTAATTACAGTTATACAAAGTAGATACTCTGGTCTATTGTATGATTTCAATTCCAGTAATAATGCTTTTACAACTTGAAACTGTTTGGTTTTGCCATTCATTAAAATTATTAAAGAATTACATAATCTTATATGTTGACATAAATGTTGTAAATTCTTGATAGTTCATTTTATTTTTCATGTGGTGTTATAGTTTAATTTGTTTGCTGTTTACGCAGCTTTGTTCATTTTTTAGTAATTTTAATATAACTTAAGATGTAATTCGATTATATATGTTCGTATAACCTACAAATTCGACCGACTGTCAAATATATTTGGCCCGGAAACCAAGTTATAGTTCCATATTCATTTTGCAATTTACAGTATTTAATATGACGCCGAAGTACTGATTTGAATCATACAATATTTATTGATGACGCAGGGATCATCTTTCCTGACGAGGAGTATACCTCGAAGGTGAAAGTAACTTCGTGTACCGGTTCATATTTATTTTTAGGGCATGTTCGAAAATTAAATTGTCACTCCTTGTAAAAAGCGTTCAAATAAGCTTTGCCTCTAGTAGGCCATTCCTTTAAAAACGTATGATTATTAATAATTTAAATTTGCATTAGTTGTCAATTAGACAGATGCATAGTTGACAAAAATTGCTTTGTAATTTAAAATTGATTTAACATGGTTTTTACTATACAACACAAATCATTCATGCTAGAATCTTATTTTCGAAACGGACGTAAGATTGACGGACAATGGCAGTATTCTCTTCAAGATTGTTTTGAAGAATTTAGAAATGAGTTCCCTAACGTCATCTTTGATTATGACAGTTTTTAACGGAACCTTAACGGGAGAAAGGTATCGACAAGAAATTATTATGCCATTTATCGAACAGCTTGACGACGAAGAAATAACACAGGGTTACTTTCAACAAGACTGAGCTAGAGCACACACAGCAGGTGAAACAATTAATATTCTGCAGCAATTTTTTCAAAATCGGTTGATAAGTTTAAACACTGAACATGAATTTCCACCAAGATCTTGTGACATTACCCCATGTGATTTCTTTTTATGGCCATTCTTAAAGAACTCAATTTATCAAGTACAGATACCTGATCTTGCAGGCCTTCAAATCAGAATTGCTGAAAGAATTAATGGAATTGACAATGCGATACTACAAAACACTTTTTCCTCCATTAGAAGAAGATGTGAGAAATGTTTCGAACAAGGTGGTGGACACTTTGAACAATTTTTATAAAATTTTGCTTGTTTGTTGGAAATAAACATATTTCATTCACTTAAAAATGTTCGTTTTATTATTTTGACATTTGTCATTTCAATCAAATATCTCATCTCATAACCAACAAAATTCCTATTAAAATTAGTAACAAGCTAAGACATAATCATAATTTCCAAGGGCTACTTTGAGGTAAAATTTATTTGAATTCTTTGTATATAGACATAACGATTATAGGAACAATATAATTCTGATTTAATCTTCCGGTGAATAATTCTAATTCTGCTAAAGGTATAATTGCCTAAATATTTAGATTAGTCACTGTTGTGTATACACAATCAAGAATCACCACCCTATTATACTTAAAAAAACACAAAAAAGGGACAGTTAACTACGCTTAAAATAGATTACGAATGAATCAAATTTACTCCAAAACCGGCCCAAGGTTACCTTATTTTAAAATCTGGAATGTCTCCAACTAAAACTTAAATATAATATTTACAATATGCTAATTCTGTGTTTGTGAAAGATTAAATTAAGAAAAAAGAAAACATACAAAAAAAGCTCCACTCTCTGTGACGCAACAAAGAAGGATAACACTAACAAATGTTACAAATGTTGAATGATTACGCAAACACTTATAAAAAAAATGCACTCACCTAGGTATTTTATTTTATAAAAAAAAAACTCGCCTACATGAATTATTGACGTTATCTTTCCATTATACGTTCTAGTACAACACAGGTGAAACTCATTGGGAATAGGTTTATGTTGTGTACAAAAAAAATTCAAAATCGAGGCGCGAAAAAATTGTTCGCATGTGTGCGCAAGATCCTGACAAAAAAAGAGACGTGGATGTTTAGCACGTGTATAAAAATAAAGTGGCAGTCGCGGTAAACCTTTAAAACTAATTTAAAATTCAAATGAGAACAGAGAAGACGTGAAATCAGGGTCGCTGTAATAATAAAAATATAAATCACTAGTTAAAATTTATGTCACAATAATTAAAAAGGTGTTTGTAATTATTCAACAATAGATTAGCTTCAATATGTTCACACTAATTTGGCTTAATGTTTTTAAAGATATGTAATTTTTACAGGAAAATTGTAGTGAGTGTATTAAAATTATTTGATAAATTGTTAAAAGATTAATTTGTACAACAGGTATATACGACAAAGGTCATAAAAATAAAGCCGCTACATGGGAAATGACGGTTTTAATCGCGTCGTTGACAAATAACGTTGGATATACAGAGTTCGGCAGCTGGTATGACACATTTTTATAAAGCTGTAAAATTGTTGAAAAATGACGAAATTAAACCAACTTGCAATATACAAACTGTCCCGTAAAAAAATGCCAACAATCATAATTCCGTTATTTATTATCCGATTTTATTGAAAGAAAAAGTAAATTTAATAACATCAAAAATGCTACAAAATAGCAGTGTTTTTTTCAGTTGTTTTCATTAATGTCAAACGATAGTCAAATTTTTTATTTTAAATGACAACATATACATTTTTGGCTATATTCAGATTGGATTTTTTGTCTGAATTCAACGACGTAGATAAACGTTTACTGAAAAAAAACATTTATTAAAATCAGCTTTGTTTATAATAAATTTTCGAATGTACCATGAAGCATTGGAAATGTAAGTATTATTACTCGATCCAACAGAAGGCGTAGACTCAAGCGATTCAATTCTACCGACCTGCTTACGAGATGTTAATTTGAATCTTCTAGAAGCACCATGATATAATTTCCTTTTTTTTAATTGTACTATACAGGAACCTGTCGATGGAGAGATTACTAGATGTCAAATATTTCAAACACACAATTTACTTATTGTATTAACGCCTGTTACAAAAATTTTGCGAAAAATATTAACGCTCTCTGTAGTATAGTAAAAGTAATAGATCTAGTCAGCCATGAAGAAATTTGTTGATCGGTGTCTTTATTTGACATTTCACATTAAGAGACCGGATTATATGCAATTTGCATAAATTTGCATATTTGCATAATATATGCATTTTGTATATTATTTGCATATTTTAAGTATCCAAGTTTTATTTATTTACTAAATCAAATTTATTATATGTCGTGGATGTAACAAACAAACAAAAATTAAACAGCCCTCTTTAAATTAAAAATAGCATTTTATTCAGCCTCTTCCCGTTACTTTTCCGATAAGCGTCTCCAAGAATTTATTAATTCTCTGCCCATACACCCAGGCCGAGACAAAATTCCAGGAAAAGCTAATACCTTAAAACTTCTAAATAAATACAAAAATACATTTTACCAGAAAATTAGGAGTATATGTGTTTCTTTGGTATTCGGAGAAATTTATTCCCATATTCGAAAGTAATTTTATTTTAAACGTCATTTTACGTTGGCGTTTCGAAGTGTAAACTTGTGAGTTGTGATATACAGGGTTAGTTAAAAGTATGGAGACGGCGATTTATTGTCGTTAATATTCATTTTAGGGAATTATGTTCAATATAAAAGTTTGTTAAGATATTTTGATCTGCATTTGAAAATATTTGAATTTTTTTTTCTTCAATTGTTTTTTAGTTACGCGTGTCTGCGCAGCTTTTTAAATGGGAACTAGTAAATTTCACTCTACCATTCGATAGAGAATTTTTTTCTCTTTACAATAATATTTTTGTTTTTTTAAAATTCATTTTAATAACTTTTTTATAAGAAAAGGCCGGTTCACGTGTTTAACAGATGTTCGGTACATCGCAGATAGACAGAAGCGTAGCGATAAACAAACTTGAGCGACATAATTTTATCAATGGTAATTGTGTACGTCAAATCTTTGACAGAAATAATTCATTTGTGCAATTTGTTGCTGTTAATATTAACAATGGTGAGTTTAAGTGAACATGAACGAATTGAAATACTTATGATGTTGGGTTATGGAGATAGACGCAGAAGTTTACAAGACGTTTGAAATTTATTTAATGATACGCATCCAAATAGAAATTCAATTTCTAAATCCGTTGTTGGTAAAACTTTAAGACGCTTTGAACAAACGGGTAGCGTTAAAGATTTGCCAAGGAGTGGTAGACCTAGAACAGCAAAAAGCGATGATAACAAACTGGATATTTTATTGGCTGTATCTGAATATCCCCATTTATCAACCAATCAATTAACGGCCAATTTCAATATTTCAGTCATCGATCGTGTCATTTTTAAAAAGTGAAAAGTATAAACCTTATCAGGTACACCTTCTACACGAGTTAACGGAAGATGATTTTGATAGGAAATTACAATTTTCTGAAGAAATGTTAAATATTTGCAATAATAATGAAAATTTTGTCAACAATATTCTTTTCTCTGACGAAGTTACTTTTTGCCTTACCGGTGAAGTAAACAGACATAACTGCGGATACTGGTCATCGGAAAATCCCTCTTGGTTTCTGGAGCACCATACGCAGTACCCCCAAAAGGTTAATGTTAGGGTTGGCATTCTAGGCGGTCATATTATCGGTCCCTTTTTCATCAATGGCAATTTAACTTTGGCTCTGTATTTGCAGTTATTGCAAAATGAAATAATACCTGCTTGTGCTACGCTCTATCCTCATGAAATAAATGAACACCTGCCCAATGACAGTATCTGGTTCCAGCAAGATGGCGCCCCACCACATTATGGTGTAAATGTCAATATCTGGACAACGTTTTTCCCCACAGATGGATTGGAAGACGAGGAACCATTGAATGGCCAGCCCGTTCGCCAGATTTAAGTCCTTTAGATTTTTTTCTTTGGGGATACGTAAAAAACAAAGTTTACAAAGATAAGCCCGATAACGTCGAAGATTTACAAATCCGAATTACCAGAACGATACAAGAAATTCCCCGAGATTTTTTACAGAACTCTGTTCGGGGTTTTGTAAATCGATTGGGTCATTGTCAAATTACTAATGGACGACAATTTGAACACTTACTTTAATTTACTTTGTTATTAATTTGTTTAATTTTTCTTTTAAAAAAGTTATTAAAATGTATTTAAAAAATACAAAAATATTATTGTAAAGAGAAAAAAATCCTCTATCGAATGGTAGAGCAAAATTTACCAGTTCCCATTTAAAAAAAAATGCGCGAACAGGCGTATCTAAAAAAACAATTGAAGAAAAAGAAAGTCAAATAGTCTCAAATGTAGATCAAAATATCTTAACAAACTTTTATATTGAACATAATTCCCTAAAATGAATATTAACGACAATAAATCGCCGTCTCCATACTTTTAACTAACCCTATATAACGAATTGCATATGGATGGAGAAAAAGTGTTTTGCGTAGCATGCTGCAAGATTGCGAGTAAAATTTTAAGTTTATTTCCTCTTATTAATTCATTAAGTTTTTAATTATTCCTATATCTTTTACTAACATTTATTTTATAAGAAAACAACCGATGATGTGATATTTTTTTTTGCAGATTACAAGTGAGAGAAAGTTTCAAGTCGACCAACATATGAAAACTCCATCTCACGCTGCAAAACTAACAAAGATGAAATTGGCGAAGAAGAGTCAGCAAACATTACAGCAATGTTTGCCATCAACTTCCAAAAAATCGGAACAAGAACAATTTAATGAAGATTTATGTCAAATGTTTGTGTCTGCAGATATTTCACTACATAAATTAAACAATTTAAATGTCAAGTTATTTTTGCAAAAGTACATCAGCAAATATAACATTCCCGACAAGAGCACCTTAAGAAAAAAATATATTCGCTGTATCTATGCAGAAACATTGAATAGCATTAAGAAGGTTGTTGCAAACAATTATCTTTATATATGCGTAGATGAAACTACTGACAGTGTGGGTCGATTCTAGTTCATTTAATGATTGGTATTCTTAACGTATCGGTTCCAGCAAAATCTTATTTAATTTCATCCAAATAGTTGGAAAAGGCGAATAATTTGACAATAACAAGGTTTATACAGGAAGAACTGGCAACTTTCTTCTTACCGGATTCGATTGCAACAGAGAAAATTCTATTGTTTTGACGGATGCTGCACCATACATGGTGAAGGCAGCTTTCAACTTGAAAATCTTTTACCCAAATTTAATTCACACAATTTGCTTGGCGCACGGACTAAATCGTGTTGCAGAAGAAGTCAGAAACCATTTTCCCTTAGTAAATACTTTAATTAGTAGTGTTAAGAAAGTATTTTTGAAGGCTCCATTGCGAGTTCAGTTTTACAAACAACATCTACCCGGTGTTCCGCTTCCTCCTCAACCAGTAATCACACGATGGGGAACGTGGTTGAAGGCTGCTATTTATCAATGCAAATCATTATGAAAGAATAAAGACAATTATTATGGATCTTGATAGGGATGCTTAATCTGTGATAAGACGCCCAAAAGGTGTGTTCCAGTAAAGAAATACCTCAACAGTTGGCGTTTATTAAAGCCAATTACAGTTTTATTTCCACTTCAATACTGCAATTGGAAAAACCATTTATGTCGCTAATCGAGAGCGTTGAAATAATAAACAAATTTGAAAAGTCATGTTTTGATGTTAAAGGAGGAGTGGGATAGTCCGTGTATGAAAAATTTTTAAGTGTAATAGGAAAAAATGAGGGTTTTAAAAAGCTAAAGGACATTGCTAAAATCTTGTGTTGTGATTCAGTAGAAAATATTGAATTGACAATAGATGATATTTCTAATTTGAAATATGCTCCTATAACAAGTGTCGGCGTAGATCGAACCTTTTCAATATATAAATACATGTTTTCAGACAAGCGTTACAATTTTTCTGTTGAAAACTTTGAGAAATATGTGATTGTAAATTGTTAATTTCGTGGTAAAATGTTCTAAATAAACTTGTAGTAAACATAATAGAATATTTTTTTCTACAGTAAAACATTTTCTAATATTCCTCGTATTTTTTACCTGCATATTTTTCATAAGTGCATATTTAGGCTAAAACATCTGCATATTTATGCGAATATTTTCAATTTTTTTTTTGCATATAATCCGGCCTTTAGTAACAAGATATTTAAGAAAAATAGAAAGTAAATTAAAACTGAATAGGATCAGAAACGAGGTATTCAGAAAAACCTAGAAACAAAACCACTAAACGAACTAATACAAGAAAACAAACTAATAAAGACGGTTTGTGTATGTTACCAGAACGGATAAAATTAGAATAACTAGAAAAATATATGAAGAATAATAATAAAAAATTTAAAAGCGAGACCAAGGACATAGGAAAAATCAATTCCAATAAAAATCGAATTTAAGAGTGGAACTAAAAGTTGGAGTTATTATTTATTTTATTCAAGATAAAGTTTACTTACACATCAATCTTTTTACCTAAATGAAAAAGAATTTCTTTGGTGGCGTATGGAAAAATAGGGATAATCGTAATACACGGTAGCAAAGGACAACTGTTTCTTTATCATATTTATATTAAACTTGTTTTTAAATTATGCTATAAAATGTTTATTTCTGTTAAATTACGCTGAATGTTTTTCCACGCTGTCATGAGTGTCATGACTTTTGTATTGCTGTAATGGTGTTTCAAATTACTTTATTAATAATTGTTCGTCTTCGTTAGTAGAATATTATAATATAAGAAATAATATGTAAATATGATTAATATAGTAAAAATAGGTAAGATGGGAGAAACTTTGTGACTATTTAAATGTAAAAGTAGCAGAAAAATAAATACAGTGAAAGCTCTCATAAGCGGGCAGTCACGGTTCCAGGATTTTTGCCCGCTTATGGGAGGTGCCCGCTTAAAAGAAAACTCTGAGAAATCAAACAGAACTCGTATAATGTAACATGTAGCTACTATATACGTACATATATGTATGTATATAATATGTAATGACATAGACACAAACAAGTTATTTAGGAACAGCTGGAAAATATCTTAAAATGGATGACTGCTTCATTTTACTTTGCTGTTCTTCCATACGGCACTTCTGAAAATAACATTCCAGATTTTTGATATGTTCAAAAGCCACATAGTCATCTGTAGAAAACTTTTTCAGTTCCCTGATGCAATTTAAAGCTTCATCAAAGCACTTTATTTTATTTTCTTCTTCTTTTTGTTCTTGAACGTCTTCTATTTCGTCATCGGTCTCGTTCGCTTCACTAACTTGACTGGATGTAGTAGTCTGGTTTTCAAAATCATCATCTTCTGTTGGTGTCTTATCATCAATTTTTATAAATTCGTCTAGGTTCTGGTCACTGGTAATATTTAAATCTTCTGCAGCTCTCCTCATCATCTCCATTGTCGCAAAAACAGACAACGGTAAGTCATCCTCATCCTCAGAGTCAAACTGAGGAACCGTCGCATCCGTTTTTCTGAACCCAGCCTTTCTGAAACAATTTTGTATTGTTGATGGAGTGACCTTTTCCCATGCCGTTTTTATAAAATATAATGCCTCTAAAATATTAATTTTTTTTGATAATTCAGATGATGATTTAGAAGAATCTATGTTTGATAAAATATGTTGTATAATCTGGTTGCGGTAATAAAGCTTGAAATTTTGAATGATGCCTTGGTCTAGTGGCTGGCAAACAGAGGTTGTATTGGGAGGCAAAAAAATTAATTTCACATTTTTGAGGTGTAATTCTCGAGGATGTGAAGCAGCGTTATCTAAAAACAGTAAAATTTTTCTCTTTTCAATTCCCATTTTTCGATCAAGCTCGATTAACCATTCACCCATTATATCGCCTGTCATCCAGGCTTTCCGGTTTGACATCCACTTGACAGGTAAATCCTTAATGTTTATGTTTTTCAGTGCTCTAGGACGAGCCGATTTTCCAATCACTAGTAGTTTTTCTTTCTGCCCTGTCATACTTGCACAAAACAACACTGTAAGTCTTTCTTTGGCCAATTTCCCTACACACTTTTCAGATTTTAAGGAAAGGGTCTTATTGGGAAGCGCGCGAAGAAAAAGGTCACTTTCGTCGGCGTTGTAAATGTCTTTGCATTGGTATCCGAGTAATAGTAAAGGAAGTTTTTCTATGAATGCATCAACTGTCTCTTGGTTTACATCAGCTGCTTCATCAGAAATGCATTTAAAGCTTACATTATGTCTTTTACGCCACTTTTGTAGCCACCCATCAGATGCACTGAAACTGGTGTAGCCGAATTTTTCTGGAATTTGTTTTGCTTTTTCTTTTAGAAGCCCTCCAGAAATGGGTATCTTCCGATTTCTAGCATTCACGAACCACTGATAACATTCTTTATCGATGTTGGAACCTTCAGTTCTGAAAACTTTTTTTTTTATGCACATTTACACCAGACTGCCATAAACGTCTGTCCTCTTCATTTTTTGCTATCATCGTAGCTTGCGTCTTTCCTATCGAAATCGCGCTGCTATAGCCCGAGTAGATAGTTTTTCTTTATCAATTATATTCACTATTTCCATTTTTTCTTTTAGTGTTAACATTCTTTTTTGTGGAGGCATTGTTAAAAATGCACACACCCGATTCTCTATCACAACTAAAGCACAAAGAACCAACGACCAGCTGTTTCTTAAACGGTAAATCCCCTAAGGGAATCACCGAGTCTAGAAATGTGTAATGCGTGTTAAAATCTTAATTCGCCCGGTTGTTGGAGCTTCGTGGTCGCTTATGGGAGATATTTTCTGGCTTTGGCTAAAAAAAATGTTGCCCGCGCCTGTTTATAGGAGCGCTCGCTTATGGGAAGGTGTCTTATGTATTAAAAGATAGGGCAAAAATCGGTTCCGAACAATTTGGTCGTTTAAGGGAGATGGTCGTTTATTAGAGCTGCCCGTTAAGGGAGCTTTCACTGTATACCAATTAAAACGTTTTTCTTTCTAAACACCTAGTCCAAGTAAGCAAGATTAAAAGTTGAAAAGAAATGAAAAATATCTTATTTGTTATCGGATAACTTCCATAATATTACGGAGATGCTTCGGCGATAAAAAAAAAACTTGAAAATATTTCCTATATGACATTGAAGTTATTTGGATGTTAATAAATTAATTATCACGTATTTGGTCATAGATTTTTCAAAATTTGTCGTTTCAAAAGCAAGTTATATCATTTTAGCATGTTAGCCTGATTCTCTTGGGTTTAATGTATGCATATTTCTAGTTTTTTAATCAACGAGAAATATCTACTACCAAGTACATATGCAAAAACACTTTTGGAATTTTTATTGAAACATAAATGCTCTTTTATTAATGTCATTTTAATGCAAATTAATACATGTTGAATTTTTTACCAAACAAATATGAAATTAATCTACCTAAACATGGAATTATAAATGCATATATTTCATACTTTTCAATGGACAAATATTGTCTTTAATTTCTAGATTATAATTAAATGCTATTGAGAGAAAGCATATTGCCAAACTATATATTTTTTTCAATATTAAATATTGCTATTGTATTTTTAACTACATTGTATAATTTTGTATAAACACATTCCTAATTTAGAATTAAACAAAAAAAATTTATAATAAATAATTTAGTACTACTTACTTCCAATAATCACCAGCTTCTTTATATACCTTCAAAGCAGATACATTTTTATTTCCATTTGCGGAATACAATGTTTCTTCTCTTAACTGATTCTTTAAATTGTCTGAAATATGTCGACTTGGAGATGAAGTTTCAAATTCCCCTTCTGAAGAATAATCCGATGTCTTGAATCCACCTTTTTGTGATCTTTTCGATTTTACTTTTACATGTTTTGATTCAGTTGATGATACAATATTTTCGTAAGTCCTAAGGAATGACAAACTTGCATGCAAAATGATAAAAAGATAGGGTAATTTACGCACTTGATTGTTGTACTTTTGGTTTTTGATATTTTCTCAACATGATTTCCGGTAATAATAACGTCATTATCCAAACTATTCGATAAGAAAGGTGTACCAGATCTTGATCTTCCTGATCTTAATTCCATTTCAGTTTATAAACACTAAAAAATCAAGTCCAAAAATACTTTGTGCCACACACAACACAAAGCTTGTTATTTCACTGAAGCACTACTACATGTGTTGATATTTAAAAATAAGTAACCCTCCAGCATTGAACTATTTTAACTTCCAGACTTTAAACGTTTGCATATCTATTAATACGCTGTACTTTTGGAGGTTATAACCCAACCCACAACCAAAATACGTCTAATTAATTAAATTAGATTAGTAAAAAATCAATTTTTCACACTAATTGCTAGTCGGGGAGATTGCTTCGGTTGAATAACCTTACCTTCGATAACAGTGATAAAATTATTTGAACAATTTCTGTTAAAATCAGGCAAAAATAGCAACAACTTTCGTTTCTGTACACAAACTTGCAAACATGCTATGCATATGACGTCAGATATATTTTAATATCTGATTTTAGAAATGACATCCTTATTGTTATACGCTTTAAAGAACTCTTCTCAAGTGTAAAAGTTCACGTCACGATTGCAATATGTTAACGGTTAGCGTAAAATACTGGAAATAACCGTTACATTATATTTCTCACATGATTATAATAGGGTAAAAAAAATTAACTATTAGTATGTATGCTCCTGAATACATTATTTATGTTCCAAATAATTAAGAAGTATGCGCGTTTTAAATTTGGACATATTATTATGCCACCTTTTATACACATCTATGATACACATACGGTAAAAATATTATATATGTTTCAAATTGAGAAATTTCTAAATATAGATGGCGACTGTATCAAGTAAGAAATAATATCTGTACCATATTAATAAGAAACCCGAAATATAGATGGCGGCTGTACCTAGTAAAAAATAATATCTGTAACATAATGATAAAATTTGTTTTATTTTATCCTGATAATAGTTATAATGGAATTTCATCAAGTAAAGGCTGAAACAATTATATAATGATAAAAGTTCTTTATATTCATAAAAGGCTAGAACTATAAATGGTAAATAACGGGTGTTCAGAAACATTCGAAGTCAAGTGGGCTCTGATTATATCGAATTCTAGGGAACTATAATTTTATGGTAGCAGTTACTTATATTCTTCATCATTAGATGTTACATAGTGTTCTATTTCGTAATTAAAATAAAATTGTTTCAAAATTTATTTGAATTCTTTTCCATTTTTCTTTACATATACATAGGAAAATACAAAAAAAGAAATATTGATTTCATAATTTATAAATGCAAATTTTTTTTTAATGAAATAATATGTTACAATCCCTCAAATTATCTCTTTGATTTAAATAAGGAAGACAATAAAAATGGGATCCTACATCGAAAAAATATTTTGCCTCTAAGCAACGTCAACATTCAAAACTTCATATCAAAGTATGTATAATAACGTGTGTTCATTTGAAAAGTCAATCTAGGTTACTTTGAAATTTTGATAGAATAAGACGCATATATAACGAGCCATCGAAAAAATTCATAATTGGAGTAGACTGTGAAATTGGGTTGGTATTTTAGCCACTTCCACATAATGACATTTATTATTTGACATTAAAACTATAAGTTTGTGTCAAATTTTTCAAAACTCTTATTAAGAAAATTAAATTTATTGAGATGTAAACGGACAACATTTTCAACAACTTCTGTAGCTATATGTAAATTTTGATTATGATTTCGATTTTAAATAAATGATTTGTTTTCTTTTTTGTTGTAGTATCATTTCAATGCCATAATCTTTTTTTACAATGAAACCAAATGAAACTGTCAAGCATCAAGTAATGTGTCATTATGTCGAGGTGGCTAAACTACCAACCCAATTTCACAGTCTACTCCAATTATGAATTTTTTCGATGGCTCGTTATTAGTATGTGTTTGTTGTTCCGTAAACGTAAATCCAAATAGCATTTGATAATGTCAATCACATTTGTTATTTATTTGTACGTATGAAACTGTCAAAATATACGACTTCGTAGTTAACTGAAAAATCGGAGACTGTGGCTTTTAAGTGAATGAAAAAAAAATTAAAAACCCTTACCACAATAATTTAACAATTCTATATACGTATTTCGACAACCACGTTGTCATCCTCAGTGGAAAAAGCAGTGTAACACTTGAAATCACATAAAACAAACAACACTCACTGAGCACTATATTGCACGGCTTCTCGCTTAACACTAAATTTTAAAATTTTAAAAACCTGAATACTACAGAACTTACCTTATTGGAAAACCCTTACTTAAATACGTACATGCATTAAGAGACCATTAACCGATTAATGCTTAATTCTATAGAAAGGCCCTTTATCTTTAAAAATAGGAATAACGTAATTAATGCAGATTTGGGTCTTATACCAGGTTCATCTTTATTCGAGTTAATTGACAGTTAGATGTTATTAAACCAAAAAAAGATAGGAAAACCATTAACAAATTAATCTAATTCTATGTAATTTTTTAAATTTCGTTTCGTTACAACATTAGCTTTTAACAGATATTATGACTCAATTTCTAAATGACATATATAATTTAAGATGAGTTTTATAATGGTTTCTTTATGTATATTAAATTATGGTGTCCCCTTTGTGTAATTTTCTAAAGGGCCTTTCTATAGAATAAGGCATTAATCGGTTAATGGTCTCTTAATGCATGTACGTATTTAAGTAGGGTTTTTCCAATAAGGTAAGTTCTATAGTATTCAGGTTTTTAAAAATTTTAAAATTAAGTGTTAAACGAGAAGCCGTGCAATATAGCGCTCAGTGAGTGTTGTGTGTTTTTTGTGCTTTCAAGTGTTACACTGCTTTTTCTACTGAGGATGACAACGTGGTTGTCGAAATACGTATATAGAATTGTTAAATTCTATTGTGGAAAAGGTTTTTAATTTTTTTATTCACCACTTCGTAGGTTAAGTAGTAAATTTTAATTTACGACATACTTCAAAATGTTCTCAGTAAATCACATGCTACTAGATTGACTTTTCAAATGAACACCGGTTACATATAGTTATGTTACAACACGTTATAAAATTGTATGCTAAACTTCAATTGGTTGTCTTAAGTTGTTTTAAAATTTTAAATCAAATATGTTACACAAATGTGTTACACATTTGTCCCTCCGTAATATATTATATAAAAAAAAATTTTGTTTGTAATTTTTTTAATTTTTGTTTAAAATTCTTTTAAAAAAATTTTTTTCATGAGATTGTACTTGTAATTCCAATCGTTGGAGTGAACCGTTTTTGTAACAGCACATTCAAGATTTAATGTGGGACTTTTTAACGTCATTGTATAATTTTCGTTAACCATGACATTGGGTCTTTTCACCGACGCATGTTTTTTACATCTGTTTCACATAGAACGACAAACTGCATTGAATTTTAAATAAATTCCATGCAGTTCCTTTTAACATCCGAAATGACAGAGTGTAATATTACGTCATGAGTGAATTGATTCACTACACGTTGCTCATGATTGTTTTTAGATGTGTTGTTATATTATAAATTATAATAGTTTTTTTTTTTTTTTTTTTTTAAAGAGCTCTAAATTAATTATGACGTTTTGTTTGTGTTACGTGGGACAATTGACAAATTTATCGACCTATCATGTTTTGTAATATATATTTTTCGCATAATAAGTGTTCACATTTGTAAGTAGAATTTGTAAGTAGAAATTGTTTGACTAAATATCTAAGTTATGTACATTTTCTTTTTCTTATTAAAGTGACCCCCGAAGGAGCTCTAAACCTCAGAGCGAAATATAGGGTAAAAAAATAAAGAACATTAACTAATTAATGGTTATTTATTGCCGGATTCCCCAACAACAATTGTTTTTCATACTTGTTTTAACGGCAAAGACTCCTTGTCTACATATATATATATATATATATATATATATATATATATATATATATTTAGTGTTTATAAGAAATTTATTTTTCTTTTTTATTTTATTGGCCGTGTTTTAATATTAAAAATAATAGATTTTTTTATTGGTTTTAGCGACCTTTTATTGAATTTTGATGTTTTTACGACGTTTCGACTTTTATTAATTCAGTCTTTATCAAGTATCTGGAAACAAGAATTATTACAATGAACATGAGAACTGTGTTTGTTTCGTGTGATAGATATGACAATTAAATTAACAATTTTAAATTTAAAATTAGATTAAAAAATGAATTACAAATTAGGTTAGCATTTAACGTTTAAAATTAAATAACATTAAATTAAAATTAGCTTAAATGAATGGTAGGGGGACGTTAAAGTGATTAACGTCTGTATGAATGAATTGGAGACTTAACAATTAAATTAACAATTTTAAATTAGATTAAAAAATGATTACAAATTAAGTTAACATTTAACGTTGAAAATTAAATAAAATTAAAATAAAAAATAGCTTAAATGAATAGGTAGGGAGACATTAAAGTGATTAACATCTGTATGAATGAATTGGAAAGTTGAATTACACTACAAATAAGTAAAGAGAACAAAGAAAAGGCAAATAAACTCACAGTTGTTGTTCGTTTGGTTTTACAAGGGTACGTATTCTGTGTAACACATGTGTTTTTTTTAAACCATCAAAATTCAATAAAAGGTCGCTAAAACCAATAAAAAAATCTATTATTTATATATATATATATATATATATATATATATATATATATAAATAATAGATTTTTATTGGTTTTAGCGACCTTTTATTGAATTTAGATGTTTGTTTGCGACGTTTCGACTTTTATCAATTCAGTCTTTTTCAAGCATCTGGAAACAAGAATCATTACAATGAACATGAGCACTGTGTTTGTTTTGTGTGATATAACAATTGAATTAACCATTTTAAATTTAACATTATATTAAGAAATGAATTACGGATTAGGTTAGTGTTTTACGTTGAACATTAAATAACATTAAATTAAAATAGCTTAGAATGGTAGGGGGACATTTATGTGATTAATATCTGTATGAATTAATTGGAGACTTAACAAATATTAACAATTTTTAAGTTTAAAATTAGATTAAAGATGATTACAAATTGAGTTAACATTTAACGTTGAAACTTACATAAAATAAAAATAAGAATGGCTAAAATGAACAGGAAAGTTGAATTACAATACAATACGTAAAGAGAACAAAGAACATTCCAAAAAACAGAAATGAAACCCCCGCAAACTAAAGCATTAGTTCACTTCCAAAATCCGCACAAGCATGTTCGTTCTAAGAAAATTGGTCCTGGGTGTCCAAACACATGTGGCACATGAATGCGTACCCGTGTAGAAAAAACAACAATGTGAGTTTTATTTGACTTTTCTTTGTTCTCTTTACGTATTGTATTGTAATTCAACTTTCCTGTTCATTTTAGCCATTCTTATTTTTATTTTATGTAAGTTTCAACGTTAAATGTTAACTCAATTTGTAATCATCTTTAATCTAATTTTAAACTTAAAAATTGTTAATATTTGTTAAGTCTCCAATTAATTCATACAGATATTAATCACATAAATGTCCCCCTACCATTCTAAGCTATTTTAATTTAATGTTATTTAATGTTCAACGTAAAACACTAACCTAATCCGTAATTCATTTCTTAATATAATGTTAAATTTAAAATGGTTAATTCAATTGTTATATCACACAAAACAAACACAGTGCTCATGTTCATTGTAATGATTCTTGTTTCCAGATGCTTGAAAAAGACTGAATTGATAAAAGTCGAAACGTCGCAAACAAACATCTAAATTCAATAAAAGGTCGCTAAAACCAATAAAAATCTATTATTTTTAATATTAAAACACGGCCAATAAAATAAAAAAGAAAAACAAAATTTTTTAAACACTAAATATATATATATATATATATATATATATATATATATATATATATGTATATATATGTACGTATATAAATTCACTACTATTTGGGTTATTGGTCTGATTTAATTAAAACTCAAATTGTTCTTACTCAATATTTCGTCAATATATTTATGACTTCATCAGGAGTAGAGCTAGAGTTAAGTGTCGGCAGTCTTATTAAATACTGTATACATAATTGTCACTATATAGCAACTCACAAATAACACGTGAATATCACATGTTTAATTTCAACCCGACATTTTTCGCCCGCATGTCTGTATGCGGTCTGTTACCATATAAACTTACAATTTACAATAGAAGCGGAGATGAATAACAAAATAAACTTCCTAAATATGACCTTAATAAAAAATAATGATAAAATCTACACCACTACATACAATAAACTAGTGTGCATACACATACGATAAACCATAAACTAGAAAGGTCAAAGTGTCCAATTTATTATTATCGCTTTTTCGTGAAGAGAGAACATAACCAGGTGAAAAATCATCGAATTCAGAACCGTAAACCGTTGACGCCACCATAAATTCTGACCGAGTTCGGTATGGAGGCAGCGGACAGAAACAAAATTAAGTGCAGTTTCTTAGAAGGACGGTAATGAAAGATTCTCAGTAGTCACCGAACTTAAATATTTATAAACGCTCAACGCCCGTTTTTATGCTCTTTTGTTTAATTATTAGTTTGGTACGAACATGTAAATTATATTTACACGACGTACTTTCTATTTACTTCCTCTAATACCATTTACGGTGTGTATGTTAACGATATTACAAAAATATCCCACTCTTAGTTCTATACAATCTCTAACATAGGCTTACGCAATATATAACATGTACAAAAAGAGCAATTGTCATGTGTTATTTAAACTCTAATCAAATATACAGAGTGAATTATGAAAATGTGATAATTTTAAAAATGAAATATGCCGTCGAAATCGATTGAAAGTCCGGTGTGTGCGAAAGAAAGTCCGTTATCTTCAAATGAAAATTCGTATGTTCAAATAAAAGTACGCTGAGAACAAATGAGAGTCCGTTGGAAATAAGCTGTCAGTTGCATGTTTGTTACGATAGTAGAAACGTAATTTAAGATGGTTTATGATAAAATAAGCGACGAAAAACGAAAACTGATTATAGATGCATTTGATAGGGGAGAAACTTTGAAGTCTATAAGTAGAACTTTCACTGTAAAATACGACACGGTGAGAAAATTGGTCCGGATCTACCAAAGAGAAGGAACGATTAGTGAAGGCTCGCAGAAAAAAGATTTTAACTGATAACGAAATTGAAGAATTGTGCAATTGGGTCGATGAAGATTGCGCGATTTTAACGAAAGACTTAAAAGCAAAGTGTATGGCTAATTTTGGTAAAAACATTAGCCGTACAACTACAGATAGGTATGCGTTGCCATCTATTTTAGTACGAATAGATATTGTTATCAAAATGTATCTTGTATGTGTGTTTCCAAAGTTCCGTCGTTAATATTAACGTTGAGTCCAGTTGTATTTAATCATTGTAACATTAAATTCCATATTTATTTATTTACTGTCCAACAAAACTACATATTCCAATAACAGCAAAGGAGGAGAGAAGAAGAAGAAGGAGGAGTTCTAACAATAGTATTTCGTAAATTAATAGGATTGTGAATATAATTAAAATATCTGTATTGAACAATAAAGTGGTATCTTTGAACAATGTGGCGATCGGACATGTGGTAGAAAACAAAAGAAATTCCTAGCAGCGATTCACTTAAACAAGCACTCGTAGTGAGTGATGTTAACCTTATGAAAGCTAGAAGCGGAGAAAATTTTGTGTAAGAAAAAACCCGTTGTAGAAAATGGTCGTTTTATGATCTAGTTGAAGGATAACATATTGCCAATATCAATGTCTAAATAGTTAATAATTAATTATTCTTTGCGAAAAATACTTTAAAATGATACCTCACATGATATGGTTTAAATAAAGTTTACAATAGTGATTTAAATGTGGCTATAAAATTATGTCAACATTATACGGGGTCAGTATAATTTCAACGGGTAGAAAAAATAATTCAATAATCAATAAAATTACTAATTGAGAAATAATTAAAATGGAAGTTGTAAGCTATTAATTAATAAGTCTTAAATTAAAATAGAAATTCGAAACGAAACTTCCAGAATATTAAAAACATGAGTTGACCGTTCGGTCACAGGTTTCTCAGAATAGGGATGTGGTTTATGACCAGTGCGATACAATATGTAAAGATTTCTCGTTAAAATACGAATTGTATCAAATATGCCCCGACATGTCTAATTTTAATTTTTTTAACATTATTAAGTTTAAATTCTTTCAATGGAGACTGTGGTTAAATAATAATTTAAAAAGGTATATAACCCCTTACCACAATTATTAGTCGTGTCCTAAATACGTATTTCGACAACTAAGTTGTCATCATCAGTAGGTAAAAACTACTAATTAAAAGTCACACATGGGGCACAGTAAAGTAAAATAAACGCTTCCGCACAACTACTATACACTGCAACCCTGTAAAGACTGTCTTTACAGGGTTGCAGGCGAAAATTTGATGTTAGTTTCGTATTTTGTAAGTACGTATATTTCTCGAATATGACATTTAAAAATGCACCACTTAAATTACTAGATTCCGGAAATGTTTTCAAAAGCACCCGTATAATTTTTTCACTTAAAATATATAAAGAAGTGCATTAAAAACCAGCTCAGAACCTACCGTACATCAAACTTACTAATTCAACAAGTTTATTTATTAATTTGTACATATAAAATTATACCTCAACAAAAAAAGTAAAAGATATAATAATGATTAAACATACATGTAAAATAAAATAATTAGAAGCTGTTATTACATTTAATTAACTTAATATAAATATTTAAATTAATGTAATTGAAGTAATTATTGTATGTTGTAGGTACATATCGTGACAACAATAATTTCACATTATGGTTGTTAAAAATTAATTACTTTTTAGTAGAGGTAGGTAGATTCTCAGTTTCACAATATAAAATTGGCTTAATGGATTTATTATGTTTACGAAATACATTTAATTTTTTCCAGTACATTATTTAACGATAGATACCACCTGCATTTTCTGAGAAGGTCTGAAATCATAACACTTGCCAATAATATTGTAACACCATTAATTAATCTACCAAATAAATTTAAAATCATTACAGGAATTAATAGTTCGCGTAAAGGACTTATTAGTAGAGTTGCCAGGTGTTAGTTATAGAATATTGTGAGTTGGTCGAAGTAAACTCTAGATGGCGGATGGTTACAGGTATTCGGGAATAATGTCCATGAATATTGGCTAAATCTACTTGAATAGTGACAGTTTTTCACGAAATAAATTCTTGCGCGCTGCCTTCACAAAAACTTTCCTGCCAGAAGATATCAATTTATCTGCATTCGGGTAGATTTTTCTGACTTCCTCTGATACTCGATGAAGAGCACGTGCGAAACATGTGATATGCATTATACTATCAAGTCAGCCACAAATATAAGCCGTCTGAGGAGAGAATTGACGAAGTGCCATTTGTAAATAATTATAAGTCAAATTGACAAGTTGGAAGATATCTTTGCAATTTATTAGCGGCCAACAGAAACGACACATGGTTGAAATTTAGTTCAGAAATGGTAGTAAAATTAATGGTGAATGGGTTTATTCTATCAGGGTTGCATGTCAGGACTTTCTAGAAGAATTTCCAGATATTGCTATCACATATGACCAGTTTTATACCGTGTGCCCAACGTCGTGCGATCGATGGATATATAAGTAATGACTGGCCAACTGCAAGTATATTGGCCTTGCTTGAACACAATGACCGACTGATAGGAATATTCAATGTGTTAGAGAGAGATTATTTGATTCGTACTTAGATCGTATGTAGAATGTGTTGGATAAAGAAAGGGAACGCCCGTACAGTTAGACAGTAGAACCCGATTGAATATACTCTCTCAACCCTAACCACATAAACTCGCTATTCGTCTTCGTCTTACTACATTGTGGTAGATCAATCACTCCCCGGCGTTCGTACGGTATATATATATATATATATATATATATATATATATATATATATATACAAGTGTCCCGTATCGTTATGTTCAAATTTTAGGAGTGTAAAGTAGACTTCATTTCGAGTAACAAAAAAGCAAAACTTATATTCTATTTTTATGTGTTTCAAAGTTACAGATCATGAAAAAAATATAATCCCAAAGTCAATAAAAACGGATTTTATTTAAAAAAGTTCAATTAATAATATTTACGAAATGTCCATCTCCTTGTTGAATGCAGGCTTGTGCCAGTAAGCCAACAGAAGACGTACTTATCCGAATTTCATACTTGTTTTGTCGGATTTGCTCGGCAGCCAGGTGAATACGATCCAACAATTCTTCTCTTGTGTTCGAAACTTGCGCGTAGACTAAATTTTTCATGTACACCCATAAATAAAAGTAAAGGGGATTAAGATCGGGTGATCTGGGTGGCCATGCAACAGGACCACCTCGACCAATCCATCTTGGATAATTGACGTTAACCCAATTTCGGACAGCAATTCCGAAATGTGCTGGTGCCCCATCCATGTGAAACCACATGTCGAACATTCAGTGGGACATCCTCTAAAAGACCTGGCAGTTCGTCAATAAGAAATTGAAGGTAATTGTCCGCATTTAACCTCCTAGGAGGAACGATAGGACCGGTCAACAAGTCATCGATTAGGGCCGCCCAAACGTTAATAGAAAATTCATGTTGAAATTTAGATGGGCGTATAGTAATGACCACCTGTGCAGGTTTCTCAGATTTGTAACACCACTTCTCCTGAACGTAGATTCATCTGTCCAGAGGACTGTTCTGCTTAAAATGAAGCCGTGATTGTCTTAATATCTTGGTAGAATAAACTAGACGAGCATAGTGGTCTGCCTCAAGCAAACCGTGTCCCCTGCGATAGTGATATGGATATAAGCCCTCATGTTTTAAAATTCGCCAAACTGTCGTTCGTGGCACTCCTAGTTGTCTAGCGATTCGACGTACACTGAGAGTTGGATCCCTTGTAACAATAGCTACTGCTTCTTCCTCTAAGTCTGCTGGCAAATTTACTCCCTGGTCGAAATTGTCTGTGTACTTCCAGAAACGTTCTGTAATGAGGAATGCGCTTATCGGGACACCGATGTCGGTATTCAATAACTGCTTGAGGTGCACTGCCGTTACAGTAGCCATACACAAAATGCATCTCCGCATACTCTTGAGAAGAAAATCGGTAAGGTATTTTGAATAAAGAAAGCGTGCCCACTCACTAATAAGCTGTTGTATGAACTGAAACGTAATGTAATCATTTATTAAAAAATGCAACGTTAACAGTCATCTGAACATTTATTTATTGTATGATATTCATGGTTCAGCAGAAATAAGTAAGAACCTTCTTTATCATAAATCAATTTCCAGTACTCTTTTTTGTAGATCTCCAAGAAATTACTGTATGCACTACGACACGTGTTTATTAGTTTAGATTATGCGACGTTAACAATCAAGGGCCTGTTATTGAATCGTACAACTTTTTTTAAATAAAATCAGTTTGTATTGACTATAGCGTCTAGTAATGAAATGTTTAAATTCTCTTTATTTTCAAGGCAGTTAAATAACCGAGTCAAAAGAATTCTTTTGTAATGTGATTTCAGGCAGTAAATTACTCCTTGATCCATCGGTTGTAGTATTGCTGTAGTACAAGGAGGTAGGAAGACCAGCTTAATGAATTTTAAATTTTTTATATGGGGATGCGCTGGGCAATTATCCACCATTAATAAATTTTTTCTATTTTTGTTTTTTAATTCCTTGTCCCATTGTCTTAGCTCATTTTCAAACAATACAGACGTCATCCACGCACTTTTGTTTGATGCATAAGAAACGGGTAATTGATTACAATTTTTAAAACATCTAGGAGTCCTCGACTTTCCCACAACTAATAGCTTTCGCTTTTCCGATCCGGTCATGTTTGCACACACTAATACGGTTATGCGTTCTTTACTATGCTTACCGCCAACACATTTTTGCCCTTGATATTTTAAAGTTTTATCAGGTGTTACTCTGTAAAATAGTCCTGTTTCGTCTGCGTTAAAGATATCAACATCTTCATATCCTCTTCTTAAATTCGGCCAAATGTCTTTAATCCAGGAGCTAACAGTTTGCTTTGACACACTTGCGGCTTCGCCATGTATTTTTCCTGCAACGATATTATATCTTTTTTTAAATCTGTCCATCCAGCCTCTGCTACATGTAAAATTAGTATTCTGTAATCGATGCACGTTGATTTCTTTGGTAGCTAAACCATCTTATTAAACCATTATCCACGTCTTTTCTTATAGGTTTTCTAATTCTTCTTAATTTACTAACATTTAAATTTATTGCTCCTTTTAACTTTTCTTTATTTTTTTAAATTGTGGAACCTGTTGATTTTGGTAAATTAAATTGCCGGCTTATATCTGAATTTGAACGCCCTGCTTCTAATTCCGAAATAATAGATAATTTTTCTTTTATCGTTAACACTTTTCGTTTCACCATTATTATTTATGTATGTATAAACGTTAGCATCTATGTATGTATATCAGATCACAGTTAGACTACAACTAAAGCAAGAATAACATATCGATCCTACGATGTACCTATACATATACAACGAGGAATTACCGAAGAATAACCGTCGCGATAAGGGTATGGTTCGTTATATCCAAGCGTCATTGCAGATATTTCTCTTAACAACTTGAACTTTAAAAGCGAGAGTTCGCTACAAACGAGTTCGTTATAAGCAAGCGCAAAATATATTGCGAGCATAGGATATTTGATCGGGGAAATTGTTTTTGTTCGTTATCACCGAGCGTTCGCTATATCTAGGGTACGTTATATCCGAGTTTGACTGTATTTAAGCAATAGAACTCAAGTAAATAATAAAAGTAAACAATAGATGAGGCTGTCGATCCTTAATTATTATTATAATTTAAGAAACAAATATAATTAAGATCGAAATGCCTAAAGAAACGTAAAATCAGAATAGTAAATTACCAGTCAAACTGTCGAAAGTTAAACAAGTGGAATATCTAACATAAAAAAAGAATGCTTTCGTTTTGAAGTAATGTTTGTTTCGGGCGATTGGCTTTTGTTTATTATTATAATTGTATCACTTCAAAATCGCTTAATAAAATACCTGTAAATGTTTTGCAGAGAGGTTGAAAAATTCTTATAACAATTTCAATATCAACTGAAGTTTGAGCATAACGGAAAGCATGCGAATAAAATTACCAGGGTTTTGAACGTTACTTATTCACACGCATATACATGTATATACGTACATATATTACAAAAGAAGAAAGTCTCCCTCCAGCAGGTTTTCAACCATCATCATCATCATCGCGTGGGCTAAACAATATATAAATCCTCCCGAACGCAATACGGGGAAATTCGAGGCCGGTTATATTTCTAAAAACTGCAGCTGCTTAGTTACGAAGATTTCGCGGAATAGTAGGCCTCAAGGCGTTAACACTCCAGTTTTAGAGAGCGAAGGGGAGACGGGAGTCCTTCCTAGAACGGACATATGTCTCTCTGCGCACCATTCCACATGTGCCCCTAACGTGCTTAAATAATAGTCCCGTCATGGTTGGATGGATGTATTCATGCTCCGTTTTAGATAGAACATATCATCTCAAAAGTGTGTTATGTATACAAATTTAGGTTTATTCATGTGCTTAACAACAAAAGGTGCATTTTATTCTTTTTATACCTTCAAAACTATAGAAATATATACGCACAATTTCCTTTTCAAGTAATATTCAATTGCTCTAATTCTAAGTAGGTACATCGTATAAGAAAAAAAAACGTAAATATAGTCATTGCCACTTTTTAATATTATCCTATTTGTAGAAAAACTGTGAGGATTATGTCTGATAAGACGATTGAAATAAGAAGTTTATGTATTTGTATTTCGGCGTTTCACAATATAACATTCGTTGAAAACTTTTCACAAAATAAGATTTGCTCTAGCACATATCCACTTCTTATATTGAGCTGAATGTCATTTCAATTTTCATTTCATATCGTCAGCTGTCACATTTTTATTAATTCGCGTCAATTCGTTATGTTGGTATACTTTTTTATGTTTGTTGATACATTACATAACTATTCAACGGGTTGACTGATTTTAATAGGTTTGTTTTGGTTCGCAATTCTGAACAGTAATAGAACTGTGCAGAACTGATCCACACAACTTTGTTAATTTCAGACTCATAATTGTTCTGAATTTGAGTAAACCAAGCAAGAAAACCAACAAATTTCCAACTTCTCAAGTTTTACGCACATATGCGCATGCGTTAATGCGCATGAATGTTAACAATATTTACAAATTTAGTCATCATAATAAAAATCAACACAAACTGCAACAAGAAAACCAAGGAAGTGGCAAAAAAAGTGTCCATCGTGTGATAAACTGTGCTCTACTAAAGTAGATATGATTAAGCATTTTAATGGACTACATAATTTGAACAATAAATTCAAGAATATGGACTTTTCTTCGCGCGAACACTTCCATAAATGGGTATGTAATTTTGAAAAGCAAACTCTTACTAAACTTATATTAGAGAAAACGATAGAGTCGAAACATATACGGACGCTAGCATATTTATGTCACTGTACTGGCTATGTTAAATAATAATAAAACTTTCCAGGCAGTTGTTCCTTTTTTGTTTAATTTTTTTCCAACATAAAGTTTAAATATGTACATGTATTATACATCTTCATTATCATTAGTAAGAAATGCACATTCCACAGAACACACATTGCATTCTATTAGATATTATTGCTATTTTGTTGTAAATTGTAAATATTGTTGTAGAAGTAGTTTCATTCATTGCATTTATATTTAGAATTTTCACTCTTTGAACAACAGGATAGATATTTTCGTTGGGATGAAACTTTCTTAGATGTCGTTTCAAATTATACAAATTAGAAAATTGTATTGTACAACTAACACACATACAAATGCTGTTACTATTCATTACTTTTCATATTATTATTATTAATCATTAGTCATTGTCATTAAGATTCATATAAAGGCTTTTCTATTAGAAGCGCTCGTTTTTTGTAACGCAATAAAACAAATTGTGAGAATGATAGTAATCTATTTTTATTTGTATTATAAAGTACATGTGTTAACATTATGTTTTAAAAATTATATCAGGTAAATGTCCTCCGCGGCTTTGCCTGGTTTGTTGAATCCTGGATATCCAATTTGTGATGACTTTATCACATAAAAGTGGCTCAATTTCAGCGATAACGCGCCTAATGTTGGCCTTTAATACGGCAACCGTCCGCGGTTTGTCAGCATAGACTTTAAGAATATACAGTAGTACCCCCATATCCGCGGGGGTTTGGTTCTGTGGTCTTTCGCGGATACTGAAAACCGCGGATAGTAGGGAACGCTTTATTTTCGAGTGCAATATGAAATATGAAGCAAAGTTAAAACAATGAAACAAGAAAAAATACGTTATATAATATTTATTTAAAATAAATAAACAATAAATAAATAAATATTCTTGTGCTGTGGCACAAATAGAATTTAAGTTTAATAAATATATAAGTTCATACATATGTACATATAGTACATATTTACATACACAACAAGAAAATATACAACAAGAAAAACTTTATCATCGTGAGCTACATATTCATTCATCTTCCTCCAAGTCCAAGTTAGCAGTCGATTGTTTACTTAGATCCGAAGCAAACGATGTTGATGGCTGTGCATTATCGATAGTTTTGTCGACTTTTTCAAAGAACATTGTTATTGCTAGTTGTCGTTTTGTCTTTTCATTTCAATAAACAAATCCTCCAAAGGTTTCAAGGCTTCTGTTATAGTGCGAGTAATTTTTATACTGCGTTCCATTATTGGATCATATTCTACTATCTGTTCTTTTAATGATTGAGCAGTTCAAAATATCGCTGAAAATTTTTCAAGCGTCCATGCTGGCGGTTCTTGTTGACCCTCATCCTCATCGTCACTCGCTTCTGGAGAAAATTTCACAAGGTCTTCCAATTCCTCGTTGGTGAATACTTGATCCTCTTCGTTTATGTAATCACTGAGTTCCTCTTGGGTTATATCGTTAAATCCTTCTCCATCTATTTTCTGCGCTATGTTAAATATCGTTGTTAGATGTGAATTAATATCATGTGTGTCTTCAGAACTAAGAACGATGTCATTCCACAGATTTTTCCAACATGCTATTATCATTTCTGACTTTAATTCCTCCATCGCTCCTTTGATAAATAGAATTGCGTCAGCAATTGTAAATGACTTCCAGCATTCCATGAGCCCGATATCAGAGCATTCGTTAGCCATTGTATACAGCATTTCGAAAACCTGTCGAATATATATGGCTTTAAAGCTCTAATGACGCCTTGATCAAGAGGCTGAAGCAATGAGGTCGTGTTAGGTGGTAAAAAAAGCACTTCAACATTTTTATCTTCTGTGCCTAGTGACACAGGATGCCCAGGAGCATTGTCTAGTATCAGCAGCACTTTAAATGGTAATTCTTCCTTTTCCAAATATCTTTTCACTTCCGCAATAAAGCATTGATGAAACCATTGTGTAAATAGAACAGCCGTAACCCACGCCTTTCGATTTGATTGCCAAAACACAGGCAGGCAAGCTTTATTTTTGTATTTAAGAGCACGTGGATTCTGTGATCGGTAAACAAGCCCGGGTTTAATCATATCACCAGCTGCATTTGTACAAAATATCAAGGTAAGTCTATCCTTAATTGCTTTAAAGCCTGGTGCACTCTTTGCAGTCTTATGAATATAAGTCCGTTGAGGCATTTTTTTCCACATAAGACCAGTCTCATCGCAGTTAAAAACTTGCTTAGGATGATAATTCTTTTCTGCAATAATTTGTTTAAATTTTTCTGGATACAGGGTAGCAGCTACATGATCAGCCGACGCAGATTCCCCTGTCATTTTTATATTTTTTACATTAAACCGAGTTTTAAATCTATGCAGCCACCCCCTACTTGCTGTGAATGATTTTCCTTCCTCTTCAGTATAATCTTGGGTCTGCATATCTTCATATAAAACCAACGCCTTTTGTTGTAGCACTTTGCCATCGATATGAATATGTTTTCTTGTCATATCTTCCACCCATAAATTTAAGGCATTTTCTACCTTAAGTAACACTTTATTACGTATTGTGGTTGCAACTTTTGCAGTTTGGGGTGCACTAGAAAAACTAGCTCGAATCTTATCTTTGTTTTTTAACACTTCTCGTATCGAAGATTCGTTTTTATTGTATATTTTAGAAACAGTTGCAATAGATTTTTTTTCTATTTCAATCATATTAATGATTTTTATTTTTTCGCTAATAGTGAGCATTTCACGTTTTCTTTTTGGTTTAGAAGCCATTTTAAAATGATTTTCAAATTTACTTGCTTTATTTAAAAACTATTGCAAGCACTGTCTTGTCCGACAATTCGAATAGTACTAAACTCATAGTTAACAGGAGCGTTTATATGTACAAGTAAAAGCGAGTGGCACCTTAAGCACGTTCCAACTTATTTAACTTATCATAAGAGAGCGTCGAATTCAGGGGATGACTCATATATACGACGATATATCGACAAATGCTCCTATAACTTTTACATTTATTGATATAACGCGTTTTCTGCTCATCATAGGTAAATCGCGGATGACTGAAACCGCGGATACGGAGTCAGCGGATAACGGGGTACTACTGTATATAGATATAATTTTAGCGACTTTACCCTATATTCGTACGTAATTGTTTTGAGGTTACTGAACCCTAGGAAAACAAAACTGCTTTATTGTAGAGTTTTTATAACATCGACAGCCGCCTAAGCAATGTTATCTTTTAGAGTTTTATAAACATAAACGTCGCAACATATGTTTGGTTTTCAATTTTGGAGTTCGTGTCGTAATTGACTAACGATGTTTTAGATTTATATTCGATATAATCGCGTCGTTCTATTTTTCATACGGTATCTCTTTATTTCAATGACACCCTCTAAAAAGTTCAGTTTATTTTAATATTTTATCAGCTAGGATTTTCGATAAATAAAATTAATAATAATATGCTGCGGTGCTAAGGAAAACAGTTTCGTCAAAAAAAAAGAAAGAGAAGAAAAAAAAAACAAGTTTTCTTCGGGAGACTTCAATTGCCCCACCTACCCGCTCCTGTCAACGTCTAGCGGCCCACCCGGCTACTAAGACAGTCTCAATTCAGGGGTGGGAGACCCAGAGGTATTGAGACGAAAGATGGAAGAAGGCGTTAACGAATTTGGTACCGCTAGACTCCGCAAATTCGGAAATTAAGATAACAAAATAATGGCAAGCCACGTGGCGGGTAAATTGCGCAACCAAGCCGTCGGAAACGAAAAACAAAAGAAAAGTTCGCACTTCGGCTAAGTAACCTTTATTTAGAGCAAGGTTGACTTGATGGTTTGATAAAACTCGGAAAAATCGGCAAAGTAATATTAATCAATAAAAAAAATAAAAGATAGAGAAAATACGAAGTATAGAAAAAGAAACTGAATAACTCTACCCAGAAAATTAACCCCGTCAAAATACGTATTTCTCTGGTTCAGAACTAAATACAAAATTATAAGCCAGATTTATTGTGCAGACCTGGTATATGTCTGGAGGCTTTTTAACATTTTAAAAATACACTAAATTAAAATTTACAAAGTTGAATGTTGGAATTAAATTAAAGAAATGTTTGCGGTTTAATAATATTAAAGAAAAGGAACGAATCATTATTTACTTAAAATAACAAATAATAGAGAATAGGTAAATCTTAAGTTAAAATCATAAATAAATAAAAACTAGGAAACTAAATTTATTTTAACGTGTATATGAAAGAGACACATGTCCCTGTACACGTTTTCGACTTTGCGCAAAACAGCAAAGAAAAACTCGACGGAGAGATTGCACAAGTTGTTTTTTGTTAAAGAGGAAGATGTGTGTAATTACTAGAGAACGGACACGCTTACTACATGACGCAAAGCCCAGTGCAGTACTGGCGAAAGGCTGTATTTCTAAAATATTTAATTTTATTTATATAATTTGAAAACGAACGGGTGGTGATCTATAAAATTACGAAATACATATTTATTTGTTGAAAAGTTGTATTTATAAAGTTTTTAATTTTATTTATATAATTGGAAAACATACGGGTGGTGATCTATCTATCTAAAATTACGAAATACATATTTATTAATTAATTTTATTTATATAATTGGAAAACAAACGGGTGGTGATCTATAAAATTACGAAATACATATGTATTTGTTGAAAAGTTGTATTTTTAAAGTTTTTAATTTTATTTCTATAATTGGAACATTTTTATTTGTTCATTTTGTCGTTCAAGTTGAGTAAAGGAGTATTAATATTGACTAGCAATAGTTTCTCAAGGTTTTATTCTGTCAATTTTGTTCTCTTTGAATTAAGTACATCCTTATAAATAGAAAACGTCCTTTCTACATCGCAACTGGTTATAGGTGCATACTGGAAATATTCTTTTATTTCTTCATATTTAGCCGTTAGATTTTGTGGAATTGTCTCCATACATAATTGCTGCAATGTAATTAAATCTGGATTTCTATTAAGAATTGCTTCAAACTTTTGCCGAAGGCCACATCCGAAGTCACTTGGAATACTTTTCAAATTATTAACAGCCACATCTAATGTATGTGGTTAATCCGTAATTTAATTTGAGATTTCGATTTTCAAAATAAGTGATTAGTTTTGGCAATTTTCCAAAGTGTTCGTGAAGAAAGTACAACTGATTTTTTAAATTTGGGATTTGTGTGAGCTCCTTGCACTCACCAATACTTCTAGCATCCTCCTTTAGCAGTGTTACGAAATGTTTTAGACTATCGAAATTCTCAGCATAATAACTAGTAGCTTCCAGCCATGTTCCGCATCTAGTTATTACTGGAGTGGGAGGCAGTGACAGAGATGGAAATTTTTCCCTGAAAAGAGCTACTCTCAATGGTTTCTTTTCTGAAAACTTTTTTAAAAGCTGATACAAGTCTATCAACTTCCGGAAAAGTGTCTCTGATATATTCACAGATTCTGTGGAGAGCATGTGCTACACAAGTAATATGCAGCATATTAGGATATGTTTTCTTCAATAGTCTGCCTGTTTTTAACATATACGCAGCACTATCACTGACAAATAAAAGTATTTTTTCTTTGTACGTGGCGTCCGAATGAAGCATTTTTTGCATATTCTCCTTAATGGTTTCAGCAACTGTTTCTGCATCAACTCTATTTATAACACTTGTTGCTATTACATATGAGTTATAGGGAATAGTTGGATGTAGTACACCAGCTACAACATTTACCACACAGCGTCCTAACATATCCACCATTTCGTCGGCGCTTATCCATATGTATTGATTTAAAAGATGGCTTCTAATGCGTTCTACTGTTCTCGTATAGCATCTAGAAACATAATATTTGCGTAAAGTTGATTCATCAGGAACATTTCGACCAGTATATTTTTGAAGAAATATTTTTAAAGTGGGATTGCTAAGTTTATTTAATGGAATATTAGCCGCCATAAAAGTTTTATAGAGTTCAGATGTGTTTGCGATCCTAAGTGACGAATTTTTGACGATATTTTACGGATTTTGTAATAAATTTCGGAATCTCTGACAATGGACATACAATCAATATGACCGTCAATCCAACTCGCCATTGTTTTACAATGCCGTTCTCGACATTCTTCCATATCATGTCTGAAAAAGTAACTTAAACAATGCTCTAGATCTAAATAAATGAAAACTAAAAATGTGTGCGTAAGTTATTGAAACTGAACGAAATTCAATGCACACTTACGTCGAAATAAATGGTAGAAATAAATTCAATCAAACGATATTAAACAGGATCTATCACAAAAATTACGATGTAATTAACAGTTAAAATTAATAATCGACGAAGGAGATACTTGTTGAAACTTCATTATATAGATATAATAAAACACAGTTGTATAGTTTCAAAATAATATATATGCACTACATATGTTTCACCACACTGTGGCTTCATCAGGTGGATGAATATACTAATTCAAAATATCAATTAGATCTTATATATATCAATACAAAGTACAGAACTAATCTTATTCTAAGAGGGGGTGGACATATATGAGTTTTAAGTTTAGTAGGGGGGAGTTATTTATGTCTAGTTGGTCATTTAAAATTATACCTAATTTATTATATTTGTTAATTTCTAAACTTTCTAACATATTAAGTTTTTTACTTTTATCAAGGACATGTAAAGTTTTAAAATTAGTGTTGAATTTGTGATTATGTTCTAGGCAATGATTGGCAAAAGTTGAGTCTGTCTTCTTGTCTCTGTGGCTTCTTTCATGTTCCTTCATTCTAATATCAAATGTCCGTCCTGTTTGTCCGACATACACTTTTTTACAATCTTCGCATGTCAACTTGTAAACCCCTGAGTTTAATCTATTGTCCGTTTTATCTTTGTTGTTTTTTATAGCGTTTTGTAAGGAATTGTTGGTTTTGAATGAAATGGTCTCTTCTTTACTTGTTTTTAAAGAAGAGACCATTTCATTCAAAACCAACAATTCCTTACAAAACGCTATAAAAAACAACAAAGATAAAACGGACAATAGATTAAACTCAGGGGTTTACAAGTTGACATGCGAAGATTGTAAAAAAGTGTATGTCGGACAAACAGGACGGACATTTGATATTAGAATGAAGGAACATGAAAGAAGCCACAGAGACAAGAAGACAGACTCAACTTTTGCCAATCATTGCCTAGAACATAATCACAAATTCAACACTAATTTTAAAACTTTACATGTCCTTGATAAAAGTAAAAAACTTAATATGTTAGAAAGTTTAGAAATTAACAAATATAATAAATTAGGTATAATTTTAAATGACCAACTAGACATAAATAACTCCCCCCTACTAAACTTAAAACTCATATATGTCCACCCCCTCTTAGAATAAGATTAGTTCTGTACTTTGTATTGATATATATAAGATCTAATTGATATTTTGAATTAGTATATTCATCCACCTGATGAAGCCACAGTGTGGTGAAACATATGTAGTGCATATATATTATTTTGAAACTATACAACTGTGTTTTATTATATCTAACAGTTAAAACTATGAAAACAAGAAACTTACTCACAGCACTTTATTTATCTTACGAAATATAAACTAATAAATAAAATACATTATAGAAACCCCGCTTCTATCTACGCTCATGAAAACACTTTCAAAAACACTATATTCTCCGAATACAATAGCTGAGTTGTCCATTGTTATCGTGCGAGACCAGGTGGCCGAGTAAGTCAAACAAATACTTCATTGAATTACGCCGGGATGTACTGTGCGACGTTATACACAATTCCAATTGCCGATTGCGTTTTATGGAAATTGCATCCGTTCTCTAGTAATTACGTTGTATTCTTGAAATGAATTTAATTGTTTAAATATAGCAAACCAAATGAAAAAGAAATAATCACTGATGGTTTTAAATTGATTTACAAAATTGATAGTATGTATCAATAAAATAAAGAAAGAGGTTAATTTGCGACAAAATAATTAAGGGTCTACGAACGCGTAAAAGTAATAAAATTATTAATTACTTTAAACTTATAAGAATAGTTTAATAATAATACGATTAAAACTGAACAAGAAAATAAAAATGTATTTTCATTTTTGCTCGGTATCCTAGAATATAGTAAAAACTATTTTTATACAATTAAAATGCGGTCATACAGACTTATTCATTGAATGTTCAGCCCATTGATATCGAGCACGTGGTCTGAAAATAATAACTTCCCTATTTAGATGAATGAACAGGGACATCTCAACTATGCGGTCAGTGCAATTTAGATGAGCCTGATAGAGAGAACGCCGGAGCAATTCGGTCTAGAAAAAACACGTTTTCAGCTGAAAAAATGAATGAAAAATGCTTCTCGGTACACGTGCATAAAATATTTCATTGTCTTTTTCTGACTTTCGGTTCATAAATTAGATAGATACGACTGAATTAACGGTCGTCATTTCCTCGTTAATTTTAATTCGATTTAGTCCTACCGAGAAGTAGTTCTGGCCATTCAGTATATTTAGCGATGCAATCAGTTGTCCCATTATGTGCATTTGTATACCTACGTATAATACATACATATAGAGCAATGTCAATATACTCATAATATGCATATAACATCATGTCATGGACTTTCCTTGGACAAGTAAAGAAAAAGATTGAATAATTTGTGAACTCAGTAATAGGGACATTCTAATGAAAATTAGCTATTTCAGTTGTATATTTATTTATTTCAGACGGGGATCGATATATATATATTATTTTATAAATAAAATAAATTGTATGATGTATGAAATTATGATTAGCCCTTGTATATAATTAGGTGGACCAAAGGATTGAATTTGCCGCTTTTTCGGATATTGTATTTGATAAAATGTATTGTCTGTATATATTTTGATTTTGTAGATGGTAGGGATGGCCAGGCGGATGTGAATTTTTCATTTTTGATTTAGAGGTATCTTGACTGTTAAAGTGTTTGGTTCATTAAAGAATAAAATAATCAATTTTATTCTTTGTTGTATAAATTCGGGCTGTATATTGTTTTGCATTTAGTGTAAGGTGCAAGTAAATCTTAATTCGATTTTTGCGAAGGTTTAATGTTTATTTGAAATTTTGTGAAAAAAGATGCCTCTCGTGTATTTTATAAAATCGCACAAAGATTAATGTAAGTTGATAAAAAATTATTTTGTTTATATATTTGATATCAGGATTATTTTCATTGTTATAAATTTAGGTATTTATTGTAATAATTATATGTTTGAAAGTAGTATATGGATATTAGCGAAAGTTGTCATGTTTTTTGTAAGGGAAGTTGTTTTTTCTTAAAATAATATTTCGAGAACATTTTTGAATTCAAGGTTGGAGGTATTGTAGTGGGGATTGACCTTGTCATGTTATTTGGTGCATGAAAATTTCAACTAGCGTGAGTTTTGAAAACTAATTTGTTTTTAATATTTGTTTGTGGGGGACACAGTAGAGGTTAAACTTGACAGATTTCACTAATATTTATTAGTTTTATATTTAATCGTGATTTAAAAGAGGTTTTTCTCTTTGTGCGAGTCAATATTCACAAAGAGTGTTTCCTCATTGCTACTGTTTAATGATGCTTTAGCACCTATTACACTTTGTAGAGGGATTTTTTTTGATTTTTTTTTTAATACATTGACATAAACGGAATTGACTTGTGTTTTATTTGTGTTTATGGTTTTATTCTGGAAAACAAAATTACACCCATTCCCGTGTGGAACGATTCATGAGATGGCAGTTCGTGGATTCTACTAGACTGAATAGCCGGCGATATAAGCTGTAGTGTGAATTAAAATTAAATAAGCAATTTCAAAGCAAATTCCACTGCAATACGTAACCAGTGAATGTTAAGCGAACATTACAGATACTGCCATATTTCTGAAGTACGCGCAATAGTAAACCTTCAGGCAAAGACAAATTCATATAAGGAGTTCACGAATATATATTTGATTATTTTATGTTGATTGATTTTCTAATATTTCGCGTTCTAATTTTAGTAAATGACAGATTTATTACAAAGTCTCTGGTGTTCTGATGAGCTATTACCAGTGAGCGGAATGAAGCGATTGAATGACCAATTGCTCCGATAAAACGTTGTAGCGGTATCATGTATAGCAGCAATGCAGATACCGCGACCCGTGGGCCGCATGCGGCCCACTGTCGATATTTATGCGGCCCGCCAACGAATTTTAAAAATTGTTCGAAAAACTACAAAAGTAGGTAAAAAAAATTCAAATCAATATTTCTTAACTTATTATTTTATTCTAACTTTTGTAATTGTTAGTAAGATATGTATCTTTAAATACCTACTACTTTCTTGTACGTTATCTAACAATATTAACAACACTTTGTTCACAACGTATATGACCTAGTTTTAAGCAGTTAAAAATAGGATATAAAAGGATATTTTAAGTGCTATACTAGTCGCTTAAATTTTGTAATTTAGATCTTGTTTAATTATTAAAAATATACATATTTACATCTTTACAAGACTCCATTTATTTATTAATTTTATACATGTAAACGCTAGATAATTCATCGCCTCATGAACCTACCTAGAACCCTAAAGAGTCTCATGTACACTAAATCAAAGGTATAAGCCATTATAAAGTATCGTTTTACTTTTAGATATATCAATTCATACGTTTATTATTATTACTAATAATTTAGAAGCCATATTTATATCAATATATATATATATATATATATATATATATATATATATATTTATTTATATATATATATACCGGGTGTATTATGAAAAACCTTTCGTGCTGTAACTTTTTTATTTTTTATTCGAATGTAATAAATTATACCTCGAACTAAATCGTTTTAAAAACACTGTAACGTGATCCGCTTTGAATTTTTTTACACTTTGTTTTTGACAGACAGCTGCAAACTGTGTTTTTTTAAATTGCACTATGCTTTTTTTTTCCTTATTCAAATATATTACTTTTTCTGAATATGAAACTGTAAACAACGATATCCTTGTATGAAAAAAAATCGAGAAATTGAAGGTTTTTTTTTAGTTCGATTTATTCTGGTTTTTCCGAACACAGAGATTTCTTAAATGCATTTTAAATACTCTATTTCATTTTATTACCAGCAAATGTGTGTACCTTTTAAAATCACTTACATTCAATACTATATAGCCCATAAAGGTTTACAAACCAATGTTATCAGTAGAGCTGAGGATGTTTGCGGTATAACCATGGTTATACCGCAAACATCCTCAGCTCTAGTTATCAGTGAGCGGTGGGTCAACAACAACATTTACAGTGTTTATTTTAAAAATTTAAAAATCAAGCAGTCATATTGAACGATAAAAGTGCATTCCAAATTTTCGAAGAGAGCTGTGACATCTGTCAGTCACACATTCATTATAGCATTTTCAACGATTTAATTCTAAATTTTGTTATTGAAATGGATAATGGCGAATGTGTGGATGCGATTCGAGCATATTTTGAATGCGGAACAAATTCTGCAGCTGCTTTGCGACTTTATGGAAATCGTTTTCCTGACAGACTGCGTCCAAGTGCCGATAAGTTTGGAAGGCTCGTGCGAAATTTACGAAATTTTGGATCATTCAAAAAAAACGAAAATAAACGCACGTGTAATTCAAGATCAAAATTTAGAATTAAGTGTCTTGCTCTATGTGGAAGAAAACCCTAATACGTCTACGCGAGAAATTGCTCACTACATGCAGGTATCACATTCTACATTTCAGTACGTTCTGAAGAAGCACAAGTTCTTTCCTTATAAACCACGGAAGGTGCATGCTCTCGGTGAAAACGACCCTCAACGAAGAGTTCAATTCTGCACGGTTTTCATGAATAAACTAAGGGAAGATCCAATTTTTTATCGTCGTGTGTTGTGGTCAGATGAATGCACTTTTGGGAAAAATGGTGTATTCAACAGAAATAATCATCGCCATTGGAGCACTGAAAATAACCATGTTGTGATGCCACACAATTTTCAAAATCGGTTCAGTGTAAATGTATGGTGTGGCATTTTAGGCGATAGAGTAGTAGCGCCTTTTTTTGTGAAGGGTAATCTAAACCAAGAAAAGTATAGTAATTTGTTACGCAATGAATTAGGCGATTATTTAGATGAGTTGCCACTTGCTGAGTTAAACAGGGTGGTGTTCCAACAGGACGGTGCCACACCCCATAATGCACGAATGAAAACTGATTTTCTAAATAATTATTTTGGCGTCAGATGGATGGGCACTTACGGACCTATTCGATGGCCTGCTAGATCGCCAGATCTGAATCCACTGGATTTCTTTCTGTGGTCTTACATTCAAGATCATGTCTATTTGACTCCACCTGATACCAGAGATGATTTAGTAAGAAGGATAGTACAAGTATGTCATGAAATACCACCAAATCTTATATTAAACGCAGCAGTTGGAGTTAGTAGAAGGTGTCAAATGTGTCTGGAACAAAATGGGGCAATTTCGAACATTTGATTCATTAAAATATATGATGAGCTTGATTTCTGTAAATTTCGTAGTTTTCTTTTAATAATAATAAATTTGTGACTCAATTTAATGGAGGTGTCTTCAGGAAATAAATGTTTATTAGAATTAGTAAAAAAAAATATGTAGTACAATTTAAAAAAAAAAAATTTACTACTGTCTGTCAAAAACGAAATGTCAAACATTTTAAAAAAAAAAAAACAGTTTACAGTGCTTTAAAAACGATTTAGTTTGACATATCATTCATTAAAATCAGATAAAATATAAGGAAGCTACAGCCCCAAAGGTTTTTCATAATACACCCGGATAGATATATATATATATATATATATATATATATATATATATATATATATAAATATAATATTTTCGTGACCTTGGTATGATATGGTAAATTCAATCAGTTGGCGATTTAAGGTCTGGCTTTACTTTAAAGTATATATATTTAAAACAACCCAATTACAAAAGTTAGAATAAAATAAAAAGTTAAGAAATATTGATTTGAATTTATTTTTACCTACTTTTGGGTTGTTTTAATTATATATACTTTAAAGTAAAGCCAGACCTTAAATCGCCAAGTGGTTGAATTTACTATATATATAAAGGGTTAGGCAAATGTATGGACCCATTCCACTTAGATTTTAATAAGACTTTCTTCCACAATTAATTAAATACAAATCGGGGATTCGATGAGTATATTTATATCCAAATGAGACTTCCGGTTTAGCCGGAAACGACGTTAACTTGTTTATTTTAAATGAAATATGCTGTATATTTTTACGAATTTCAATAGGGTTCTGCTCTGGGAGTTCAATAATAATAAGGTTTGGTACCCTTCTGTTCAACAACGGCAAGAGATATTTGTTAAAACTGATATTTTACAGGGTTGCAGTGTATAGTAGTTGTGCGGAAGCGTTTTTCTTACTTTACTGTGCCCCATGTGCGACTTTTAATTAGTAGTTTTTACCTACTAATGATGACAACTTAGTTGTCGAAATACGTATTTAGGATACGACTAATAATTGTGGTAAGGGGTTATATACCTTTTTTAAATTTTTAAGTAAGCTATTGAATTAAAATTCAGTACTTGAGCTTTATTTTTATATGGATATATAGATAAGCTCTGAGAGGAAGAATTTTAATATATTTTCTAGATGTTTCGAGTAAGTTTCAACATCTTCTTTATAATTTTCGACGCAAGCACCACTTACAATGACAACACTTGCTATATTTATTCATAAAAAGAGTAGACAATTCCATCTAGCGGCGTTTGATTGTAATAGCGTCTGTTTAAGCGTGTGATTTAAATTCTGGGATCTTTTAGGCACCATCTGGTATATACACGTGTATTAACAATATCGTCATTTTTGTTACTCATATTAAAGTAATATAAAATAAAATTAAGTTGGAAAGTACTGGGAAAATTGCATTACTTTGTTGGCATCCTTTATTTATGCTCAATTTTTCTTTTATTGTTTCGTGAAATTTTCATTTTGTCTTCTTTTCTTTTTCTAAGCATATTTCTAGTAGTTTTTTCTGTGAAAGTAAATACATATAGTTAAAATTATTTAATGTAATAACGGTTATTAAAATTATGTTATGTATATTTGCAATAAATACATAACTTATTTGCGCAAATAAGAACGATAAGAGAAACTTTAGATTTCGAAACTGTACATACGGGTTCCCATGGTATAGAAGATATAATGTAAGAACGATTAATGGATTATTCAATTTTTTTACAACAATCTCTACAGATTTACATCGCCATAGTTCAATGTACATGTCGTACATAAAACTTTCATTATCACAATTCCGTGTACTTGACAAAGTTTTTATTTAAACGTTGGTGGGTGACTTGTTTAAGATTGCAGAGAGCTTTTCTCTGATATAGTCTTACCGAGAAGTACGGAAGGCTTTGTGATGTTGTTTCAGATTAATATTTTGCGTCAAAGTGTTGTTAATTGGTTCTGTGAATTCTGTAATTTCCTCTGTATCCATCCAAACAATGAAGAAAAATTGAACCGTTGCAACCGGATGGAGCGTTACCAATTGAAATGCTTATTGTTCGCATTTCTCTGAACAAAACTACATTCATGATATGAAGTGTGAATTACTTAACGCGTCATTAAGAATAACAAAGGGTTTCGTGTGAAAATTTCGGATAAAATGGAAAAGTTTTAAAAACATATTTTGAAGAACGCGCAAATTGGAGAAAATGTTTCCATCGTAAATATATGAAAGTTTGTATTGAATTAAATTTTTATGATATGACTTTTACCATATTGTAAATTATATTTAAAACTTTACATAATACTAAGAGCCCTAACAACTTAATGTTCGGACAATACCGATTTTTAGAAATACAGGCTGATTCATTTTCGGCCCTCACCATGGGGATCTCGCTTATTATAATTATTGGAGATAGAGTATATGTTTAAATTTGACAAAGTTGTTAAATTTTGTGTTTGTTATAAATCCGCAAAGAAAATAGACCTGTGACAAATGACCTTCGTTATTTAAAAAAAAATGACCTTCGTTATTTAAAAAAAAAACGCGAAAACCCCATTTTCTTCTTTTACCTGTAGCACCGACATTTGGCATTATAGAGATAAAAAATAAAAACACATCCTTGTGGCCATTTCTAAACCTCTATCCAGTGGTTCACTCTAAATTTTTATACGACGTTTCGTTTCTTTCTGGCCATCATTAACTATCTAATTTCTTATAGGCGCCATATTGGATTTAGACATCTTCAGAAAGAGTTTTTTTTCTGATTTCAACCATGTACCACATGCTGACTAAAGTTTTTGACATTAGGTTTTATTTGAAAGAATAAATTATAAGATTAAATAAGGTAGCCTTTGGAATTTCAATCTGTCAAACATTTCATTTATTGTTCATTAATAATACAAAAATATCATACACTAACGAAGAGAAACGAGATATGATAAGTATTTTTTATTCTTCGAACCGAAATTCAACAGTAGCGAGTACAAGATATCTACAATTATATCCAGAACGACAACAGCCCCATCGTACCATTTTTCTAGATCTCGACAGAAATTTGGTCGAGTATGGATCGTTTACTAAGCCGCGTAATGGTCAAGACAACAGGAATTTAAATGAAAATCGACAAGATATTTTACAAATGGTAAATTAAAAGCGTGTTTTCAAATTTCATGTTAATCTTGTATTTTTATAGATAAATAATAATCCATCAATTTCTACACGCGAAGTAGCGTCAGAATTAAATTGGTGCCAGTCCAGAGTTTGGAGAACTTTACATAAAAGTAGGTTTAAACCATACAGGATCCATGTTAGTCACTCTTTACTGCCTGGAGATAATTTGAGAAGGCTAGAATATTGTAATTGGTTAATGGGAAGGACAGAAAATGACGAAAATTTTTTAAGCATAATCATCTGGTCAGATGAAACAAAATTTACAAATTCTGGAATGTTCAACAGAAATACGGAGCACTATTGGGCAGTACAAAATCCCCGACAAAACAGGGCTAGAAGACTACAACATCGTTTTGGAATAAACGTTTGGATGGGTATTTTGGCAAATCGTCTCTTAGGACCAGTTATGTATGAAGAACATTTAAATGGAGAAAGATATTTAAACATTTGACGTACATACGTATCTGACTATCTTGACGACAATATCCCATTAAATCAATTACAATATTTATGTTGGCAACAAGATGGCGCACCAGCACACAATGCAGCTGTTGTTAGAAATTTCTTAAATCAAGAGTTTGCAAACCGTTGGATTGGAAATGGGGGAGTTGTTGAATGGCCTGCGAGATCACCTGATTTAAGTCCGCTAGATTTTTTTTTATGGGGATATGTTAAAAATAATATTTATAAAGTAGATGCGCCACAAAACATTGAAGAATTACGAGACAGATTTCAGAATGCCTTCGATGCAGTTCCTAGAAGAACTATACAAAGGGCAGTACAAAATGCCAGAAGGCGTGCCCAATTGTGCATTACCGAAGATGGCCAGATAATTGAACATTTACTGTAATTGTTTATTGTTTACTTTTCTATGTATTTTTATTAATGTTTTTGTTATCTTGTATTTGCTACTGTTAAATTTCGTTTCGAAGAATAAAAAATACTTATCATATCTCGTTTCTCTTCGTTAGTGTATGACATTTTTGTATTATTAATGAACAATAAATGAAAATGTTTGACAGATTGAAATTCCCAAGGCTACCTTATTTAATCTTATAATTTATTCTTTCAAATAAACCTAATGTCAAAAACTTTAGTCAGCATGTGGTACATGGTTGAAATCAGAAGAAAAACTCTTTCTGAAGATGTCTAAATCCAATATGGCGCCAATAAGAAATTAGATAGTTGATGATGGCCAGAAAGAAACGAAACGTCGTATAAAAATTTAGAGTACACCACTGGATAGAGGTTTAGAAATGACCACAAGGATGAGTTTTTATTTTTTCTCTACAAGGCCAAATGTCGGTGCTTCAGGTAAAAGAAGAAAATGGGGTTTTCGCGTTTTTTTTTTAAATAACGAAGGTCATTTGTCACAGGTCTATTTTCTTTACGGATTTATAACAAACACAAAATTTAACAACTTTGCCAAATTTAAACATATACTCTATCTCCAATAATAAGAGAGATCCCCATGGTGAGGGCCGAAAATGAATCAGCCTGTATATTCTGATTTTCTATTTGTAATTTGATTTAATATTCACATATTTAGCTTTGGCGCACAATGAAAAATTGTATTTGTCAAAAGAATAGATTTTACTTAAACTCAAACTAGATAGAAGCTTAACAAATTAGTAAATGAACAAATTACATTGACAACTTAATGTTTCGACGATCATTTATTACATGACTTAAAACGAAGTCACGTCACCTTTGATCTTTATAACAGCTTTTGCTCTGGCTGGCATGGATTCCACAAGCAACCTGCAATAATCTGGTGTAAAGAATTCCCAAATTTCTGAGAGTTTCGTCTTTAAATCACTTATTGTTCGTTGCGGATTGTTCCTTAAGTAAATTTTCATGCGGTGCCACAAGTTCTCAATAACATTGAGATCTGGACTGGTTGAAGGCCATGCTAACACTCTCATGTCATATTCCTCTAACCATTTTTGTTGTTGATTTTGCCGTATTGGATGATGCTCCTGTTGAAAAATGTCTGTCGGGATAGAGCTCTTCTACATTAGGAATGAGGCTATTGTTTAGAATTTGTTGATATTTATTGGCTTTAACAATTCCTTCTATTTATTATCTCCAACTTTCCTACACACTTTCCGGACATCACATATGTCGTTTTCCAATCTTCAGGATATTTACCAGTTCGAAGTGACGTACCTATTTATAACATCGAGAAACCTGTCAGCAACTACTTCACAGGAATCTCTTAAAACGTTTGTTGATATTCCGTCACCTATCTCTCCAGTACACTTCATAGATTTTAATATAGATTTTAAAGACGCCATCGATACAGCAGTAAAGCAATCCATTGGTTAATGGAACGTGTTGGCATGAGGAATTTAGACCTATTAACTTAGTAGCTCCATATGAAAAAGTTCTGGAAACGTGTGTAAAAGTCCAATTAATGGAATATTGTGAACAAAATTCTCTAATTGAGTCGAATCAGTCGGGGTTCAGAAAATATCATTCGTGTGAAACGGTTGTGCTGAGTGTTTGCGATGCGTGGGCAAAAGTAATTGATAAAGACAAGTTTGTTTTGACTGTATTCTTAGACTTCAAGAGGGCTTTTGAGACTGTTGACAGAGCTTTGTTGTTGTGTAAATTAAATAAAATGGGAATATCTGGATTCGCATTAGGTTGGTTTGAATCGTACCTAAGTAATAGATATCAAGTAGTCAAATATAAAAATGAGATGTCTGATAAGATTATTACAAAATACGGAGTGCCCCAAGGAACAGTGTGTTAGGTCCACTATTGTTTATTCTGTACATTAATGATATAGTCAAAGCGGTTGATAATTGCGAAATATGTATGTTTGCTGACGACACCATGATTTATATAGTTGGTGATGATATTAGGGAGATGGTGAATAGCATGACTGTCCAAATAAATAATAAATGGCACTGAATTTCAGTAAAACTAAGTTCATGATAATTGGTACTAAATATAAGATTTCTAAATTGAATTTTAATGATATAGATTTGTCTATGGACTCCAAGAAAATAGACAGAGTTGAGAATATGAAATATTTGGGGGTAATATTGAATACTAATTTAGATTTCAAAACGCACGTTCAATACCTATCTAATAAAATTTCGAAGAAGATATTTTTCTTAAATAGATTTAGTCATAATTTGTCACTGTATGCCCGGCTGTTGTTGTTTAAATCCTTAATACCATCACATTTTGATTTTTGCTCTGCCATTTTATTTAGTATAAATGGGAATGAGATGCAGCAACTCCAAAAACTACAGAATAAGGCTTTGCGAATAGTATTAAAATGTAACAGATATACCCCAATTAATCTAATGCTAGAAACTTTAAGTTTATTAAGTGTAAAACAATGCATAGTATATAAGACAATCGTTTTCATCAATAAAATTAAAATTGGAATAATGCTTACTTAAGTGGAAAATTGACAACGGTCGATCAAATTCACAACTACGGAACCAGAAATACCAACGATTATTATATTGAAAACTATAATAGGGTGCAAACAACCAAGAATGTGTTTGTGAACGGACTGAAACTGTTTAATATCCATCCACCTACGCACATGAAATCCAGTGGTAGTTTGAATAGATTTAAGATCCTTGTAATTGAATTTGTTAGGGAAAACTTTTAGTTTAAGTCTTCTGTTATTGTTCTAACTTTCATAGTTTATATTTCCAAAATTTATTGTGCATGTACATAGCAGTTGCTAAATAAAGTTATATTATTATTATTATTATTATTATTATTATTATTATTAATAAGTATTATTACTTGAAATATGTTAAAGGAGATTGGGAAATTAAAAGTACTCGTTGGGTGTTAAATATTGACTATTAACTTCTTACTTATTATACAAAATAATAATTGTGACGTTCCTAATATTCTGTATCAGCAGAAACATTTAAATTACTGCCAGAGAAAGTGACAGATGACTATGCTAACTTTTAACATTAATTAAAAATAGAAATTCTCGGTACGCGGTTGACTATAATCAGTAACATATCATATATAATATTCTCCAGTAAAATTAATAGTTGTACTGGAAGTCCAGGAATAATTAGACTGTAAGATTAATTCCTGGAACATGAGTTTGATTGAGTCTCTCTTTTTACCAGACTTTCCGTCCTCTTTCCTTTCCACCCGTCCATTGGTTCTACATCGATGGATTAACACGTGTTCTTTTATTGTTTACGGTATGGGATCGAATTTCCCTCTTTAGCTGGGGCAGAGAACAACCAGGGAATTAATTGATTCATGGAAAAATGACAGAAGCAACCGGACCGTTTCTGAAAAATTATTCAGCGAAGCTGTTGCATTAATTAAAAGATATCGTTTTTTGCTTCAGTACTTTTTTGGTGTCATTTCGTTAATTATTGTTGAAGAAAAAAGGAAATATGTTAGGAAGTTTCAGTAATTAAAATTGAACTTTAAGTTATATTAATTCCGCATTATTTACAAATGTTATGATAATATAAACACGTTTTCTTAAATGTATAAAAATTTAATTTCTTAGTAATTAAAATATTTAAATGAATACATGCAGGTAAAAAAAGATGTGGATTGCATTGTTTACTAAGAATTCATGCACATGTTTGGTCCCTTCCTATTTTGTGGTTATTTATTACAAAGAACCAGAAGTCAACTATTTCGATCACCTCATTGAACACAGTTTTTTCTTTTCTTTTTCATATTTTACAAGGAAATAATTTTCAATAATAATGTGGTTGGTAATTACTTTGAAGTCATCTAGCAATAATGTATTTTTTCTATTTTGCGTTCGAAATGAACTCATTATGAAACCCAAAACAGTATCGAAATGAGCTTGATTTCGATACACTTTTTTTCATTTTTCAATGTTGGCGTTGTTCGAATACAGAAATAAATATCATTGCTGTCATTTGATTTTAAGAATTTATGTACATTTGACAGATATGATATATGTCCGTATTTTACACAAACAACGTATGTTGTATACAATTGACAACAACATATATATGTTTCTATGTCACTCATGTTTATATTTTTAAATGAAATATCAAGTAATGTTAACGAAAATTAATAAATAATATGTAATATAATATACTTCGCGGATAGCAAGATTTAAATTTGAAAATGTCAAGTATCAATGTGACCAACTGCATGATTTATATAAAAATTAAACTCTGAACTTTCAAATTAAATAATTCCAATTTAAGCAATTTATTAATGTAAAAAACGCAAAATAGAAAAAATAGTATAAAAAACTCGTTTCATAAGGCCTTTTGCCGCACTCGCTCTTTAGAAAACTCGTTTTCTAAACTGATCTCGTGCGGCAAAATGGTGCCTTATGAAACTTGTTTTTTAATATACTATTTTCTACAAACACCGTTAAAAGTTGACATTTTGACACGGCTAACTTCAATTAAAAATGCGATTTTATAGTGTAGCGTGTTAAAAGTAAATTGACATGACAGTTTGTCAAAAATGACAACATATATTAAAGTGATTTTTATTACTAAATGAAAATTACACATTTCTTGGATAATTAATATTAAATGTACAGTTTGTGTAATTCGAGATATTTATTTCCTGTGTTGCAGTACTTTCAGAATTATTATTCTCGCTATTACTTCATTTTCTTTATTAAAATACGAACTCATCTTTTGTATGAATTGTGACTTAATTTGACGTAATTTAACGGCTGCGTCCAGTTGTGTCAAAACGTATTCATGAGCTGTCAAATTTGGTCAGTGAAGTTTCTTTATATTTTATAATAAAAATTGTGTTTGTAGAAAAAATATTGTACGATACACATGTTAAAAATGCTATTTTATTTCATTCGTAAATTGCGACACTCGCTAACGCTCGTGTCGCAAACTTTTACTCGTGAAATAAAATCGCACTTTTAACACTTGTATCGTAAATAACTATTATAATGCCTACTTTCCTCTATAGTAAAAACCATGATTAATGATCTTTTTACAAAATCATAGCTGTTTCATAAGGCTCAGTCCTTAGACCAATTTTATGTTTAATATTTGTTTACCTCGGAAACTATTAAATTAGAACAATTTAAAAATATGTATGAAGATGAAAGGTGAAATTTAAAATGAAACATTTAATATACGACGACGATTTTTTAAAAATTATTTCTGGAAAATATTTACAACACGCAAAAGTCATATATTTTCAGTACACTCAAAATAAAATTTTTTCGAACACTCTAAGCAAATCGTTTTTTGACAACTATAACAAACAGACGCTTTGCTTTTTTTTCTTAGAAGGGCAGGTATAACACGTCTTTCGTTTCTCTAAGCGTTCCACTTTGACTCCGTGACATTTTCTTCTAAGCCCAACATCTCACAAATGCTCAATCTAATTTTTCGTGACTTTGTCTAATGCAAAAGCCAATTGTTAAATAAACTCTGATCTGAGTAATTCTGGATTCTCCTTTTAGGAACCGCACGGAACGTTCACGTCTAACGTCTAATAGTCTATAAAATATAGTCAGAGATCATCTACGTAAACGTCGACTACTTGACAACTTTTGCTCTATACTTACGACGATAATTATTAAAAATCTTTATTTGAAAAAATTTTGTCCTACGTGGGGCTTGTACCCAAGTAAACAGTTTGCCGGACCACCGCTCTACCAACTGAGCTACCTGGTAGAGCGATGGTCCGGCAAACCGTGGACCTAGGACGAAATTTTTTCAAATAAAAATTTCGAATAATTAGCGTCGTAATTGTAGACAGCAATGTTTACATTCACATTACTTCGCGAAATAACATACTAATTTAAAAATAATTAAAATATTAAATATAAAGTTGAAACTCCAAGAATATATTAAATGAACGGCTGAGAAATAATCTCTCTCTCTCTCTCTCTCTCTCTCTCTCTCTCTCTCTCTCTCTCTCTCTCTCTCTCCTCTCTCTCTCTCTCTCTCTCTCTCTCTCTCTCTCTCTCTCTCTCTCTCTCTCTCTCTCCTCTCTCTCTCTCTCTCTCTCTCTCTCTATATATATATATATATATATATATATATATATATATATATATATATATATATATATATATATATATATATATATATATATATATATATATATAAGGTGAACTTAATAAGTCGGCGATTAAAGGTCTGGTTCATTACTTCAAAGTATATATATTTAAAACAACCCTATATATACATATATATATAATAATATACATATTTTGTATTCCCTTGACAAAGGCATCATTGCCGAAACATGTAGGGTTGTTTTAAATATATATACTTTGAAGTAATGAACCAGACCTTTAATCGCCGACTTATTAAGTTCACCTTATCATACCAAGGTCACGAAGATATTATATATATATATATATATATATATATATATATATATTTGGTGTTAATAAGAATTGAAATTTATTTTCTTATTATTTTATTGGCCGTGTCATAATATTAAAATAATAGACTTTTTCTTGGTTTAGCGACCTTTAATGAATTTCAATTTTTTACTACGACGTTTCGACTTTTTTATTATTAACTCTTTTTCAAGTGTATAGAACTAAAAAATGAATACAAAGAAAGGTAAGAAATATATTTACATTTGTATGAATGAATTAAAAATTCTTAATTAACCTAACTACCAGGAAGTTCGTTGTCGCGAAAGAGTGTGTTCTGCATACTAGTACAAAACTTAGTTTGACGGATTGTAGATTTATACGCATTAAATAAGTCGACATTTACATGTAAGAATGTGATTTAATATTCATTAATTCTCACTTGCAGTAAATTCCAAATGTTAATGAATTAAAATTAAAATTAAAATAATAATTAAAGTAAGGAAAATTAAAGGATACAAAACTCACCAATTTATTTCGTGTCAAAACACATATTTTGTGTACCATGTATGGCCACACATGTCGAACCTTTTTATATGGTCGACTGCCTTTCTCGGAATATTTAGTGTAACTAAAATCACATCCGGCAGATACGTAAACTTTTATTCAAACCAACCCCTATCCCACAAAAAAATGTTGTAACAGCGTTAGTGGACAGGGCTTTAAATTTCACCAATCCAGTTTTCAGACCAACAGTACTGAATAAAGTAAAAACAATTTTAACAGAAAACTAAAAAAACTAAACAATATATTTAAACCATTTAATTTTAAAATAGCACATGAAAGCGGAAGAAACCTAAAATTCCTAAAAACAAAACTAAAAGACCCAACACCAACACTTAAACAATCACATACATTATATAACATACCCTGCAAAGACTGTGACAAAATATACATAGGCCAAACAAAACAGTTACTACAAAAAGATTAAAAGGACACAAATACGCAAAAAATCATACAGCTTTAAAAAAACACCAGATAACATTAAAACATAATTTTGATTTTGAAAATACAAACATAATAATAAAGCAAAAAATACAA